>CM076573.1:539056014-539442370 GCA_034641835.2 Pinus albicaulis | reverse complement strand
CCACTTATTTAGACCGTTGCAAATTATGAGATCCTGAGCACTACAGAGTTTAACTAGCTCCAACCCAAACAAATTATCCCCAAGGCCTTCAGAGCTCCTTTTGTACTGGCTAGCCAAAGTAAGGTCTTTATCTAACCAAAGAGGATTGGGGTTGGAATGATTTCTTAGAAGAATAAATTGATTGCTTGAATTTCGAGCATTAAAGTCACCCATTAAAAGGATATTACATTCATTCCTTAGGCCAAAAATATCATTCTCTAAACCATTGTAAGGACTATTTTTATCTAGATTCTTTTTCTTATAGAAGTTAGAATTAATGGGGGAAAAATAACAGATTGCTATGTAGGTCTTTTTATCATTAGTGTCAGTAATCTCAATCCAAATATATTGGTTGTAAGGGTCATTTTTATAAATCCTAGCATGGGGGGAGATGTTCTTCTTAATGTAGCAAGCAATGCCCCCAATGCCTCTACTGGAGGATCGCTTGTTCTAGGTAGACCATAGTGCAAAGCCATCTATGTTAGGGACCTTAGATTCTTCGTGCTCCCAAGTTTCAACAAGAAATAATATCAACATCATTTGAGATCCAACTTAGCTTGTGGCCTTTGTTCCATGGAAAGCCCCTAGAGTTCCCAGAAATAATTCGGAGCATGTGAATTCCTATTTATTACTATCTTTTTCGTTTCTATCTTGAATAACTGCTTTTCTATTTCTAATTATTGCCCATTTTCCTCTTTCCTAGCTTCTTTTACCTTTTGAACCTCCTTTCTTAGTTCTGCTTGATCTTCTGGAATGAGATCTTCGTTTATAAATATTCCTGTTCCTTTTAGACTTGAGGTTTTACTAAGTATGTCATACTTATGGTGAGTATAGCTCACCTTTATTTGGATCAGCCTTCCTTTACTCTTAGTTAATTTCCCTAACCTTGTTGCTTCTGTGAGACACGTGGTTTCAATTTGTAATCTATTATGTAATTCTGTTTGGGCTATGGCTAAAGTATCCTCATCTACCTCCTCTTTCAAACCAAATATTATATGGTTCAAGGCCCTTTTATTATGCTCATGGTCTAATTCAATTAATTTTTTCATTTCAACTTTAATTGGTTTGATATCTAATTTACCTGCCCCACTATTTAGGGTGAGATTGTTGTTAGCTTTTTCTTCTAGTTCTTTAATCATGTCCTCCATTTTAAGACTCTCTATATTATCAACATCTCCTTGCTGGGATGTTTGGTTAGTATCTTGGTTTTGTTTTTCTATGACCTGCAACCTAGTTTCCATTGCCTCCATTTTATTCTCCAATAGTTTTATTTTGTTTTCTATTTGTTTTTGGATCTTGTCTTCAAGAGATTTGAATTTTTTTTCCAGCATGACTTCTAACTCAGTTTGTAGCTTAACTTCTCTTTCTTCTCTACGTTTCTCTAAAGACTCTATATACTCATAAAGGCTCTATAGGTCTACCTTTGGTAATCTTTAGTAGCTATGGTGAATTATTCATACTTGAGAATATATGAGAAGATATTTTTACTCATAAAGGCTTTGTAGAGTAACTGTGCTAGGTCTACCTTTGGTAATATTTAGTAGTTGTGGTGAATTATTCATACTTGAGAATATATGAGCAGATATGTATTAGAAAAATATAAGGAACGTGTGCACCTGAATATCATCAAACCGGGCAGTAGACATCAAGTGCCCATGTTTGAAATTTTATCGAGAAAAATCAGCGCAGACCCAAGTAGTAATGGAGAAAATTAACGACAAAATTTTCACTGCAGAATTTTCACTACATATATATAAACCTATATTTTAATATAAATATTATATTTTGATTTTTAATATAATATTATTTCGCGATTTTTAATATAATGTTATTTAAAATGATTAGATCTCTTTATATTAAATTATATATATTTTTAATATAGTTAACATTTAGTTTTTCATATAATATATTAATGTTTTCATATTCACATTACATGCCAAAATACATCGAAGTAATTCAAATCAATTTTATACATGGCAACTCTTGTTGCTATATTATTTAATAAATATGTTTATTTATTTAGTATATTGAGAAAAGTTGATTTTATTGATGAAGAATAAAATCCATTAAAATTTATATAAATCATGATTTCTTTAAAGAAACCGATTACTCCAAATTTTTAAACATTTTATTAATATTTTCAAAAAAAAAAAAAAAATATTTTCAAAACCACTATAATTTTAACAACCCATAAACAATAAATTAATAATATAATAAATATAATAACAAGTTAAAATTAGATTAAATATTAAATTGTAATTTTCATTATAGTTTAAAATCACTATAATTTTAACAACCCATTAAGAATAAATTAATAATATAATAATCATCTAAAATAAAATTGAATAAAATTAGATTAAATATTAAAATTGTAATTTTCATTATAGTTTAAAATTACTATAATTGTAACAACCGATTAAGAATAAATTAATAATATAATAATCATCTAACATAAAAATGAATATATCCGGATGCGGATGAACAGTAAGACAATGGGGCTCATTGGCTATGGCCAATTCCCAAGGCAGTCGGCGCGTGGTAGCCACATGGGCCTCCACGGCGCCACCACACCCGCATTAACTATGGTTGCAGGCAGCATTTACTCAATCCAGCGACGGCATTACAAGGCTTCAGTTCTACCTGGCTCGAACATTATAACTCTCCCTCTCTGGTTAACCGAGACCACTGTCTCTCGTCAAGCCCGCATGGTGACCCTGCTATGTAATTTGAGAGTCTGTATGGTGCCTTTGAATAGTGCATGCCCGCCCCACTGCGCGGAGCCGAACGTTCGCACAAGCACGGGCAGGCGATGTTCTATTTACAGTTGCATTGAGTTTGATTTGGGCGCTCATTTCTCCCACAGTGTTCTTTGTTCGGGCGTCCACAGTGCTACACAGCATCCTTCTCGCGCTCCTGTGCAAATTGGCCCGGGTTCTACCACTGCTGTCGACTCACTCCCGCTTTCCCAGCCTCACGACATTGCGATGCCTCGACTGAGGCCACGCATGGCTGCGAGGCGCGGAAGCTCCAGAGGAAGATCGACGAGCGATAACCCCTCCTCCAGCAGGCTCTTTTCTGATTCTCCCCCGGCTTGTGACTATGGCCCTCCCTCTGTCTCTCACACGCCCTTTGCTCCTCATCGCACCACCCACCCTGCTCCTCCATCTGCCAGCAACCGCCTTATTCGGCAAAGCACCCAAAGAGCAGAATTGACGTTCGATAGCGCCTTCAATCGGCCAACTATCTCTGCAATCATCACCATCACTTTGTGTGAGGATGCCACCCCCAACCCGCCCCCCTGGCCTGATGCTCCTCTGTCCCCTCGTGCCCCCCCACCTGGCGAGCCTCGCCATTCCCCGGCTCCCTCTCATAATGCAGCCTCACCTGATCCTGCAAACTTTGCCACACCACCAGCCTTTCCCTCTCTGTCGCAGGTAAATACTGAAGCAGAACAAGCTGCGGATGAGCGCAACAAGCAGAGCGATGTCGAAGATCCTGGAGCTGCCTACAGCTGCCCGATAGTGGAAGAGCAGCCTTCGCCTTCCAACTCAATCTGAAATTTCTATGTCTGACCGAAGTAGGCTCATTCAACCAGGTTTTCCTATTAGCAATGTTGGTTTTTTACAGCACATTACAGTTCTCTGGTTTTTGTTCATGTCAATGTTAGTTTTTTGCTACTGGGATATAACAAACACTTGTACTCCACCGGTTTCCCTGCACATGGGCGGTGTAAATATTGCTCTCAAGCTGGTTTCCCTATATGGGCAGCTTCGAACCAGAACTATGCTTGGCTTTCAAGCCCAGTCTCAGGCTAATCCAGCTGAGCTGAGGCAGTTTTGTATCATTACACATACATAAATAGAACTAGTCAGATTTAGAAAAAAAAAAACATAAAAATGAATATTAAAATTGTAATTTTCTCCGTACTTTTAGAACGTTATTTTAGAATACATACATTCATGCAATTTTCAATGAATTGTAACTCTATTTCAATTTATTCTTTATTGTATATATTTCCTTTATCATTGATAATTATACAAATAAAGTTTGATATTGAGATTATGAATTTGTGTCGTATAGTAGTGGCTTACGGCAACCTTATCATTCCAATAATCTATTTACGTGGCGAGTTCGGCCCACCTCTCCATCTCCGTTTACATAGGCAGACGTTTGACATTCTTCATTGGGATGGTTTATCAGCACGTGGAAGTCTATTACGCATAAATGTTAACTAGACTGTTTTTTTTCTTGAAAATTATAGAAATTTCAATAAGTTTTTAAGAAGTTCTGGTCAGGATTTTTGTAAATTAAAGTTATAGCTACTAAATTTCAATATTTTAGGTGTCTTAGAGCTTTTGGATAGTGTTGAAAAACATGATTCAAACACTGCTATTGCAAGATTTCTTAATTTGTTTTTGTGTCGATAGCACAATTTCTCTGCCTCCCTAGACAACTCCTTTTTATGTTTGACATCTGTTACTCTTTCAGGGCAGTATAGAGGAGTTGGAGACATGGAATACAATTTAATTTACTCAACTACAACTCACCAGCAGGTTCTTGGTTACTGCAGGCAACACATATTTCTTAGTCTATATGTTATTTAATGATGGTGGGAAGTATATATCCACAACTAGATTTAAATTTGTTTAAATCTAGCGGTCGACATATACTGCCCACCAACGTTAAATAACCTATAACCTAGAAAATAATTAAAATTGTTAATGCATTTTAATTGATATATGGAAAAGATAAAGTCTAATTTTTTTTAATTAAATTATTATTATTAAGACATTTAATTATTATTAATATTATAAAGGTGGTTAATAATTTCTTTTTAGATTTTTTTTTATATTTTTAAAATTCATAAAAAAATTAATAAGTAATTTTATTTGTTTATTATATTTTTATAAAATTTATATTTTTTTTCTTTAATTTCTTAAAAGTTATTGTTAAAGAGTATTTTATATTTGAATATGAGGTGAAAATTTATTGTTATAGAGTATTTTATATTCGAATATGAGTTGTATGTGTAATTCTTTCCATGCATTTAAAAAAAAAATTAAAAAAAAAAAAATTCTAAATAAAAAATAATGTCTATCATAATTTTAAAACAAAAATGAAGATACATATTTCGTTAGTGATTAGTTTTAATAAAAAAATATTTTAAAATTTCAATAATTTGAGTTTGGCACAATTCAAAAGATGTGATAAAAATATTTCATTCTTATTCTCAACAATAAATAAAATATTTGGATGCTCATTTCAAATAATATCATTTTATGTCAACTTTAGAAAAGATAAATTAATTAAATATATATATATATATATATATATATATATATATATATATATATATAAGGCCAAGGCCAATATGAGGGAGATGAATATTAAGCTGACACATATCCCTTTTACAATAAACATACAATATTTTCTAAATAAAAAAATAATATCTACTTATAATTAAAAACAAAAACATTTATTTGGCTAGTTTTAATTAAAAACATATAAAATATCAATAATCCTACTTTCATTGTGTTCATTTGGTTTGTTCTTGACATTACAACTAAAAATATGTAAAAATATTTATCACTCTCAAACATAAATAAAACATTTAAATGTTAATGTGAAATAACATAATTTTAGTGCTCAGGATCTCATAATTTGCAACAGTCTAAAGAAGTGGCCCAATTATAGCGAGAAGACCTGCATCCATGGGCTTCATAGCAGCGTGGTAGACTATGTTATTTCCAATCTCCATTTATGCAACAAAATACTAAATTTTGACATCTTAGATGACCACCAGCCTGACTCTTATCATAGGCCTTTACCCATAACTCTCAATTTTGTCATTATTAGAGATCCCATTGAAGATAATCCTTATAGTCAAAATAAATTAATCTTTGATAGAAATAAAAATGATCTCTTTATAAATGAATTAAAAACTAATTTTCTTCCTTTATATAGTATAAACAACATAGATTACCTCTAGCATAATTTTACTACAACCCTCTCATATTCTATTAACAAGTTCTCAATTGATGTCTCAAGTAATAAAAGAAATAGCAAAACCAACCCATGGTATGACAAATATTGTAAAAGTGTGAGGAGAGAAATTAAGGAAGTTGTTGATGAACCTCTCAAAATTGACAAGACAAAAATCTACAAAGCCGTAACTAAAAGGAAAAAAAGGCAATATATTCGTAAAAGAAAAGAGAATCTCTTACACCTCCCTAAGGTGGCTCCTAATAAATTCCAGAGGTAGATTCTAACCAGGAAAACTAAAGATAATAATAAAATTTCTTTACACGACTGGAATTCCTATCTTAAAAAGCTTTATGAATCACCAAATGCCAGGGATAACTTTGAAACCCTGCTCACAAGGAAAGAAGTTGTCTCATTAGAAGACATTGATTTTGGGGTTAAACACCTGGCAAATGAGAAAGCTAAAGACATTGAAGGTTACGAGGTGGAAATCTACAAAATTGGTGGTCTTGTCCTCATCCCCCACATCCACAAGCTTTTCAACCAAGTGGTCAAGCAAGGGTTCCCTAAACCTTGGACTCAGAGCCTCATTATCCCTATTTTTAAAAGTGGGGATACAAATAACCCCTCTAATTATCGGAAAATTATGATCAGCCCTCTCTTGGCCAAGTTATATGGTATTATTTTGGAAAAGAAATTGAGCATTTGGCTTGAAAGTGAAGGTAAGCGGGCTAAAGGCCAAGCGGGTTTTAGAAGGTAGAACTAAACAATGGACCACCTAGTTTGGCATTTACATCGACAAGCTAGAAGGTTGTTTAGAAGAAGTAGGATGTGCTGGCACGATCTTACCTGGGATAGACATCATCCCTCTTCTCTATGCTGACGATATTTTTCTTCTCACAAGGTGCCCATCTGATCTTGACAAGCAACTTAGACTTCTTAAGGATTTATGCTCTACCATGGATATGTCTATTAACACTGACAAAAGAAAATTTATGATTATCAAATCCAAGAAGGACACTTACGCTAATTTTATGTATGACAATAGTAACTTGGAGGAAGTGTCTTCTTACAAGTACCTAGGAATCCATATCCATCACAAGCTCAACTGGAACTATAGCATTCAGAAAAGGATTAATGGGGGGTGTAAAGCTTATTTTGGTCTTGAAAATAATTGTAAAACAAAAAACCTCATAATATGGGATAGAAATAAGTTCCTCTTTGAAACTTTAGTCACTCCTATTATCTTATATGGATGTGAGGTTTAGGGTTGTAGCATCTCGAGAGAATCCTGGAGAAATATTGAGCAAATCCAAAATCATTTTATAACCTATAACCTTAAAATTAAAACCAATACACCGTATCGTATTCTCCTTATAGAAGTGGGTCTTTCCCCTATCGAGAGCCTAGCTATGACTAGGCTTCTATTGTAAAAGCACAAGTCCAATAGCATAGGAGACCATATACTTCCTAAGCTAGCTTTAAATTCTAGCCAAAACCACCTAAGGCTTAAACGAGGTTGTTCTAAAGACACCAAACTGGTAAAACCATTGGGAGATCGATGAGAATGTTTCATTTCAAAACCTTAACAACATTAAAAAAATTGTTACTTCTAAGTTCAAAGAAAAAATGTGGTGTGAGAAAGATCTAGCAGCTAAAAGAAAATTAAGATATTACAAGGAGGTCATCAAACCCACTCTAGAAGATCAAAAGTGTCTCTTTGTTTTAACTATATCAAAGAAGAAAATTAAAATAGCCAATATTAGAACAAACTCTCATGAGGTCCATAGTGAAACATGTCGTTGGACAGTTCCTAAAACACCATGGATGGAAATGATCTTCCTTCTCTATGAGAATATGAACATCGAGGATGAAAATCACTTCCTCTTAGAGTGCCCTGCGTACAATCACATTAGAGCTCAATTCATAATCTTTGTTGCAATATTGACCTTCCTAGCCTTTTAAGATGTCAAAATTATAGTGAGCTCCGGAGGCTTCTCTCCAAGCTTTTTGAGCATAGGAATAAAATCTTAAATCAAACTAAATAACTCTTTTCTTTAGCTCCGATAGACCAAAGATTGGTCTTAGTGGACGTTAACCATCATCATCATCATCATCATCATCATCATATAATTTGTTAAATTCTTAATATAAAAATAATATATAGAATTTAAAAATTATTAATTTTTTTTTATAAATGAGTTAAATTATGTGTTAAATTATTAATATAAAATTAATATATGGAATTTAAAAACTATTAAGAATAAATAAAAAATTAATTATAAGTAAAATATTTCAATAAAAAAAATGATTAAAATATTTTTTTGGAATTGTAAGTTTAAGTTGTGTAGTCTACTCATTCCATTTATATCTTAAAATACACAATTTAAACAATTAAAAGTCTTATTTTGAACTCTAAAAGAAATTCACACCTCACAATATTTAATCTCTCAAGTGACTTGATAGCCATAGTTAAATTGAACTTACATGAATATGAGGAATATATTAACTATTTTTAATATTTCCTATCAAATCCATGAAAAACATTGATATTTAAATATCTGCATATATTATTCATTATTTTATATATATATATATATATATATATATATATATACATATAATAACTTTTTTGGTTAAAAAGCTAATAAAGAATAATAATTATTATTTAATTTTAAATTCACAACCCAAGCTACTAGTGTGAGTCCTCATTGGGGATACTTAGAAACTAGGGATGTCTTTCCTTTATGTGGAATATGGTTGCTCTTATAATGCTTTGCATTGTAGGGATGTGTCTCAAGGCCTTGTTAGTGTGTATGGCATGAAAATAAGGCCCTGAGCTTCTAGGTGAATATTCTAGGAACTAAGATGTAGAAATTAATTGTAGATTCGAAATTGCTCATGTAGTGTTCTAAAACACAAGACTCAAATCTACTCAGCTCATTTGCGGAAAGCAATTCACGATTGAGAATCGAAAGTAAAAATAATGCGACATGAATCAATTAACACACATACATGAGGATATATCTAGGGGAAAGCAACTACTCAAAACCCTTCCTATATGTATTGCATTAGTCAGAAAATAGAGAAGAAATACAATGCTTGTTCAAGCCTGAACAATATCTGCATAAGTATAATATATCTCACTACTTCACAAGCTGCCTTTGGTCAATAATTAACCAAATTTCTTCTTTCCCAAGTCCCTATTTCCTTGGGGATTAGCCCCTATTATTTAGGGAAATTCCTCTTCCATAATTTTACAATCACTATAGGCCCTTCTCTGACTGCATGCACCACCAAAACAATTTGGATAATTATACAAATGATAGTACACTACCCTTGAACTTCAATATCAACTAGGTAACCAATAGTTCATGCATGCATGAGTCAATTATGACTGATTTATCACTTAACTAGTTCAACACTAAAGTTGTACCCCACTGCTAGACCTCTTACTAGTTCCTCCAACAATTAGAACTAGTTTAACTCAATTTACATCAATTTAACTGAATCAAATTATTACAAGTAAAACTAAACTCAACCCAAGCTCCTAAAATTTAGGAATCACTCTACATAACTCAAGTTAGGCCCTCAACTCGAATTAACTGAGCCAACTAGGTGGAACTAACTTAGTTAACTCATTCTTGTTGTCTTATGATGTGGAATTACAATTTTCTCTAATTTAATTCAAGGGAAAATTAAATCAGGATTTTATTGTTTCCATTTTTAGCATAAGAGACATGAGCAAGACCTCAAACCACACATAATTCCTTTTTAAGTATATCATCATTCTTAAAGTGGGATATGGGCATTGATATGAGTTTTTTCACTAGGTATGAGTATGAGGCGATCACCAAGGAAGAAGTTGAGGTATTTTCTCCACAACATAAGTTGCTTGAGTTAATGGGCCATGATCAAGGCCACGGCCATAACATAGACACTAAGAGTGTACCTTTTTAATACCAAGTGGATATGGACATGAATACAAAACTTTTACACATTGGGGATCAGGGAAAATTTTAAGGATGGGAAATTATTTTGAAGTTTAAAATATTGGCGAATCTTACTAGTCCCTAATATGTAAACTGTAAAATGTTTATTGATACATTTGTAAAAGTATTCAAATTTATAATGATTTATATATAATATCTATATTATGTTGGTGATTTTTAAGTTAAAATAATTTTATATTGTAAAATTTCGACGAATATTTTTTTATAAAAAATGGAAATTGGTGAATCTTTTTTTTGGAAAAAACATGGAAAATTAGCTCACCTACAAATATTAGCCCCTAAAATTTTCCATGTTGGGGATGTGGTTATTGGTACCTTAACTAGAATTAAGGTAATAAAATAAGGGATTTATACCATAAATGAACCTTTAAGGCTCATTGGCGATGAACATGACCTAAAATCATAAAATAGACCCTTTATAAATGATATTGGCCTCATATTGGAATGTGGTTAACTTTATGAAGTCTTGTATCCTAATATGGTTAACTTAATGCATCGGTCAACTTCAAGGGAGGAAAATAGGGTGCTTAGGTCCTTAATGAAGGCTTAAAGGATTAAGGGCCATTAAAAATGTTATAAACCACATAACATTTACTCTAGGGTTTGGGGAGGGCATAAGGAGTGTATCGGAGGAATCAAAAATTGTAAATGGAGGGTTGTCCTTAATATATGGTAAGAGATTTGAAAATTAAATCATGTATTGCACAAGTTGATATAGTAGATGGATTGATGTTAAGATCAGAGTAAACATTGATGAAAACTAGGGGATGCATTCAGGGGGCATAAGGTTTGATGGATGGAACCCTAGATGTTGACGCCCACCTTTTAATGTTATATTCCCCCACTACCATGAATGGTCATCATATATTGTGCCTGCTCATCTAGGTGTGGATCCATTTTTTTGGGGGTTTTTTGTCATGTCTCTTGCTTTTCGATGTCGCAACATGTTTCTTTCCATTGTCGTTAGTTGGTTTGTCGCTCCCTGTGTTGGGGTCATGGTTTATTGCTATTTCCTTTGGTGTCATTTTTTTGGCATATTGGTGGCTTTGTTTCCCCGTTTCTTTGTTGTGTTTTATATGCAAGTTGTCTCACCGTTGACGATCATTTATCCGTTGTGTCCATCTATGATAGTGTTTTTTTAAATGTTGCACAATCTGATTCTATTGTAGAATTAATGTTATTTTTTTGGGGGGTTCTTCACCCTACTCATGTAATGTTTTGTTGCTAGTTTTGGGCCCGTGTATGGACTCTCTAGGTCATTTTTTATTTTCTAGGTTTTTTTTAGTTCATTTTTATTTAGGGGTTTTAGTCTTTCAGTTTCTGCGTAGCATATTTTTATTTATGGGCTCTAGGGTGTTTTTCCCCCTCTGTGGACCCTAGGGTTTAATTTTTTTTTATAAAATGTGTAGTAAAATTCCATCTGGAATGGTCTTTATGTTGGCCCTTCTAGCTTTTTATTTTTTAGAAGGTTGATATCTTTTTTCTCAACCTATATCTATGGAATTAATTTTCGCATATCTAAAATCTAACTTCATTGTACTTTTATGACTAAAATTACACTTCTTTCTCTAGGAAAAAAAAACATTGATGAAGACTACCCCTCCCATATTATGTCAACTAAGTCGAGGCCCTCTATGCCAATCTAGAAAATGTTTACAACACCAACAATAAGTTTGAAATTGTGGCTAGTTATTGTGCCATAACTATATAATCAACTCTTTCTTATATTGTCCTCCACCTTCATCACTGTCACTCCCTCCAACTCTAGAGATACTTATAATAAAAGGTGGTGATTTCTTCAAAGAGAGACTCTACTCATAGTAATAGAGGGAGGACTATAACATGGGCGAACCCTTATTATAGCTTGTTTCCATATTAAAACGCTGAATTTGAGGAATTGCATTATGATAGATGTAAAGCTATGACAACTTATTTAAGGTTGTTTCCACATGAGAGAAATCTTAGATTAGCCCATCTAGAATTTTTCATAAGATATAGGCATAAAAGAACATGATGAAAGTCATGTTGATAAGAGGATGGAAAAATTAACATCGAAATAAAGAAAGTGTGCATTTGATAACATTGTTATTATAGGAATTAAAACCAAAATAAAGAATAAACCATCAACTAAAAAAAAAATAGATGAAAAAAAGAAAAAAAAATCTACCTAAAAGTAGAGGCCCTCATCCAATAATACACTTAAAAAAGAAATTAATAAAGTAAATGCACCAAAAAATTCTAAGATGAATGTCCTAAGCCTTTTTATATGACCCTAATAGAATAATGCATTAAAAAAAATAAAAAAAATTAAGAAAGTAACATGAAGAAAATGTACCAAAGCAAAAAAACTAAGGTAAAGGTTATAAACCTTTTATATAAAAAACCACAATTGAAAACACAAATAATCATGTGGATAAGAAAATTTCCACATTTACATGGAAAATAAGAAATTGTGGCCAAGATAACCTTGTTATTACAACCATTAAAACAAAAACAAAAAAATTAGAAAATTATATATATATATATATATATATATATATATATATATATATCTGTGTGTGTTTGTGTGTGTGTCTTGCTCGAATTTAATACATTTGTTCATGTGGTTAGATTCATACTATGAGTCGAGAGATGGAGATCAAGACCCTAGATCTAGTTTCATCCATCTAGTCTGCGAGGAGTTATGTATTTATGATTATGTAGACAGATTCATAACAGATGGTTGCACCCATATTGTGTCTACTATTGATATGATCCTAGGCTATCTTTGTACTTGTTCATTAAGTTAGCTTTCTATGAGTATGGGATTTCTTACCTCAGTGATGATTATATATATTTTCATTTTAATTCTTGAATGTTCATTGCAGGTTTCCTACCATTGCCTATGATCCAATCTTTGGCATCATATAACACTTCTTTCTTTTTATGACTTTCCAGACTTCCCACTCTAGGGGGAAATCTCTTACACATCATTTTGTCACCATGACACTTAAAGGTTAAAATGTTTCTCTCGCCATCCATACATATGTTTCATTGCACTCCCTTGCAATTCAAACATTTATATTCCTTGACCAAATCGTGAATTTTGGGTAAAATGGCCTTTTAATCTGTTTAGCATGACTTTCACACTTTTCCTAGTCTATTTCTGTGCATGTGCAGCTTCTTCCATTGAAACCTGCACAGAACTGCATTATGTCTAAAATTATAGACTGTGCACATGACTCAATGAAAAGTAAAAAAAAAAATTAAGTTCTAGAAGCCTTGTTGGGTTAATATATCTCAACTAGAAGTGTCTAGGTCATATATATTTGAGCCAAACCCATTTGAACATGGAACTCATTCCCTTGGATCAAGGAACCCTGATCCCACTATTAATGGATCTCATCCCTCTTTTGTGACTCTGAAACCTCCTCCATTTGTCCTATAAATTGAGTAGAGGCTAGAGGCCCGAGGGTTAGTGGAGCTTAGAAAAGGTAGTCTTATGCTGGTAATTTTGGATTAGGAAGCTTACAATCCAAGGATACGGATTAGAAGCATTTGGAAGGAACCTTCATGACACCAAGGCAAGGTTGTAAGGATTTTATTTTATCTTTGAATTAATACATTTAAATCCTTTTTCTCATTGTGTTATTTTATCAGAATTATGAATGGTTTATACTCTTTGTGTATTCATTAAGGTGATTTCAATTTCTAATCTTCTTTATCATTAGATTAAGATTGTTTTAGATCAGGGATCTTCGTCAAGAATTTCTTGTGTATGTTTGTTTCTAGTTTTCCTTTAGGATTGTAGGGAGTCTGCTTCTATCCACGGAAGGGATTTATCTGTATAAAAAGATGCCATTATCTAGTATTTTAAAATACACACAATAGTTAAAATGATATCTATTGTAACCTTTCTCTACGATAAACCTATCAAATTTCAAAATGCCACTACCTTGGAGTTTGTCTTAGACCATACAATTTCTTCTTCAACCTACATACTAATTTCTCATTCCCATTGAGCTTTTACCCTTATGGATGTTACATGTAGATATCATATTCTAAATGTCCATGGAGAATATTTTCTTTCATGTATATCTATTCAAGTTGCAAATATTTTACTGCCACTAGACTTAAAAATAATTCTAATTGAAGTCATTTTAATAACATGAGAAAATATTTTAGTAAAGGCAATACCTTCTTCCTAAAAAAATCCTTTCATCACCACCCTTTCCTTGCATCCTTCAATTTTCCTTTCTCCCATGCCTAATCTTGTACACCCATTTTTTTTGTAGGGCTCTTGTTCCTTTGATAATATTTACCAAATATCAAGTTCTGTTTTTCAACAAGGGCCCAATTTCTTCCTCCTTTCTTCCATTATTTAATTTTCTCAACTTTACAAGCCTTTTGAAAACAATTAGGTTCATATTCATCATTTAATAAGATATAATTTGAAAGAGGAATGAGGATACCCTCATGAAATCTTGTGAAGCTTAGTAGCGTTGTAGACCAATTGTGGTGGTGTATTTTGAAATTGGATTTCTTGTAATGGATCATGTGCAATTTCTTCTTCCTAATGTTCATATTTTCCCATTTGTTATTTACCTTTTTCTTGAATACGCTACCCATTTTATTACAATGGTGGGATATATATTTTTCATTCAATAAACCTATAAACAAATTTATTCACCTCCATATTATCTATAGAGATCTTAAACATCTATAACTCACGGAATACATCATCCTTCTAATAATTTTATGTTTGACTAGATCCCATAATTGATAAGGAATCTCACCTTCCACATATCCTAAGAAAAATATGTTGTATTTATCATCTAGCTTAGTTCTATATTGTTTGGAAATATGCACAAATACTTTATATCCAAAGGTTTTTAGGTGATAATAATTAATCTTTTTACCAATCGGAAATTCTTTGAAAATACCACATTCCAAAGGTTGTAAGAGGAGATCAAATTTATAAGGTACGAAGTTTTCTTTATATTTTTTTTGAAAAAACGATTTCCAATATAGAATTTGAGAACATAGTCCTCATTTTCTCCATGATACTATGATTATTCTTTTGCAACACCATTCTATAGAGGAATAAGAGTGACAATATTTTCAATTTTTATTCCAGACTTGTTAATACTCTTTGAATGTGTTTGAATGTGTTGAAGAAATATTATCTATACTTATCTCTCATTAATAAACTTGAGAAATTTATTATTTTCTCTTAAATATCTTGAATACCTTATATTTTCTTTTAATAGGGTATGTCCGAACATATAAGAATGTATCCATTTTAACAAATTATTTTTTCTTCTTCCTGACTATTTTTTATAATTTTATTATTATTATTATTATTAAAAGAATTAATTTATTTATTTGTAACATAAAATAATAGAGAACGAATCATAATAATATTTCAAGAAACGAATATATAATAAATGAAAAAAAATGTATAATAAATTTTATTAAAGTGAATCAAAATTTAAGTGAAAAAATAAAAATAAATGAAAGAAAATATGTTTTTTTAGAAAACTAAAAGAAACAATATTTTGAAAGTGGATCCTTTATCTTACAAACAAAGAGGTTCTATATATCAATTTGATATCTAACTTAAATATAATCTTAAAAGAGATTTTATAACAATTTCATTGTATTTGGAGATTCCCTAGGCTGGCGATTGAGCTCTGCAACTCTGTTTCCAACCTTACCCTAACTTCCTCCGGCGGTGTTGCAAGCTTCTGTGGGCTCTGACCCTGTATTTGGCTTCCCTCTGCTCTCCAAAAGGTGCTCTCTGAGCATTCCTGGCATGGATACGATGGTTACGAAGGGCGGACCTACCTTCAAGGAGCGGGTGTTGGGCTCCTCCCACACCCCTGGATCTTCCTTTTTTACTCGATTCATGGCCTCATCTACTGGTCCAAGGCCGAAATAGGTTGTTTTCAAAGGTATGTAGGCTCTGCCTAACAATGAAGCTACTAGGCTCCAGAGCCTTGACAAAGAAGGACTTCAGAAAGCAGGATCTTCGGCTGGAATCCCAATCACTAAAAGGACTCTGGAGGACCCCAACATGGGGGTCTCTAAGGCAGAACAGAACAAAGGATAGACAACAAAAGCTTCTCATCTTAAGGCTGATACAATTCCCAAGATAATAATACAAGAATCAGATATAGAGGTATACAGAGATTATATGAAAGAACATGCATTTATATGTAGGTTTATGGGGATTTGGCCTTCGGAAAGAGCTCTGAAGGGATGGCTACAAGCTAAGTGGAACCAAAAGGGGGCCCCAGAACTACAGCTAGGTTCGAAAGGCTTCTTCACCATGGTGTTCGCCCTGTTATAAGACAAGGATCGCATCTTTGAGGGAGGGCCATACTTTTTTAACTTTTCTAGCCTTTACATGACATTTTGGAAGGAAAATTTCATGCCTGAAAAAGAATATTTCACAAGAGTCCCGGTCTGGATCAGACTATACTCGCTTCCAACAGATTAATAGGCACCATCGGTGCTTAACGCTATTGGAAATGGCCTAGGGGAATATATAAAAATGTCAGAAGGAAATTGCAATGGCCACTACATATCTTATGCTAGAATATGTGCCTACATAGATGTTTCAAGAGCTTTGCTCGAAGCCATCAGCCTAAACTTCAAAGATGAAATATGGCTTCAACTGGTGGATTATGATCACATCCCATTCCGATGTAGGAAATTCCATGAACATGGTCACTTATTTAGAGATTTCCCTCAGAACAAGCCACTTCCAAAAGAGGATCATTTGGAAGCTGAAGAGGAACAGGGCTTCACCAAAGTTCATTACAAAAACAACTAGCAGCGAAGGCAACCGATGGGAAAGGAAGCACCCAAATAGACCACGCACAACAGATATGAAATCCTCACTTCTACAGCACTGGAAAAGGGTCAACCAAGAAAAAGTGCAAAATAGACTTTAGAAAAGAACAAGTACATGGACACAGACATGGAAAACAACACTAATCTAGCGTCGAAGGAACAGGACACGCTGGAGGTTACTGATATGGAATATTCACGGGACCTACCAACCTCGAAGGAAAAGGCCTTGGAAGAGATACTGGGAGGAATGGATCTAAAAAAACTATCAACAGAATGGACTGCCAAAGGTTATGAAGACATTCCAGAGGACCAGCTTAAGAAGATCGAAGAAGCATTCAATCTTCAACAGACTTTCCAAAAGCAAAGAGAAAATAAAAAAAAATGTGGGAAGCATCCAGGTGGAGGACTCAAGGTGAATCTCAAGGTCAAAACTAAAATAACCAAAGTACAACAGAAGAGAAAGGGACGAAAAACAGAACATTAGCACCTAACAGAACTAGGAATAGCCCTCATTAACGCTGGAAAGGTAAAGGCTCTATCTTTCTCTCCTAATATTTTATCATGAATTGCACAACATGGAACATTAGAGGACTCAATATTCCGTTAAAATGTAGGATTCTCAAATAAAAATTTATCTTCGGAAAAGTTGATATTCTCTTGCCGCAAGAGACAAAAAGCAGTCTGGCTGATATGCAATCAGTACAATAGACCTGCTTCAGAGAACAGTATAGCCATATGGCCATTACTACTCAAGGCATAGCAGGAGGCATTGCCACCTTTTGGAGGGACTCCAGCTCCATTTTATAGACTCTTTTGCTTCCAATTATGCCATAACAACCATCCTTCAGGTCATTTGCACTAAAGAGAAAATCTGTATCACAAATTTTTATAGTCCCCACTCAGTTGAAGAGAGACTGGCCTGGATCTCCCAACTGAAACTCTACCTTCACTCTTTCAACTTCCAGATGAATATTCTAGAAGGGGACTTCAATATGATTCTTAATCTAGAGGAGAAACGAGGTGGTCTTCATCAACTAGACTTAGACTCCAATGCTTTCCAAAGCCTAATTGATGATTTTAAGCTCCTTAACATCCCCACAAAAAATGGGATTCACACTTGGAACAATCGGAGAGGAGGGGAATGCCAAATTGCCTCTCGCTTGGACATATTTCTTCTCTTTGAAGAGCTCTATCTTTCCTCTTTGGAAACAGAGGCTTTCATTGCTCCACAGTTGGGATCAGATCATTGGCCTGTGGTGCTATCATTTTAGTTTTATTCAAGACCCAAACACGCTCCATTAAGGTTTGAAGCCTTCTGGCTAACCCACTCTGATTTTCAGGACAAAATAAAATAATAGTGGTCTTCAGTTCTTCCCCCACAAAATAGCAAAATGCATACCTTCCATCAAAAACTAAATTATTAAACAAGAGCTAAAAAGGTGGAGTAGAGAAACAATTGGGGATCTTACTAGTGAGAAAAAAGTCATAGAGAACAAACTAAAGGCCCTCCAACAAACTATCATTCAGAATGGTTTTACCAAGGAAACAAAGCAAGTAGAATCAGAGCTTCAGTAAGAATGGGACCAATGGGCTACTCAAGAAGAGATTTTATGGAGGCAGAAATTGCGTATACAATTGCTTAAAGAGGGGGAGTGCAATACTTCCTTTTTCCATAAATCGATGATTCAACATCGAAAGGTTAATAGAATCCTTAATCTTATGACAGAATAGGGGCAGATGCTGGATACTCAACAACAAATTGAGGAATAGCTACACAGGCACTTCTCAAGTACTCTTACAGAGAGTAATCACAATAATGAGGATCACATCAGACAACTTACCAAGAAAATTCCTACAATCTTAACCAAGGAACACAATCAGATGATGTTAAAGAAGATAACTATGGAGGATTTGGAGGAGGGAGTTCAAGCTATGCCAAAAGGAAAAGCTCCAAGTCCTGATGGATTCACCATCGAATTCTACAGGGCTTGTTGGGATACCATTAAGGATTCTGTGTATGATTTGGTGGAGGAATCTCGGATGAGGAAGTCAATCTGCCCTTCCCTCAATGCCACCTTCCTGACTTTTATCCCCAAATCAGACAGTGCCAACACCACAGATTAGTTCAGACCCATTGCCCTCTGCAATGCTATATATAAAATCATTTCCAAAATTATTTCTAATCGGTTAAAGTTTCTTCTGCCTCTCCTTATCTCAACGGATCAAATTGGCTATGTTGAGGGTAGGCAAATCATGGACAACATCATCCTATCTTAGGAGACCATCCATTCTCTCAAAGATCAAAGGAAATCGGGGATGTTAATCCAACTAGATATGTCAAAGGCCTTCGATAAAATCAATTGGAATTACATCCGAAAGATTCTTTCAGCATTTGGATTCAACAAAGAAATCATTGCTTGGATTATGGCCCTAGTCTCTAGTGCTTTTTTCTCTATTCTTCTCAATGGCTTATCATTAATCCCTCTCACATTATTGGATAGGGAGACCCCCTCTCTCCCTTCCTGTTTATCATCCTGGCAGAGGGATTAGGTAGATCATTCACTACTGCCTTAGCTAAGGACAGGATCTCTGGTCTTGAATTTTACCCTCAGCTTCCACCTGCAACCCATCAACAATTTTTCGATGACACTCTTTTTATGGGTTGTTCGTCACTTAAGGAAGTCCTCGCCATTTAGAAAATCCTTCATGACTTTGCATTAGCCTCTGTTTTGGATGTCAATCACTCCAAATCTAAAATATTTTTCTTAAACACCCCTATTTCCATTCAATTGCATATTGCTCAGGTCTTGGGTTTTCAAAGGAGCTCTTTCCCTTCCAAATCTCTAGGAGTTCCCCTCACCAATAAGCCCCTAGCCTTCTCCAATTGGGAATTTCTCATATCTAATCTCAAAAATAAGATTTCCAATTGGACTTTCAGAGCTCTTAATCTAGCTGGGAGATTGATCCTTGTCAAATCTGTCCTCCAAGCCATGCCGATCTATCGTTTCTCAGCGATAGCAGCTCCAAATTTGGTAACCAACCAAATCAGAACTATTCAAAGGATTTCCTTTTGAAAGGTAAAGCTAGCAAAGGTAAATGGGCTCTGGTCAGGTGGGATAAAGTGTGCTCCCCCAAGAATGTTGGGGGTCTTGGTATTAGATACCCTGATCTCCTTGGTAAGGCCTTAGGGCCAAAACTTGGTGGAGATGGTTGACAAGAATCTCGACCAACTAGGCTCGACTATGGAAGGCTAAGTATGCTAACATGACTCCCTGAGACTCTCTCGTCAGGCTCTTTGGAAATCTCAAAGGATCATCGATGTGGAATAAAGCCTGGGAAAATAGAATACTAATTCAACAACATTGTTTTTGGGAAATAAGAAATGGTCAGCATGCTCTTTTCTAGGAGGATGTGTGGGAGCAGAACCCTAGATTGGATATTGAAAACTACAAACCCCTAAAAGAGTACTTGGAGGAGAAAAACAAAAAGAAAGTCAGGGACTACTGGAAGAATGAAAATAATGTAGGTTGGAGGGAATGGGAGAATCTCAATGACCTCCTCCTAGTTCATCTCCAACATTCTTTTAACAATCTCATGCTAGAGCTTAGCAAGAGGAAAATACAAAAAAAGGAAGGCCCTGACATATAATATGGGGAGACAAATCAACAGGAACCTTCATCATAAAAGAAGCCTACAAACATTTACAACACCCAATTTATATTCAAGAGGACAATAAATGGAAAAGATTATGGAATCAAAAGCACTAGTCGAAGATCAGCCTCTTCATCTGGTTATTTTCGCATAAGAAAAATATTACATGGGACAACCTTCAAAGAAAATGTTTTCAAGGCCCCTCAGTCTACAGTCTCTGTATGTCGGATAATGAATCAATTAACCATATTTTCAACACATGCCCTTTGGCCTCGAACATTTGGTATTGGCTCTTTTTAGTTTTCAAGGCCTCGGAACGAGATATTCTTTCCATCCATTCTACCTTGGAAAATTGGAGCTCTGATTTCTCCAGCCAACCTCTTGTAAATCTTGTTTTCACTCTCCTTCCAAGCATTATTTGTTGGGCTATATGGAAGGAACGTAACTCTCAGATCTTCAGGAATGTGGCTTCCTCGGAAGAGCAGAGTATCTTTAGCATAAAATTCATCATGAGGGAATCAGCCTCAATTGCAAAGCTCCTGGATGCCCCCAACCAGCCTTCTGAGGTAGATAAAAGGATTTTAACTCTCATTGATCTTCTGGTTCCCTATAGTGCCTTCTCCCCCTCCTTTGCTTTTATTTCCCCTTCACCTCTAAATGTTTGGTCTCCTCCAAATCCTCCTCTCCTCAAATTAAATTATGATGGGGCCTCCAAGCACAACCCGGGCTTGGCTGGTTTTGGTGGAGTGTTTAGAAATGCTCAGGGCACCATCAATTGGATATATTATTGGATATATATTATGCTCCTGACAGTCACAGCGATAATGTACCGATCCATGTGTTGATCCATGACTCTGACGTGTGATCTCACAGGGATGCGATCTAAGCTCAGATCCGGCGGGTCTGCCATCCTTCTCTCCACAATTAATTTGCATGATATCATTAACTGGCCTCCCATGTGCTCGATTCCTGGCACGACGGTTGGTTTCTATTCACATCACCCTCAAATTTTACCTCACCCTATTTATTCTGCCCTCAGTATGTATCTAATTTATTCCGCTTCCGACTGGCGTTGTATTTTCCCCTTCTCTTCTACTCTGGTTCCCCCAGAATCCCTGTAGTTGTTCCTTTTGGCTATTTTCATTGCCTCTGCCATGGCTCCTCATCGTAGGCAGCCCCCCGCGGTCCGCCCTGGCACAGTCGCTCCTCCAATTGGGATAACCCTGCTAGACCTCCCATGACCCGAGCTTAGTCCTAGGTGCGTAATGCAGCACGACATTTTTGGGAAGTCACCCCGGTGCCTTTGTAGGATTTCTTCAAGGGCTTGGATGCTGCAGTGGCAGAGCGACATCGGGCCACCCTGACGGAAGTTGTTGATGCGGAGTTTCAGTGGATTTCGGACCCTGGTTTGACTCGCAGCAGTGAGAACCTCTTCACTAGAGTGGTTAATCTGAATTGGAAGACTTAAACGCTCCTCTCTCTGGCTCTGCAGAAGCAAAAAAATATCATTGGGAATCTGGAGAAGAAGATTCATGCCCTCTCTCAGAAATTTGAGACTTTTGTCTGCACGGTGCATCACCTGAGCTTTGTGGAGAGCACCTCGCCACACAATTAACTTCAAAAGAATCGTTCCAAGCTTCATCAGAGTGTGTCTGTCAAAAAAAAGGCTGGCACTTCAAATACTTCCCCTTAGGAGGCGGGTCACTCCCACCACTCCCCCACTTCTTGGCTAGCCAGCACCCCTGAGCGGCCAATAAACATTGACGACGACGGCTTTGAAGCAGATGACATCGGGGCTCCTCCTGATCTGTAACTCCTGCTATTTTCTTTGTTAGGAATTTTTTTTCTCTTAAGGTCTGTTTAGAGCCTGTGAGCTCACCTTTTGATGTCTTGAGCCTGCGTGCTCAAATTTTGCTGAAGATAGGGTTTTTTATCTCCCCACCCAGCTTCTCTTCCCTTGTCAACCTTATCCTTGGGTGCGGGATCCTTTCAGAACTGTGCAGGTCCATGGATAATTGCCAAGAAGGCTTGTCTCTGTAACTTTATTTTTGTTGATTAATGTGAATAGTCCCTCCATAACTTACAAAAAAAGATATAATTTTGAATTATTATTATTATTATTATTATGAAGAACAACTAATAATTTCTTAATAAAATAAAATAAATGAGGAAAAATATAATAATTAATGAATAAACAAATATATGCAACAATCTTTGCATATTTTTAGTAAAATTGACAATTTTAATAAAGTAAATCAAAATTTATTTAAAAAATAAAAATAAATAAAATAAAGTATGTTATTTGAAAAAAGAAAAAGGAATATTGTAAAGCTGGATTTATTATTTCATAAATAAAGAATTCAAGTCTTATACATCAATTTAATGTCTAACTAGAATATATTCTTAAAATAAAGTATTATTATTATTATATACAATTAATTAATTAATTTATTAATAAAATAAAATAGAAAACTATATTAATAAGTTTATAAATAAATATATAGTGAATGTTGCACAGTAAAAAGTGAATACAAATTCAATTAAAAAAATTACTTATTTAAAAACAAAATGGAAATGATAGAACAACTAAATCTTTGAGACAAAATTACATTAAAAAAATAATAACATATAATAAAAAAAGCAATAATATGTCTTGATAAAATAAAAACACATTAAAATTCTCAAATTCAAAACTAAAATAGAGAAGGAAAATGATAAAACAACTCAATCTTATGTTCAATTTTCAAAAATATATACAACTCAATAAGTAGAAGAGAACAATAATATGAATTAATAAACTTAAAAACCCATTACCATTCTCAAATTTAAATTCAAACTCTTGGTTTGACAAATTTTTCATTTGATTTATAAGTTTTATAATTTTGATTTAAAAAATTAAAATTAAAATAGAAAAGGGAAATGATAGAACAACTAAACCTTAGGTTCAATTTTAAAAAATACATAAAAACACTATAAGTAGAAGCATCAAGTCCCTGCCATTGATTAAAGGAAAAATTAAGGGAAAAACAAGTATGTGAGCCAGTGAATCTGAACAAAGGGGAAGAACAACAATTTATTTTAATATTACAAATAAACAAAATGACTAATGAAAAGAAAAACAAGTATGTTAAATATGGTAGCTTGCTAACTCTTGCCTATTTTTGTTATTGTCAATGCTTCTGCCACTGATTAAAGGAAAACCAAGTATAAGGAAAACCAGGTATAAGAACCAGTGAATCTAAAGCCAAGCCAAGCCAAGCCAGTGATATATCAATTTATTCTAATATTACAAATAATCAAAAGGAGATTGTGGATGGCTATATTAGTTTATTGGTAAGGCCAACGTGTGGTATATATGGAATTAAAGATGTGTCTGTAGAAATATCTAGCTACAGCTAGATACGATGTGTATGTAGAAATATCCTGCCAGACCTAGATATGATGTATATGTATTTCCTCTTTGATAGGTAGTCTTAGTATGAACTATTGTTCCCTTTTACCTTTTAACTTTAACTGTATGCATTTGTGTTTGGGATATGTATGTGTGCGTATTTTTAATATTAGTTAAGTCCAACTAAAATGTTTCTTAATGTCCATGGTATCCAACGTAAACACTTTTCATAGCAATAGTTTCGCAATAATATAGGACAATGACAGGATTGATAGTATTCCAAAAATAGCTTTGACAGTGGTGATTTTTAATAAGTTTTCAAGTTTGGTTAGGTATATATGTGTGTGTGTTTCGTTATTGCATATGTTAGGTTTTTGGCTCTTTTCTTTATTTTATTTTTAGGATATGTTTGGTTTTAAATCAAATCTGTTTCATGTGAGGGGAGTGTAAGGTTACGTCTTGACAGAGGTAACTATTTTTTAACTGTTCGAGATATATCTTTGTATATAGCACTCTTATTTGTTAATTGAAATTTGTTGGACTAACTGGTTTTCAACCAACATCCGGAAGTTAAATGGGCCCAGAGGTCTGATAAATTGTATATTACAAATGAGTTGCCTGATGCAAACAATCCAAAAGTGAAGCTTGAACCCAATGGAAATTTTACTTTCTCTGCAACTATTGGGCAAGAGCATACACTTTATGAGCTTGAATTTTACTTGTATGATAGGGTGAATGCGGAGGTAGGAAGATCGAGGATACACTGCATACATTATTTATTTGAGTTGTATTTATAGATTTGAACAATATTTATTTATCATGAGTTTGGTCGAAGTAATAGTGACTTCCATTGTTCTTGTTTAGGAAAGCAAGATCAGTGTTGGTTTGAGAAATATCATTTGCATCGTTAAAAAAGAGGAAAATAAATGGTGGAAACAGTTGTTGAAGAGTGAAGCGAAGCAACTGCCTTTCCTTAAAGTTGACTGGGACAAATGGGTTGATGAGGATGAAGAAAAATATGATAAATGTTAGTAAGATGTTTACATAAATTTTGTACTATATTTTTTTTATGATTCCTATGTTATTTATTGTTTATTTCATTTTCACTAACCCCTTTCTCCGTTTTAGTGCCTCCAGCCGGGCAGGACATGGATTTTGGTGGCATGGACTTTTCGGTATGTCCTATTCGGTATAAATATATGATACATTTAGGCATGTCAATACTTGGATTTTGTTCAACCATGAACTTTTTTTTTTTAATTGCATGTATATTCAGAAAATGGGGATGGGTGATGATGATGACGACCTTGATATTAGTGATGAGCATGACGATGATGCGGATGGTATTTATTGATCTCTCTGCTAAAATATGTCTGGAACATGATATTATATGTAACCTATTTACCATTCTATATTGATTCTGAATGGTTAATATAAAATTTATCCATCATACTTTTGCAGATCAAGAGCCACCAGTAGAAGATGACTAGGTAGTAGAAGAACCAATAGAAGAATCAAAGAACGAGGCCCACATAGAAGAAGGTGAATTTGATAAAGGCAAGGCAGTGTAGATGTGATTAAATATTTTTTCCCATGAATGATCATGGATCGCCCACCAAAGGATGTATGGAAGCTAGAGCTAATATTAGTCAAAAAGTGTTAGGATGTTGGATGGGGAAGATGCGATTTTTTTTTTCCTATTAGATAAAACACTTCATCATAATGCTAAAAGTTATGTAGTAATATTGGTGACTTATAATCCCAAAACAATAAACTTGAATTTCTCATGTCCTTTGTCTGTTTTGCTGGCTGGCAGATCTTGAATTGCGGGCCTCAGCGCAACTGCGCTGCTACTACTGTGTTTCACCATATCCATGATATACTTCAATAAAATTCAAATAAAATTTTAAATATGATAATTACATTGCATAATAAATTACAATTTTCTTTTATCAATTTTAAATAGATTTTAGGTGACTATTTAAATAAATTAAAATTTTAAATAACACTAGAATAGTATGACACATGGTATCATACCACACAAGCCACACATGGTAGAAGTACGCCACCGCATGGCCCCATCCTGCAACCACATGTCCAGAGTAAAACAGAATGAACATGCATGTTCCTAAGACCACTAACATCTTGTTCTTCTTGTGTGTACATTATACCTGCCATTGCCATTTTCTCCGTTAAATATATTGGTCAATGCCATTTTTTCTAGTAAAGCTTCCCCATGTTCCATTGGAAGCAACTCGTGTTCCATTCAAAGCAGATTACTCCAGCAAAAATTGATTAGTTTCAGGGAGATAGGTCTGTTAAGTGTAACTTATGGAAAGCTAGTAACAAATTAATCCAACAACAAGCGAGTAGCTGCAGGGAAAAGGGTCTGTGTAATAGCCGAAAACTACAAACTCTGGCTTTAGAAATAAGATATAACTGGAAGGGATGCCATAGCTGCAGGGCGAAGGGTCCGTGTAACAGCTGGAAACTACAAGCTGTGGTTTTGGAAATAACATATAACTGGAAGGGATGCCATGCCATGGGCAATGCATCTATATCTAAGCCAATAATTGCTGGAATGTGGAAAATTATGATCAGGTGTATTGGACAACACAAGATGTTCCAATTCAGAAATGGATTCAAGGTTTTTTTGTTTCTCATGGCTTTTTGTTTCTCATAGGTTAGCTAAAGCACATTTGAATTAAATCTTTTATTCAAAGAATGGACCCTGTTAGAGTGAGGGAATATTTAGACCACCAATACAGACAAAGGCAGGGGCACCAACCATTTTTTTTCATGTAGAGTGACAATATGGCACCGACCATTCTGAACAAACAAAATGAAGATGAAGTTAAAAGATCAACAATACACACGAACCAGAGGAAAAAAAAAGGACGTTCATGGACAGGTCTGATCAATTATTGTTATGCGAGATTTAAATATAAATTATATTATTCTATAAAACATAATATACAATATAAAAAATAAAATATCTTGAATCCCATTAGCAAGAAAGTTTAAAAAAAGGGAAAGGATAGACCTAATGTTCATGAGGGTAGCACATTATCAATATTTTAGGGAGTTAAATTGGTTACCTGTGGCTTAAAATATGCTCCAAGTAGAACATTTGAGGTCTTGATATCTTTATGGATAATCCACCATTTCTAGCATTTATGGAGATAATGTAGCCCTCTTGTTGTTTCCGCTGTTGTCTTGCATCTAAATATATAATAAATCATTCCCCTGGTTGTTCCTCTCATAGAAATATATCTCCATTAAATTATCCCTGAAAGTGGTTATTCTGTAACAGCAAGCTGGTCTAGTACAGAAAAATTTATTCGAAATAATAACAAAATTTTGATAACAACATATATAAGTATAGCAGTGGTAGATTCAACAATGAGAGTGATATACTTAAAATAGATGCAAAAATATTGTTTCTTACAGTGATATGCTTAATAGATGCAGAAATATTGTTTCTTATTGCATTTTTGAAATTGCTTTAATCTTTTTGAAATTGCTTTAATTTGCACGGTGGTTGCTTTCTTGAAATTGATTTTGCCAATTTCACCAATAAATCTATACAAATCTGCACTTTATTGAAATTGATTTCGCCCATTTCACCGATAAATCTGCACAAATCTGCATGGTTGCTGCCTTCTTGAAATTGATGCACCTGCAAATCTGCACAGCTATGCACAAAAGTACTTTAGTACAGTGATAATCTCTATAATCTCTATCCTCTTTGTCGTTGGGTTAATGAAAATTGGGTTAATTGAGAGCTTTTTGATGGCCTCTGTTGCTGGGGTTAATGGAGAAGAGCATACCTACACTATGTGTTTTCCAATAGGCGAACAGGTTGCACAAGCAGTGGATTTGTCTCAGCCTACATGCAGATATGGGAGGTGGCTATTGTACTAGCATGGTGGCAGAGTACATTCACGTGGCTAGCTGCCATACTGGCATGGTGGTAGAGTACATGTAGATCCAAATATGGAGGATGTGCATGCCGTATTAGCATAGTGTCATAGATGTAGTGTTGAAGATGTTTTAATATATAGTCAAAAACCCAAGTCATTAGCTCATAACATTTAATGCTTTAAATTAATGTTAACATTAGTTTAGCAATTGCAAAATGTTGCAAAATAAGAAAGGAAATTGTGAATATAGCATATGGTTAAAGCCTCCCGCCTCGGGAAGAGGCCAAATAAGACGGCAAAAAAAAATTACACTATCGAAAATACATTTCATCCTAAAACATTGGTTATTGTCTAAAATAGTGATTAAAAATAATACTACCTCTATCGTTTCGATTACTATAGTCCCTGCCATGCTGCAGGCAGTAGGGAATAATAAAATTAAAAACACATTACTATTCTCAAATTTAAATTCAAGGTATCACCATATAATTAATGCGCTTGGTATGACAATTTTTCCATTTGATTTATAAATATTATAATTTAGATTTTAAAAATAAAAAAAAATAAAATAGAGAAGATAAATGATAGAATAACTAAATCTTATGTTCAATTTTCAAAAATACTTAAAAACACATTACCATTCTCAAATTTAAATTGAAGGAATCACGGTATAATTAATGCTCTTGGTATGTCAATTTTTCCAAAGTGTTATAATTTGGATTTTAAAAATAAAAAACTAAGATAGAGCAGGGAAATGATAGAACAACTAAAGCTTACATTCAATTTTCAAAAATACATAAAACATAATAAGTAGAAAAAGAGCAATAATATGAATTAATAAACTTAAAAACACATTAACATTCTCAAATTTAAATTCAAATTATCACGATATAATTAATGCTCTTGGTATGACAATTTTTTCATTTGATTTATAACTCTGTTGCACTGGAACCGCTCTCGAGAAATGGGAAACTCGTTTCAAAGGTTCCTCCATTCTCGGGAGCTTTGGAACTATGTGGGAACTTACCATTCTTGGTAGGAGATTCTACTAGAGGCGGGGCACGTTCCAGAATCTTTGACCACTATGATGATTGACGTTCCGGCGTTTCCAACAAAACTTGCCACCAAAACAAAACTTTGTTAAGCATTTTTAGTAATTTTTACCAAAAAAGAAACTTCATTTCTGTAAATTTTCCCCAAAATCCCCCCAAAAAAACATCCCTTCTCAAAGTACAATATTTTTCTCGCCAAACTCTCTAACAATATTGCATAAAGTTTGTCCTCCATTCACTCCATCATTGTAATTGTTAACTTGTTTAAGAGCGCAACCTTGTATTCATTTGCAAACCTTGCCTGAAGTAGTGGTTCTCTGCGGCCAGTAACCTCAATGAGTTTCCAAATACTTTGTTTTTTCTAGACATTTTAACTCCAATAGTGAGGGTCTATACGACCAATAACCTCAATGAGTTTCCAAATACTTTGTTTTTTCTAGACATTTAAACTCAAATAGTGAGGGCTGTAACTTTTGAAGGATTTCTTCTTTTCTGTCCTTTCTGTTTGCGAGCTCTTCTATGGGGCTATTTCATTTTTGAGTCTTGTTTTATGTGATGTCTAAACTCTGGTTTCTTGCTTCCCTTATGTGAAATTCCTCTTGCCATTAGTATGTTAGTTTTGTTTCCTTTCAGTTTTAGAGAGACTCTCTGGATTGGTTCTTGTAAAGATATTATATTTTTTCATAATAAGAAATTATATTAAATTAGTAAATGCATCAATGATGTGTCTCACATTTCTATAATTAGTAATATTGACATTCCTTTGACAAGTACAAAGCATCAAACCCATATGGCACATTATAGCATTCCACAGATAAATTATGTAATTAAAAAACATTTTATTATTATTATTATATAATATTACCGCTCCCAATTAGCCATTTCCTATAATTTTTAGGGAAACCTTTAGTCGTTCAAGACACCTGTACCCAAGTTACCAACGTTTCCACATTCCAGAAACTCATGCAACATAGATTTATAATTATTATAGTTTGGATTTTAAAAATAAAAATAGATTATAATTTAGATTTCAAATTTTTAACCATATATATATATATATATATATATATAGTCTGTAATTAGACTAATATTAGCATAAAACTTTGGACATAGACCTTTTGTCTGCTTTTCAAGTGCCCAACATACTACCATGCAAAGCCGAGTACTTAGCTTTCAATAATGAGGACAACAATTGTACTTCCAAACTTTTGATTTTTAACATAATTGAAATCTAATACATGGTTTCACATTGCTGAAGTACTAATTTACGGTAACATTGATGGTTGAACGTTATTGAGGCGCAGATGATGCAGTGGAAATGGATGTCAATTCTTCTATACCTACATCACAAAACTGTGCATAATTCATCTATAAGTTCGCATAGCCACCCTCTAGAGGCAATAAAATGCTAAAGGTTTTTATAAAGCTATATACAAGATACTAATGCCAGTGTCCAGGTTACTAGTTACATAACACGGGGAAGCTCTGACTTGAATATTTCCATTCCTTCAGTGGGAAAGCAAGTGATGACTATGATGCCATTCTTATCATCATCTGTGTTCACATTCAGAGGCGGAAGGAAGACGCAGACATTAACAGATGGAAATCTCTGTAATATAGTCACGTTCACTGCCTCTCCCCAACTGAAATCTACTTGTGAGTACCCAAGGCGGCTCCAGTCAGTCAAACATAGTTCTGTTGGCGGCCAAGGTGTTGGAATATTGATAATTCCAATATTATAGAAATGGAGAGAGTAAACTCCTCTCCTCTAAACATAGAGAAATCAAAATTCTTTGACAATGGACAGAGTTTCACACCAAAAAAAAATTTCTATTCCTTTAAAAGAAATTGTTACAAATTCTTCGTCTTAACTCAGAGGGATAACATAAAGAGTGACTGCTACAGATGCAATGCACAAAATAACTCTCTATATTACAAACAACACACTCTGTCTCTCTGTGGAAATACGCTGTTGTGTATTTCTTTTTTTCTCTTTGCACTGTTGTGCTAAACAAAACAAAAAAATACAACATAATACAACACGGGCTCTTGGGCCTTTTTCTCCTTATATGGCGCGTCGGGAACAAAAAGACATAAAAAAAAATAAAACAAATTACGAAGGAAATTCACTCTCGAACATAAAACTTTAACATAGGCGCGACGTACGAGTGGGGACCACATCGCAGTCGGCCATCGCAATCGGCGGATCGGCGGAACAACAAAAACTTGTGATGGTGTGATTGCATCGCATCGCAAATTTCAACTGGCACACACATATATATACATACTCCTCCATTCCTTTTGCGATTGCGATGATCGCATCGCATCGGAACCTGCCACATCTGTGAGACATTTCCAACTTGGTCATTGCGATTTGCGATTGCGATTGGATCACATCGCATCGCGGCTCCTCATCAACAAGACACTCGATCTCTGAAAATTCGATTTGCGATTGTGTGATGGCACGATGATCGCGCCATCGCAAATTTCCATATCAACAAGACACTTCACTTCAAAAACTTGCGATCTACGATTTGCGCTCAAGCACTTAAGTGGTGGGGACCACTTGTCCTACCTTTTTAGAAAACTTTAAGTCTTTCCACTATTTAATTCAATTTTCTCCATACTTGGTTGTTGAGGGCTTTAAAACCCGAAATGATTGTTTTAATTAAATCTACTCCTCTGTAGTTCAGATCTACGGGAAAATCTTCATTCATTTTGCAAAACTGACTTCGCCCATAACAACATTAATTCCTTCTCTGCCATTCATGGCTGCAGCCCATCAACAATTAAATTCATCCTTACGGATTTTCCATTCTTCTTTATTACACGGTGTTGCGCACTCAATCTCTGCTGCTACTGCCTTTGTACTCTTTTCTCTTTTGCTCAAAGGCACACAGATGACTTTAATAATTTCAACACTCCCCCTTAAAGTCAGCTGATGGGCTATCTGTCATACCCAAGCATTTTCTTAAAAATTCATATGTCTTCTACCCCAATATCTTTGTTAAAATATTTGCATATTGCTCCTCTGTTTTACAATGCTGTAAAACAATTTCTCCATTGTTCACCAATTCTCTAATATAATGAAATTTTGTATCTATGTGTTTTGTTCTCTTATGAAATACATAATTCTTTGACAATGCAATAGCTGAGCTATTGTCACAATAAATCACTGTCCCTTTTACCTATTCTTGGCATAAACTTCTCAGCATTCTTCTCATCCAAATTGTTTGACACGCTGCTGTTGTAGCTGCCACATATTCTTCCTCTGCTGTAGATAATGCTACAATCGACTGTTTCTTAGAAGCCCATGAAATTCCTCCTGAACCCATATGAAAAACGTAACCGAAAGTGCTCTTCCAATCATCTACACTTCCAGCCCAATCACTGTCAGTGTATCCAACTAATTCTGAATTTTATGAAGTAGTATATAAAATACCAAATCTTTTAGTTCCTTTAGCATACTTCAGAATTCTCATTGTTGCTTGCCAATGTGCTTCTTTTGGCTTCTCCATAAATCTGGAAATTAAAATAACAACATGCATAATATCCGGCCTAGTTGCAGTCAAATACATGAGGCTACCAACTATGCTTTTATATAAACTTGGATCAAAATCCTTGCTACTGTCATCTTTACTCAACTTCAATCCCATTACTGTGGGAGTAATTGCAGCTTTGCACTCCTGCATATTAAATCTTTCTAAAACTTGATTGACATACTTTGCTTGAGAAATAAAATTCCCTTTTTCACTTTGATCTACTTCTATTCCTAAGAAGTATCTCAACAAGCCCATGTCAGTCATTTCAAATTCACCTTTCATGACTGTTTTAAAATTTTCAACAAGGTAAACATCATTACCTGTAAATATTAAATCATCAACATATAAAACAACAATGAGCATTTTACCATCCTTTTCTTTGATGTAGAGGGTGGGTTCTCCCTCACACTTTTCAAATCCATTTTCCAGTAGATAGGAGTCTATCCTACTGTACCATGCTCTTGGTGCTTGCTTCAGCCCATAAAGAGCTTTCTTCAATTTGCAGACTTTATGCTCTTGCCCTTTCTACTCATATCCAAGAGGTTGTTCAATGTAAACCTCTTCCATTAAGACTCCATTTAAAAATGCAGATTTTACATCCATCTGGTATACTTTCCATTTGTTTTGTGCTGCTATGGACAACACTGCTCTTACTGTCTCCATTCCTAAAACTTGTGCAAAATTTTCTTCATAATCTATCCCTTGCTTTTGCTTATATCCCTTGACAACAAGTCTGGCCTTGTGTCTCTCTATTTTTCCTTCAGCATTGATTTTGGTCTTATAGACCCATTTAACTCCAATGACTTCTTTACCTTCTGGGAGATCAACCAGCTCCCATGTTTTGTTCTTCTCTATGGCATTAATTTCATCAACCATAGCTTCTATCCATTTTCTATCTTTAATAGCGTCTTCAAAATGAATAGGATCATCTACTTGACAATACAATGCAAATAAGGAATTCATACCTTCATTTGCTGCTCCCTGCTCATAGATTTCTCTAATACTTCTAAATTTTGTTCCACTTTCACTTGGTGTAGACGTGCTTGATGAAGCACTCAATTCTGGTCCATGTGGTGTGCTTGGAGATGCACTCCCATTTCTTCTCAAGGGTGTTCTTGCTGCTTCTTGAGGTGTCCCTTGCTGTCCTTGTGTTGGTGGAGGTTGTGCAACGAATGAGTTGTTAATTTCAACTACATCTTCCTCATCTTCATCATGAGATAAACAACTTTTAACATTGACTATTTTCTCAATGCTTCCATCCCATGCTTCATCTTCAATGAATTGCACCTCTCTTCTTATCACAAAATTCTTTGTGGATGGGTTATACAAACTGTATCCTTTGGAATCTTCACAATATCCAAGGAAAATGCACTTCTCCCACTTACTATCCAACTTCTTCCTCAACTTGTCTGGAATGTGTGCATATGCAACACATCCAAAATCTCTCATGTGGGTGACCCCTTGTTTTCTGCCACTCCACGCTTCCTTTGGAACTTTGTTCATCACAGCTTTTGTAGCGCATCTATTTAAAATGTACACAACACAGTTTGCTTCTTCTGCCCAATACTCATTCGGAAAGTGTTTTGTCTTTAGCATACTTCTCACCATTTCCATTATGGTTCGATTCTTCCTTTCAGCAACTCCATTTTGTTGCAGTATGTACCTTGTGGTAAACTGTTTTTGTATGCTAATCTCTCTGCAAAAAAATAGAAATTTCTTTGATATATATTCTCCTCCTCTATCAGTTCTGAGAACTTTAATGTACTGCCCACTCTGTTTCTCTACAAGAGCTTTAAAATGGCAAAATTTCTGAAAGACTTCACTCTTATATTTTAGGAAATAAACCCACACTTTTCTTGTGAAATCATCTATGAAGGTCAGCATGTAATTGCTGCCAGAAACTGATGTTTTCTGCATCGGCCCACACAAATCTAAGTGGATGGTTTCTAAGAGTGCTTTCGCCCTTATGCTTTTCCCTGATGGAAAATTTTCTCTATGTTGCTTTCCCAAGATGCAGCCTTCACATAGGCTATCAGGCTTCTCAATAAATGGAAAACCTCTTACCATACCTTTTCTGTGCAGAAAATTTAATCCTCCGAAATTGAGATGTCCAAATCTCAGGTTCCATAACCAATTTTCATCTTTCTCTTCCTTCTGGAAGGCTTCTTGTGTTACAGCTGCAATGCTTTTTCCTTTTCCTTTCAAGTCAATATTGAGCTTGAGCGGAAACATTCTATTGCTGGTCATTTGTATTTCAGAAATAATTTTCTTTCTTGGAGGTATATATTTTATGGTGCACACATCATCCTTGAATATTACATTGTAACCTTTGTTTATGAGCTGCCCAATGCTCAAAAGATTACACTTCAGACCTAGAACATAATACACATCAGGAAAAAATTTCTACTCCCCATTTCTTGCTCGAATATTAACTCTGCCTTTTCCTTTGACAGAGATCTTAGTATTTGTCCCTATGGTCACTTCTGATTTTACTTCATCTAGAATGGCAAACATTGGTCTGTTTCCAGTCATATGATTGCTACATCTTGAATCTAAGAACCAAACATCATCTTCTCTATCTTGTGCTACATTACAAGCTAACAACACATTCCTTGGGTTCTTTTCTTCTTTTGCTACATTAGCATTTTGCTTATTTTTCATGTCATTTTGCTTCTTTCTACATTCATTGGCATAGTGCCCATATTTTTTGCAATAATGACATTGGACATTGGATTTTTCATACCTTTGTCCATGAGCATGTTGGTGTTGATGTCCACCTTGCTTGCTATTGCATTGGCCGTGGCTCTAATTTTGACTGTTGCTCCTTCCATGTGAATGTGAAGGGTTGTTCCTTCCACCTCTGTTTTCACTTCTGCCTCTTCCTCTTCCTTTGCCTTGACCTCTTCCCCTTCCTGAAGGCATCTAGGTCTTGAAGGCGTGCTCAAGAGATGAGTGTTAATCTCTGCTCAATCTCTATTCATAAGTCATCAACGAGGCATGAAGTTCATCTACCGTGAACCTTGAGAGATCTTTGGTCTCTTCTATGGTGGTAACAATAACATCAAAATTTGAGGGTAAGCTCCTCAAAATTTAATCCACAATCCTTATTTCTTCAAGAGTTTCTCAATGGGATCTTATCTGATTTACAATCCCAATCACATGTGTAAAAAATGTGTCTACATTATCTGAATATTTCATGCAAAGAGTTTCAAAATATCTTCTCGACAACTGAAGTTTTGTTGTCTTAACTTTATCCATGCCTCCTTGGATCTCTTAGCTACTGCTATCCTTGGAAACACACTCTCATTTACTGTTTGATACAAATAGAAGAGGGCTTTAGAGTCCTTTCTATTATTCTTCAATATGTTCTTCTCTGCTTGAGTTAAGGCATTAAAATCCTTCTCATCAGCTGTTTCAACAAAACCATCTTCTACAAATTCCCATAAGTCTTGTGAGACAAACAGGGCTCTCATGGTAATGTCCCAATAATCATAGTTCTTTCCATTAAATTGTGGAAGCTGAAAATTTCTAATGCTCATACCAGTGCTTGGTCCAGCCATTGCTTTTAAACTGAACACTAAACTTAAACAAACTGTCTTTCCTTTTTCTGAAAGAACAAACTCTTTCAAAACAAAAAAAACAGCTCTGTTATCTTTCAGAAATACCTGAAATTTTTTACTTCTGTTGGGCTTTCACACTGCTGGAGAAAACGCTTCAACAATTCTTCTTCTTCTTCAGCTTCATTGAAACCTTCAAAGAGCCTAAACTAGCTCCGATACCATGTTGGATTATTGATAATTCCAATATAATAGAAATGGGGAGAGTAAACTCCTCTCCTCTAAAGACAGAGAAATTAAAATTCTTTGACAATGGAAAGAGTTTCACACCAAAAAAAAACTTCTATTCCTTTAAAATAAACTGTTACAAATTCTTCCTCTTAACTCAGAGGGATAACATAAAGAGTGACTGCTACAGACGCAGTGCACAAAATAACTTTCTGTCTTACAAACAACACACTCTGTCTCTCTGTGGAAATACGCTGTTGTGTATCTCTTTTTTTCTCTCCACACTGCTATGCTAAACTAAAAAAAAAAATACAAAATAATACAACACGGGCTCTCGAGCCTTTTTCTCTTTATATGGCACGGCGGGAAGAAAAAGAGATAAAACAAAATAAAAAAAATTACAAAGGAAATTCACTCCTGAACATGAAACTTTAACATAGGTGCGACGTACGAGTGGGGACCACATCGCAGTGGGCCATCGCAATCGGCGGATCGACGTAACAACAAAAACTTGCGATGGTGCGATCACATCGCATCACAACTTTCAACCGGCGCACACATATATATACATACTCCTCTGTTCCTCTGCGATTGCGATGATTGCATCGCATCGGAACCTGCCACATCTACGAGACATTTGTAACTTGGTCGTTGTGATTTGCGATTGCAATTGGATCGCATGAATCGCATCGCGACTCCTCATCAACAAGACACTCTACCTCTGAAAATGTGATTTGCGATTGTGCGATGGTGCGACAATCGTGCCATCGCAAATTTCCATATCAACAAGACACTTCACTTCAAAAACTTGCGATCTGCGATTTGCGCTCAAGCGCATAAGTGATGGGGACCACTTGTCCTGCCTTTTCAGAAAAATTTAAGTCTTTCCGCTGTTTAATTCAATTTTCTCCATATTTGGTTGTTGAGGCCTTTAAAACCCAAAATGACTGTTTTAATTAAATTTTCTCCTACGTAGTTCAGATCTATGGGAAAATCTTCATTCCTTTTGCAAAACTGACTTCGCCCATAACAACATTAATTCCTTCTCTGCCATTCATGCCTGCAGCCCATTAACAATTAAATTCATCCTTACAGATTTTCCATTCTTCTTTATTACACAGTGCTTCACACTCAATCTCTGCTGTTGCTGCCTTTGTACTCTTTTCTCTTCTGCTCAAAGGCATGCAGATGACTTTAATAATTTGAACACAAGGCACACCAAAGCAGCCAAGGCTTAAAATGTTGAAAAATATAAATACCTCTCATCTTCTGTTGTCTTACCAGATAAAACGTTGTTCTTGATTTTATTTAAAGATTGAAAAGTCACGAAAAATGATTGCTGCACTAGGCCTGTAGTTGCATCGATCAGGTTGCTTTTGCTTGGGCTCATGCTAGGGATTCGAGGTTTGCGCTCAATGTTGACTCTAGGTGGGCTTCGTGGCTTCAGAAGTTCTCTCTTCCATTTAGGTGTTAGAGATAAAAGTGGCATTCTTCTTTCAATATCAGTGATTGCATTCAGAAATTGTGAAACTCCTAGTCCGTCGACCATGCAGTGCGAGAGCGCAATGCTGAGAACGAACCCTCCACAGAGGAAACGCGTCACCTTGAGACCAAGGGGAACCATGAATGGATTACTATGAAATATTTTTTCAGAGTTGTAACTTTGAATTATTTTGAAGAAGATTATATATATATATATATTTTTGTTTAAAGAAAACAAAACATAACCACCAATGATACCAAAATAGTTTTACCTACCCAGAGAATAATAAACAGCACAACATGTAATTTAATCTTTATTATATTGAAAAGGAATTGATAATTACCCACAATCCCTTGTCTTTTTGTTACCTAAACAACCAGAGCAGGGATGTCATGATGCTCATATGTCACTGTATACTCGTAGAGCAGTTGCTTCAAGAATGGTGTGAAGTGGGCCAAGTATCCAACTTCCTCCAGACTACAGTTTGCAGTGCCTTCAACGAGCACGACCCCTTCTCCTGTACAACATACCTCAAGCTTCCCATTTGTATTCTTTCTCATCCTTCCAGCCAAAGGATAGTAACAAACCAGCGCTTTGGAGATCACATCTCGGATAACGTGAACTAGGTCCCCGTGGTTTTTTGGACAACTGCCATAAACGTGCAGGGTTTGACATGTGATTCCATCAAATAGATTGTCAATTTTTGACAGATAAAGGACCCCTATAGGCGTATTCTCGGCAGGAGCCACCAGAATGGGCAGCAGTGCAGTTACGGAGAAGCCAGTGAAGTTGTCACCACCATTCTCAAACTTGCTCATTAAAAAGCGCTCGCTGCTGGACTCTGTAGTCATAAATTTCAAGCTATCAGAAACTGAGAGAGGTTGTGACTGTTGGATCTCACACACAATTTTACTGAAAATTTTTAGTAAGGTGACTAAGAACTTAAGAAGAGTGAGATCTGAAATTATTTGCCAAACTATCATATAGAGACTGATGGCTTCTGTGTTTGAGATGTGTATAATTAGTATAGTTATATTAAAATTAATTAAAATTTTTAATGTTGTTGATATAGTTAAAGGCTTTATAAATATAATAATAAAAAGATTATTGAAACACTCTACTCATACATACATTATTTGATTAATTATGTATAAAAAAATTGTGGGTAAAAAAAAAATTACATATTGTAAAAGAGAATATTTTTATAAATAAAATTTTCTTATATAAATGAATGTTATAAATAATAATGAGGAACTTATGGTGGAGGAACTTATTAGAATTGGAATAATCTCAAATCCCTAAAAAATTGGTGGATAACCAATTAGAAACCAATCTAATTTTTTAAATGTATTAAATGTAATGGTCCATTTGGTTGAATAAAATTTGTTTATATATAAATTAATGTTATAAATAATAATGAAACTTCTAGGGGATAGCCACTTGACACCAATTTAATCTTTAAAATTTATTAAAAATAATGGACCATTTTGTTAAATAAAATTTGTTTATATATAAATAAATGCTATAAATAATAATAAAATTAGTGGGCTAGCAGTCACTTGGCACCAATATATTTTTTTAATTTATTAAGAGTAATGGACCATTTTTCTAAATAGATTTTGTTTATATATAAATGAATATTATAAATAATAAATAAATTGGTCGGCGAGGAGCCACTTGGCATCAATCTAATTTTTTAAATTTATTAGAAGTAATGGACTATTTTGCTAAATAAAATTTGTTTATATATAAATAAATGTTATAAATAATAATGAAATTGGTGGGCTAGGAGCCACTTAGTACCAATCTATTTTTTTAATTTATTTGCACCATTTTGCTAAATAAATTTTGTTTATATATAAATGAATGTTATAAATAATAATGAAATTGGTGGGCAAGCAGCCACTTGACACTAATCTAGTTTTTTAAATTTATTACAAGTAATGGACCATTTTTCTAAATAAATTTTGTTTAGATAAATGTCTTTGGGATTAATAACATCATTAGGATTAATCCGAAAAACATTTATCTAAATTATGGATCACAAAAGTCTTAGATTTAACATAATTTGTTTATTTATAAATGAATGTTATAAATAATAATGAAATTAGCGGGCAAGGAGCCACTTGGGGCCAATCTAAATTTTTAATTTATTAAGAGTAATGAACAATTTTGCTAAACTAAATTAGTTTTTATATATATAAATGAATGTTATAAATAATAATGAAATTGGTGGGCCGAGCCACTTGTTACCAATCTAACTTTTTTAATTTATTAAGAGTAATGGACTATTTTGCTAAATTAAATTTTTTATATATAAATGAATGTTATAAATAATAATGAAATTGGCGGGCTAGTAGCTACTTGCAATTAATCTATTTTTTAATTTGTTATATGTAATGGACCATTTTTATAAATAAAATTTGTTTATATATAAATAAATGTTATAAATAATAATGAGAAACTTAAACTTATTAGAATTGGAATAATCGTAAATCTTTAAGAAATTGGTAGGAGTGAGTCACTTGGCATGAATATAATTTTTTAAATTTATTAAAAGTCAATGCACCTTAACAAAATTTGTAACACATTATAGTCATTGAGAATAATAGCATATACTGGGCATATTCCCTTGAGAATCAATCTATCGAGGCAATTAAAAAAAAGTCAGCAAATCTTCATCCACCCTTTTAGTTGAAATAAAAACCTTTGAAAAATATAAAAGCCATATCCAGAAAAACATAAACTACCTTTCATGTGCATTCATGTACAGGCTGTGACAACTTTCATTCATGTGACCTCACATGACTGTAGCTATATGTTGCATTGAAAAATCTATATTTCCAAAAGAGCCCAAATCATGCCTCCATGTTTTGATAGATTCGTTAGCACCGCAACTATTTTTCAACTTTCATCGCGTTTCATGCTATTTCCAAAAAAAAAAAAAATTTCAATGTTGTACCGTATGTAACTAGGGTTGGTGATCGAACACACTGATCACATCGCTCAAAGGTAGCGCCCCTTTAACAAGGGCCACATGGCGAGAGTTTCAACATCAAACTCTCGTAAATTATTAACCCAAAAAAGATCTATGGGTCCTTAAATGAATGTCGGTCGTTGATTGAGTCACACTTGCAATCACATTGTTGAATGAAAATCACCTAATAACTATGGCTTAGAGGGTGGAGCCAATGAATAGTGAGTTTTCCCATTTGTTAATGGTCCTGGCAGATAGCAACATTTAAGCCAATTTCCACCACCACTTTACTGCCACTTCCCAATTGTAAGATCCCAATGCGCCATATGCATTGATGACGGTCTTTGGTATTTTCAAGCAACACTGTCGATAGATGAAAATTTCACCTATAATTTTTGAATTCCATCCCTACGTTGATGATGAAGTTGTAAAATTTCAGGGACATGCAGAGGAGACATAAGAGACAGTCGACGAGTAGGTGGTAGGAGACATATGGGAAGAAGAATATTTATAGTGAATGTAGCATTCGAAGAGGAGATGAGGTGCATTTATGGGAGGTTACTAGCAATGGAAACTTCATACAGAAGGAGATGACACTGAATATGACAGTGAAGTTGAATAATAATCTTCTAGTGAGGAAGTATAACGAGGAGAATCAGCAGAGGAGAAAATGTAAAGGATGATAACCAAATTTTGTGTGAGACCAAAGATGAAAGTACATGCATATGAAGGTAATTTGAACATTGATGTATTAATAGAATTAGTAAATGTCATTATGAAGAAGTAAATTAGTAAATGTCATTATGAAGAAGTAGATGAGGAAAATAAAGTGAAGTTTGTTGCTACAAGGCTGAAAGGACATACACCCCTATGGTGGGATGAAGTGCAGGTTGAAAGAAAAAGAAAAGAAAAAGTGAAGATCAAGAGTTGGGATAGAATGATAGAAAATATAAAAAGAAAGTTTCTATCCTACCAGTTAAATCTTTTCAAGCATTTGTGAAATCTTAAACAGAAATAGATGACATGGAAAAGGTATAATGAAGAGGTTTATAAATTTAAAATTAGAGCTAGACACATTGAATGTAACGTTGAGAAAGTTCCCAAATATCTTAATGGCTTGAGGTATGAGATTCAAGATGAGATTAATATATTCACTCTACACATAGTTGGGGATGCTTATCAAAAGACGTTGAAAGTTGAAGAAAATATTTCCATAAAACAGTGTAACACCTTCCCTGCTTGTGTAAATATTTTTTAATTACTTTACTATGTAAAAATTTGTTAAATTCTACAATAGATAAAAGTTTAAAAAAAAAAAATATTCTAAAAGTTAAAACTTGTTATTTTTTATTTTTAAATAAAACGTTATGCTCAATCATGGAATTATGGGAGAATACCTTGGAAGAGAACTTTTAATTTTCCAAATAATTTGGACAGTTATATCCTCCTCCCATGGAGATGAAAAGATATCAGTTTCGGGGAAAGCTAAGGAAGGAAGAAGGAGGAGAGAGAGTCCAAATAGAACAAGAAGGAAAGAGAAATATCTTGAGAAGGACGTTGCCAAGGTGAAGCATGAGTGTTATTGAGCTAGTGAGGAGCCAGTGGAAACCCTGAAGCTAGAAAGTTCTTGACTGGATGAAAAGTCTTGAGGTCCAAGAACCAATATTGTTTATTGTCCAGTTCAGTAAAATTAAAATGACATTGGAAGAATTGGACGTAATTTCCAATCAATGAATGAGTGAAAGAGTATTCTATCTCTGATAATTTCCAATTTCATTGATTGGGTGAAAGAGTCTTCTATCTTGGTTAATTCCCTGATAGATTTTAAGTATGCCAATAAGTAGACTCAACTTCCAGACTGATTATAATTTTTTTCAAGTAACAATGTTTTTATATGTTTCTTCGGTAGGTAAGGATTAGAATATTGAGTTTTGAATTTAAATGTTCTCTCGAAATATGTGTTTGGTATATATATATATATATATATATATATATTTTTCACTTTTTTAAATATATCTCCTGTGTGTATGAAAATACATAACAACTGACAGACTCAAACGGGACTGATTTGAAACAGATTCTAGTGTGAATTTTTCTGTTAAAAAACCGAGAACACTAGGTGGAGGTTCGCGATACTTCTCGAATGTGAAAACCCAATTGTTGTAATACTACAAGGGTAATATATGGGTTTAATATTTTTACGCTTAAGCCTTCCATTATTATAAGAGATCCATATTAAGTGATGTATTTACATGTTATCTATAATTATATGTTATTGGACTTACACCAATATGTATACATCATTAACTAGTTCAAAAATGAATTCCAAATAACGAGATTACATAGTTTGGAACACGAATGATGGTATAAATAGGGCTTTACCCATTAGGCTATATCATAACACTTATCAAGTGGTAAATAAAAAGGGAATATTTTATTTTATTTTATTTTTATTTTTTCTTTTGTGGTGTGATGGATGTTACAAGAGGTATCAGAGCCAAAGTTGCAAAATTGTGGCCTATTTGGGCATTTAAATAACAATTAAATATGTGTTATGTTCATGAATAAGGCACCATCAAGAGAGGAGCTAGGAGTTCTCAACTGGTAAGATCAACGATAGAAGTTGGCCCTACAGCAATTGTAGAAGCTAACCTAGAATTGTGGGTACAATTAGGGGAAGAACATCAAAACCCCACCACTATGCTTTTGGAAGCATTCAATAGTTAAAGGTTGAAATTGCTCATCTCTTGGTAGAAAATGAGAGATTGACATGAGATAAGGAGCGAATATTGAAGATCATCTCTGATTGGCAGAATCATAGGCACTCCATACCAAGTTCTATTAATGAAGATAGAGATGAGAAGAAAACGTAGAGAGGTGAAAATATACCCATGGGGAGCCACACTCAATGAACATAAGAAGATAAAGATGAAAATGATTAAAATTAAGAAGAATATAATAATGCCTCAGCCCTTAGGCAAAGTAAAAATCAAAAGGCAGAATTAAAATGAGAATTCATAAAAAATAAACCTCCCACCTTTCATGGAGAAGTAGAGGAAGTGGTTGAAGCCTGACTGATTAATAAAAACAATTATATATATATATATATATATATATATATATATATATATGAGTACGATGATAATTTCAAGGTGAGATTAACGATTTACCAACTTTAGGGAAAAGCCACATTGTGGTGGGAAGAAGTCAAATTTGTCTATAAAATTGATGATCAGAGAGTGACATGGGGATAATTTCAGAAACAATTTAAGGAAAGTACCTGAGAACAATTATACGATGATAAGGCAAAGGAATTTCATGACCTTCAGCTAGGACAACCATTAGGGGAATTTTGAGGTCTTTAATGGTCCTCCAAATGAAATTATAAAACAATAGTGGAAATAATAATATAATATTATTTTACATCATCAAATTTTAGAGGGAAAAAAGAAAAAGCTATTTTTTGAACTCGTATTTTCAACTTATCGCCATATGATTTTACTCAAATTTCGAGCAAAAACACTTGCTGGATGCAAAATTTGATTCCTCATCTAAGGATTAACCATGTTGCATAATTTTGATGGACCCTGCTACACAAAAAATAAGAAATACATGACAAACATGATTGCAATAACATTTTTTTCATGTATTTCTCATTTTTCGTGTAGTAGGGTTCATGGAAAAAATGTAAAATGGGTACTCCTTGGATGAGAAATTAAATTTTGCATCCAACGAGCATTCCTGCTCGAAATTTGAGTAAAACCTTTAGGAGATAAGTTGAAATAGAAGTTGAAAAATTAGTTTTATTATTTTTACTTTTTTACTCCAAAAATGGTCAATCATCACCAATGGTTGACATAATCATCTTGAATCCTCACTCTTATAAAGTTTATTTTGTTTGTACATTTTTCTTAGGAGGCCCATTTTCATGTTGAAATATATAAATGTATAGATTCCGAAGATTTTCATTACAGCATTGTAGATTCAGACACAAACTACAATTCAAAAGAAGAAAAAAATCCTGCAAAAAAAGAAAAAAATTGTATGACACATATTTCTGATGATGAAGAAGCGAAATTTCTTGCAGGTATAAAGATACTTCCAAAAGGATAAATGAAGAGAAAGATAATGGAGACATTTTTACAAACAATTGTAAAAAACCAGAGCTCAATTTCACAAGGTACTGCCTCAAAATCCCTTTTTGTAGATGCATCATATGAAAAGAATACCAAATATTTTCAAAGGAATCAACAAGAGTAAAAAAAATGTCTCTTACTTTTAATGAGGTTAGCCAAGAAATTTAGAAGCTAAAGAAAGAAATAATTGAGTTAAATGAACAGGTCTCCAAAATAGAACGAGGAAAGATGAAAGAAGAAAAAATTTATCTTTAGACAAACCCAAATATAGAAATATATGAAACCAAACCAAAAAATTACATGGGATTAAGAAACATGAAAATTATCGCCGCACAACATCCACAATATCATGTTTTTCCTAGCATTAAAATCCAAAATGAATTTTTTTCTCTTATAACATTGATAGATACAGGAGCCGATATAGATTTCCTCAACAAAAAGATTATTCCTACTAAATATTGGATTTCTAAAAAAAAGAGAAATAACTGGATTGGGAAAACAAGAACTAAAATATGAAGTCCCAAACGAAACAATATGCTTTCAACATTATTGCATGAATGAAAAATTTGTTGTAGGTAATATAACCATAGATTGGATTTTGGGGACTCCTTTCTTAGCAATAGTTGAACCACATGGTTCTACAAGATTAGAAAATGAAAAATTTGGCTTATTTATCTTAGTTCTAGACAATGAAGGATACTTGAGCACAATAACATTGCCTTTCATATCTACTCCTAGAATATCAACCATGGTTTAGGAAATGTAAGAAATATACAAGACTGAAGAAAAGATAGGGGAACTAAAAGAACTAAAATCTCACCTGAGAATTGAAGAACAATTAAAGAATTCAAAAATATTTGAAGAATTTTTGAGTTAAGAAAGTAGTTAGAAGAATAATGTTGTGCAGAAGAACCTAATGCATTTGGCATATAAAACAACATTTTGTTGAATTACCCTACAAGCCAGAATACACAGGAAAACCATATAAAAGTAGAGCAATTCCAATGAATGAAGAATATAGAATATTATGTCAAAAAGAAATTCAGGATCTTCTAAAAAGAAAGTTAATCAAAGAATCAAGAAGCCCCTGGAATCACTACGACGTCTATGTAAATAAACACTCTGAACATATTAGAGGAGTTCCTAGGTTAGTAATAAACTACAGACCTCTAAACAATGTCCTGTCAGATGACACCTATCCAATTCCTCATAAGGGAAACCTTATAAGAAATATTGTTGGAGAAGAAATATTTTCAAAGTTTGATATGAAGTATGGATTATGGAAAGTGGCAATCAAGGAAGAAGACAAATTTAAGACAACCTTCAATGTTCCCTCGAGTCACTATGAATGGAATATCATGCCATTCAGACTCAAGCATGCTCCTTCTAAATTTCATAAAGTCATGGACGAGGTATTTCGACCTTAATTTGATTGGCTTATTTAATACATTGAGGATGTGTTTATTTTTTCAAAATCGATTGAAGAACATTTCAGGCATGTATATAGATTCAAGAAAATATTAAGAAATAGTGGGCTAGTATTGAGTAAAAATAAAATGGAAATATTCTAGACCAAAGTAGAATTTCCAGGGCGCGTGATAGAGAATGGTGAAATTACTCTCCAAAAGCGTGGTGTCGCTTTTGCTGATAAATTCAAAAATGTGATTACTAACAAAACTCAACTTCAAAGTTTTTTGGGTTGTTTAAATTATGTTAGCAATTTCTAGGAAAACTATGGCCAAGAAAGAATATTTATAAATCAAAGGCTCTAGAAGAGTCCAACACCATGGACTGAAGCACATACTGCTACCATCAGAAGAATAAAAGAAAAGGTAAAAACATTACTTATCATTTATTTATCTAATGAAAAACTTCTTAAAATTGTTTAAACAAATTCTAGTGATGTTGGTTGGGGAGGAGTATTAAAAAAACAATAAGAAGAACAAGAACAGATCATCTAGTTTGTGTATGGAGTATGGAGCCCTACAGAAAATAATTATTCTTCCATCGAGAAAAAAGGAAAAAGTTGCATGGAATTACATTGATAAATTTTGCATCCATTTGATAAATAAAAGGTTCCTCTTGAGAAAACATGCATCAACAATGAAGAAGGTCTTGGAAAAATATATTAACAAACCTAGGGAACCAAAATTTGCTAGATGGCAAGCTCTGTTTTCAAACTTCACTTTGATATCGAACACATTAAAGAGAGCAAAACAACCTTCATGATTTTCTAAGAAAAGAGAATTTGCAGGAATAAAGACACCTGATAGTGATTGTTACTAAGTGGGACCCTACAACAAACCTTGAAGTGATAAGAGAAATATATGATCAAATGAAATGGAGATATTGCTTCCAAATACGGAAGAAAACTTAGCAGGTGAGGAATACACAAGTCCTAGACTAAAATCTATAGCCTCATAGAGACTTATAACATCTGGAACCAGAAAGGAAAATATATCCAAAGAGTAGTAGATGGATTCTTTACATGGTGATTAAACACTCAATGAATATGGAAAATCAAGTTGAAGAATATTTAGGAATATATTTTAAAGATATTTCAGTTATATGGATAGATGACCAGTTGAAGCATAACACCTTTCACAAGTATTTGGTTATAAACAGAACCAGAGACCCAAAATTCCACCAAAGTCAACTATGGCCTCATAATAATCCTAATTTTATATTCCCTCACACAATTTATAAGTTATGTGGATATTAAAAAATATGGTGGGAAATTTTTTGTAAAGACAAACATGATTGCACCTATTATACTCCTATGAAATTTGGATAGGTATTTATCAATCAAGTACTTAAAAAACCTAATTCGCTCAAAGATTGGTGGAACTGGTTTAGATTAAATAAAATTTTAATGGATCCAACATACTTCTAGAATGACTTCCAAATAACATGCGAAGAATTTTTTGACTGTTATCATTTGCCTTGTAAAATTGTCATTGATCTGGAAAAACACATTAAAGAAAGGATCTTCGTCAACTTCATGGAAAGACATCACCAATGGCTCGTAATGACCAAAATAAAGCATCAAATTGTACTAGGAAAACCCATGATTGTCAGATGAATATATACAAAAGAAAGGGATACAAGTGGCAGCTATGCTAAACAGAGATTTCCTGGTACGAATGCTTTTAGTACATAAAATATTTAGTTCCTGTGGGCTTTCTGATAAAATCATCCACTATGTAAAGTAATTTCTAGTCACGTGACTATCAGTGTGACCACTATTGTGTGATTCTAATAATATCTCCACTATGAAAAAAAAAATAATAATGGTCCCCGAGGGATCCAAAGAAATCGTCTATGTCTATGCTACTTTACCGTAAGATTCTGAAGACTCGGAGCACTTCTCCGAATTTTGGTGTGATTTGATCCGCATCTCAGATCTCGGTAAATAATTGTTAAAAATTTTGTCGGAAGAAATGATGCCTTTTGTCTCCCCTCATTTATTATAAATAAGTGGAGGAAGACTCATTATGGGAATCAAAGAACTGGCAGCTAGAGTGTTAGAGGAGTCTAGAGAGTCAAGAGTAATTTCCTGCTCTACATTTGCGAACTAAGGTTCAATCTGCTTGCATCATGAAAGAGCTCTGTATATCATAAAGTCTGAGAAGCCTACACATGAAGACGAATAATCCTAGTGAGAACATAAAGTGGCCAGACTTTCATAGGTATTGATTCCATTCGGTTTTGAAGAAATCTAGTTCACAAACAGAGTTTGAAAAAGGCCATGAAGCCTTTGAGTTTTATCTTCTCGCAAGATAATATACTAAGTAAATGCCCTTGTAGTCAATCTCTGATTTGAGATTAAGTTTCTAACTTGCAATAAATTAGTCATGAGTCTGTATCATCCATTTTGAATATCAATAAAAGAAGAAGTTATGTTCTTCTTTTCATGATCATTGTTGTTTTCAAATTATCTTATAATTGAGAGAGGTTCATCTAAATTTCATCGAAGGTTCACTTAGAGTCTTGGAGCGCAGTTTGCTTGTGTAGGCAGGAGGCCATTTGAAGAGAGTGTTTTGCATCGGACTTGTTTAAGGTTCATGTACAAGTTCTTTTAAGGGTTCATGTATCTCGATTAAAGGATTTCATCAAAAACAAAATTTCAGCAAGAAGCTTCATTCTTCCTCGGAGAAAGCCTCTGCGTACAAATTGGTATCAGAGCAAGTAACATCTGGTTCTTTAGGTAATACTATAAAACTTCTTTTACTCTTTAATGGATGTTGGACAAAGATATTTTTCTTGTAGATAAATTCGGGCAGAAGAACAAAAGCAAGAATCATTTAATACAGAGAATTTGTTTCATTCTACATCTTCTTCTGAAATACACTCTATTGAGCTAGAAATAGTTGAAAGTCAGCGGTCTGCTAAATGGAAACTCCCCAGAATTAATCCATCTAAATTTTATTACGAGATCAATCTGCATTTCATCTAAAAGCAGTAACAAGCGTATCTGTCAAATAATGTGTTAGCTAGATACAGGGAAATGCAGAAGCAATACAGACCATTCCCTTACTTAATACCAAATAATTCAAAAGCAAGCTCATCGCCATAATACATTGTATATCCATCTTGGATGCATAAGGGTTGAAATATCTGCATTAACTCATCAATCCCAACTTCTCCATATAGGATAATGACATTATCTGGAAAAACAACATATTAAACACATAGTGGAACTAATTTAGGAGAACAAGAACATTCCAAACATAAGAATGTACTTGGTGAGGAGGGATGATTTTCAACGCCGTTCGATCGAACCTCTTGGATCAAGAAAAGAGAAATTTGAACCCTGTAAGAAATGTTGATATCTAGGAGGGAAAAATAAGTAAAAAGAAATTAAAATGAAACCCTTGGAATTTTCAAGAAGGTTGGATTTGCGCTTGGATTGAGAGGAATGGTGGAGTCCTTCGATGAGAAAAACCTCCCTGCAAATGGGCACCTATGACAACCAAACGAAAATCTCTATGGGTCTTTACTTTTCCTTTTGAAAACATATACCATAATCATTGATTGAGTTGCAAAAGTAAACCACCGGAACTAACTTATCACAGTAACATTTCAAAATTGAACCTTGTCGTCATATGGTTTTTTTGTTTATTTGTTTATTTTGAGAGGTACTCCAAGCCCCAGGGTTCAGGGTTTGGAGGGAAAAGCACCATAAGGATCACTTGTGGGCTTAGAACCCAAGTATCGGGTTTTTCACCCATTGATGTTTGGGCAAAAATCATGACAAATTTTTGACATGTGATGAATGAGGATGATAGTTTTCGTCGAGATGATTTTAACGCAATGAGAATCATCTGATTCATATCTGTCGTTGAGGATAAATGAATTTTTGAAGTTGACAAGTAATTATTGATTTTCAAGTCATGTACGATTGATGTAAAAACTAGCCAATAGATGTCTCTCTTCATTTATTCATTGAAGCCTCGTATTTGGCTATAAATATAGGGTGAATTGGAGTTGTTCTAGGCATCTAACTGTGCAACGTTCTCAAGTGGATAGCTCTAAAATTTAACAACCTAGTTGTAGCAAGAGAGGGTTCTTGGACAACGTGGAAGAAGTCTTCTATAGGAGGTCGAGTTGCTGAGGCAAGTGCAGATTGTTTAAGGGTATGTTTTGGGTTGGAAGGTTGTTGTTTTAAGGGCTGAGAGTGTAGACTCCTAGGAAAAGTCTATGTAGGGTAGTACATTAATGTTTTATAATTGTTCGGGCACATTCTTTGGAGGCAGAAGCTACATGAAGGTTTTTGTGCTGGGACGTAGGCCATAGCACACTACTGATCCTAATTTAAGGCTTTCAAATGATGGCAAGTGCCTTAAGGTGTCAACATGGGTGTGGAGGGAGCCTTCCAAGGTGGGTTGAAGCCCTTAAAGGGCTATAGTTTTGACTATGAGGTGTGTTTAGGGATGTAGTGAGTGCCCTAACTATGACTACAAAAATATAAAAACACAAATTACAACAATGTTTTATGGAGGAAATTTGGGTCAAGAGGTGACCGGTTTGGATCAAATTGACTTGCATCTTTCTGGTGCCATGTGGGAAACTTTCCAAGGAGGTGAAGAATCTTCCTAGGAGTAGAATTGATAGCATAGTATTGGCTACCATTTATCTGGTGGAGGGAAATGTGTTGGCTACCTAGAGTATCCATAGAAAACTTATCCTCATGTGACAAGGGGCAGCTGAAGGTTGGGTGAATTTTATTGCCGAAGTGGAGTGCTTTGATGGACTAAAGTTACTGCTAGCCTAGAAGTTGGAGCTCGGAAATTAGGCCTACACAGAGAGTAGATTGGATTAGCATGTGTATACTCTACAAAAGTGACTTAAAACAATGTTAGGTGGAAGCCCTCCTGGACTCTAGATTTGTAGTGGCCTTGATGAACTAAGGCACTACTAGTGAACTGTACAGAAAAAAGGACCGACAAGAAGAGATACGAAAACAAGTTTTAAATTGTATATTGTATAACATTGATTGTTGTATTACTCAGATTTTGGTTTAATATAATGAATATTGGTGGTTGTACATTATTGTACAATTTTGTTAAAAACTTTGTATATTTGTGCATGTATGATTTACTAATCTATATTTCCACTATGAAAAGGATTTTATGGGGAGATTATTGGTTTGGTAGCGTCAATGATTTTAAGACTCTAACCTAGATCCAAGGTCGTGGAAACTCAACATTTTTTAGGAGATGCAGCGACAAAGCGATAGAATGACAATGCAGAACGTTAGAGCTCGGGGACAGGGTGGTTACCCTTAACCATCCTTGTCAATTCTAGGTCGTCTAATCAATACCTATAATCATCAGGGGCCACCAGGAGACCAAATTTCCCACATGGAGTGAACCGAAGTTAATGTCGAGAACATTAGGTGGAGGTTCGCGATACTTCTCGAATGTGAAAACCCAATTGTTGTAATACTACAAGGGTAATATATGGGTTTAATATGTTTACGCTTAAGCCTTCCATTATTATAAGGGATCCATATTAAGTGAAGTATTTACATGTTCGCTGTAATTATATGTTATTGGACTTACACCAATATGTATACATCATTACCTAGTTAAAAAATGAATTCCAAATAACGAGATTACATAGTTTCGAAAACGAATGATGGTATAAATAGGGTTTTACCCATTAGGCTATATCATAACACTTATCAAGTGGTAAATAAAAAGGGAATATTTTATTTTATTTTATTTTTATTTTTTCTTTTGTGGTGTGATGGATGTTACAAGAGGTATCAAAGCCAAAGTTGCAAAATTGTGGCCTATTTGGGCATTTAAATAACAATTACAAATGTTTTATGTTCACGAATAAGGCACCATGAGGAGAGGAGCTAGGAATGCTCAACTGGTAATGTCAATAGTAGAAGTTGGCCCTACAACAATTGCAGAAGCTAACCTAGAAATGTGGGTACAATTAGGGGAAGAACATCAAAACCCCACCACTATGCTTTTGGAAGCATTTCAATAGTTAAGGGTTGAAATTTCTCATCTCTTGGCAGAAAATGAGAGATTGACGTGGGATTAGTAGCGAATATTGAAGATCATATCTGATTGGCAGAATCATAGGCACTCTATACCAAGTTCTATTAATGAAGATAGAGATGAGAAGCAAATGCAGAGAGGTGAAAATATACCCATGGGGAGCCACACTCAATGAACATAAGAAGATAAAGATGAAAATGATTAAAATTAAGAAGAATATAATAATGCCTCAGCCCTTAGGAAAAACAAGAATCAAAAGGCAGAATTAAAATGAGAATTCATAAAAAATAAACCTCCCACCTTTGATCGAGAAGTAGAGGAAGTGGTTAAAGCCTGACTGATTAATAAAAAACAATTATATATATATGAGTAGGATGATAATTTTAAGGTGAGATTAATGGTTTACCAGCTTCAGGGAAAAGCCACATTGTGGTTGGAAGAAGTTAAATTTGTCCATAAAATTGATGATCAGAGAGTGACAAGGGGATAATTTCAGAAAAAATTTAAGGAAAGTACATGAGAACAATTATACGATGAGAAGGAAAAGGAATTTCATGAACTTCGGCTAGGACAACCGTTAGGGGAATTTTGAGGTATTTAATGGTCCTCCTAATGAAATTATAAAATAATAGTGGAAATAATAATATAATATTATTTTACATCATCAAATTTTAGAGGGAAAAAGAAAAAACTATTTTTTGAACTCGTATTTTCAACTTATCACCATATGAGTTTACTCACATTTTGAGAAAAAACACTTTTTGGATGCAAAATTCGATTCCTCATCTAAGGAGTAGCCATGTTGCATAATTTTGATGGACCCTGCTACAAAAAAAATGAGAAATACTTGACAAACATGATTGCAATCACGTTTTTTCATGTATTTCTCGTTTTTCGTGTAGTAGGGTTCATGGAAAATATGTAAAATGGGTACTCCTTGGATGAGGAATTAAATTTTGCATCCAACAAGCATTCACGCTCGAAATTTGAGTAAAACCTTAGGGACATAAGTTGAAAATACAAGTTGAAAAATTAGTTTTATTCTTTTATTATTTTTTATTATTTTTACTTTTTTACTCCAAAAATGGTGAATCATCACCAATGGTTGACATAATCATCTTGAATCCTCGCTCTTATAAAGTTTATTTTGCTTGTACATTTTTCTTAGGAGGCCCATTTTCATGCTGAAATATATATATGTATAGATTTCGAAGATTTTCATTGCAGCATGGCAGAGTCAGACACAAACTACAATTCAAAAGAAGAAAAAAAACATGCACAAAAAGAAAAACATTGTATGACACATATTTCTGATGATGAAGAAGCAAAATTTCTTGCAGGTATCAAGATACTTCCAAAAGGATAAATGAAGAGAAAGCTAACGGAGACATTTTTACAAACAATTGTAAAAAAATAGAGCTCAATTTCACAAGGTACTACCTCAAAATCCCTTTTTGTAGATGCATCATATGAAAATAATACCAAATATTTTCAAAGGAATCAACAAGAGTACAAACAAAGGTCTCTTACTCTTAATGAGGTTAGCCAAGAAATTCAGAAGCTAAAGAAAGAAATAATTGAGTTAAATGAACAGGCCTCTAAAATAGAACGAGGAAAGATGAAAGAAGAAAACATTTATCCTCAGACAAACCCAAATATAGAAATATATGAAACCAAACCAAAAAATAACCTGGGACTGAGCAACATGAAAATTATGGCCATACAACATCAAAAATATCATGCTTTTCCTAGCATTAAAATCCAGAATGAATTTTTTTTCTCTTATTACATTGATAGATACATGAGCCGATATCAATTTCCTCAACAAAAAAATTATTCCTGCTAAATATTGGATTTCTAAAAAAAAGAGAAGTAACTGGATTGGGAAAACAAGAAATAAAATATGAAGTCCCAAAAGAAACAATATGCTTTCAACATTATTGCATGAATGCACAATTTGTTGTAGGTAATGTACCCATAGATTGGATTTTGGGGACTCCTTTCTTAGCAATAGTTGAACCACATGGTTCTACAAGATTAGAAAATGGAAAATTTGGCTTATTTATCTCAGTTCTAGACAATGAATGATACTTGAGCACAATAACATTTCCTTTCATATCTACTCCCAGAATATCAACCATGGTTCATGCAATGTAGGAAATATACAAGACTGAAGAAAAGATAGGGGAACTAAAAGAACTAAAATCTCACCTAGGAATTGAAGAAAAATTAAAGAATTCAAAAATATTTGAAGAATTTTTGAGTTAAGAAAGCAGTTATAAGAATAATGTTGTGCAGAATAACCTAATGCATTTGGCATAGAAAACAACATTCTGTTGAATTACCCTACAAGCCAGAATACACAAGAAAACCATATAAAAGTAGAGCAATTCCAATGAATGAAGAATATAGAATATTATGTCAAAAATAAATTCAGGATCTTCTAAAAAGAAAGTTAATCAAAGAATCAAGAAGCCCCTGGAATCACTATGACTTCTATGTAAATAAACACTTTGAACAGATTAGAGTTCCTAGGTTAGTAATAAACTACAGACCTCTAAACAATGTCCTGTCAGATGACACCTATCCAATTCCTCATAAGGAGAACCTTATAAGAAATATTGTTGGAGAAAAAATATTTTCAAAGTTTGATATGAAGTATGTATTATGGAAAGTGGAAATCAAGGAAGAAGACAAATTTAAGACAACCTTCAGTGTTCCCTCGGGTCACTATGAATGGAATAGCATGCCATTCGGACTCAAGCATGCTCCTTCTAAATTCCATAAAGTCATGGACGAGGTATTTCGACCCTAATTTGATTGGATTATTTAATACATTGATGATGTGTTTATTTTTTCAAAATTGATTGAAGAACATTTCAGGCATGTATATAGATTCAAGAAAATAGTAAGAAATAGTGGGCTGGTATTGAGTAAAAATAAAATGGAAATATTCTAGACCAAAGTAAAATTTTCGGGGCACGTGATAGAGAATGGTAAAATTACTCTCCAAAAACATGGTGTCGCCTTTGCTGATAAATTCAAAAATTTGATTACCAACAAAACTCAACTTCAAAGTTTTTTGCGTTGTTTAAATTATGTCAGAAATTTCTAGGAAAACTATGCCCAGGAAAGAATATTTATAAATCAAAGGCTCTAGAAGAGTCCAACACCATGGACTGAAGCACATACTGCTGCCATCAGAATAATAAAAGAAAAGGTAAAAAAATTACTTATTATTTATTTATCTAATGAAATTTTTTAAAAAATTGTTTAAATAAATTCTAGTGATGTTGGTTGGGGAGGAGTATTAAAAAAACAATAAGAAGAACAAGAACAGATCATCTAGTTTGTGTACAGAGTATGGATCCCTACAGAAAATAATTATTCTACCATCGAGAAAAAGGGAAAAAGTTGCATGGAACTACATTGATAAATTTGGCATCCATTTGATAAATAAAAAGTTCCTCTTGAGAAAAGATGCATCAACAATGAAGAAGGTCCTGGAAAAAGATATTAACAAACCTAGGGAACCAAAATTTTCTAGATGGCAAGCTCTGTTTTCAAACTTTCACTTTGATATTGAACACATTAAAGAGAGCAAAACAACCTTCATGATTTTCTAAGAAAAGATAATTTGCAGGAATAAAGACACCTGATGGTGATTGTTACTAAGTGGGACCCTACAACAAACCTTGAAGTGATAAGAGAAATATATTATCAAATGAAATGGAGATATTGCTGCCAAATAGGGAAGAAAACCTGGCAAGTGAGGAATACACAAGTCCTAGACTCAAATCTATAGCCTCATAGAGACTTATAAAATCTGGAACCAGAAAGGAAAATATATCGAAAGAGTAGTAGATGGATTCTTGATATGGTAATTAAACACTCAATGAATATGGAACATCAAGTTGAAGAATATTTAGAAATATATTTTAAAGATATTTTAGTTATATGGATAGATGACCAGTTGAAGCATAACACCTTTCGCAAGTATTTGGTTATAAATAGAATCAGAGACCCAAAATTCCACCAAAGTCAACTATGGCCTCATAATAATCCTGATTTTATATTCCCTCACACAATTTATAAGTTATGTGGATATTAAAAAATATGGTGGGAAATTTTTTGTAAAGACAAACATGATTGCACCTATTATACTCCTATGAAATTTGGATAGGTATTTATCAATCAAGCACTTAAAAAATCTAATTGGCTCAAAGATTGGTGGAACTAGTTTAGATTAAATAAAACTTTAATGGATCCAACATACTTCTAGAATGACTTCCAAATAACATGCAAATAATTTTTTGACTATTATCATTTGCCTTGTAAAATTTTCATTGATCTGGAAAACCACATTGAAGAAAGGATCCTCGCTGACTTCATGGCAAGACATCACCAATGGCTCGTAATGACTAAAATAAAGCATCAAATTGGTCTAGGAAATCCCATGATTGTCAGATGAATGGCAGCTATGCTAAACAGAGATTTCCTGGTACGAATGCTTTTAGTACATAAAATATTTAGTTCTTGTGGGCTTTCTGATAAAATCATCCACTATGTAAAGTAATGTATAGTCACGTGACTATCATTGTGACCACTATTGTGTGATTCTGATATATCTACATCTTCTTCTGAAATACACTCTATTGAACTAGAAATAGTTGAAAGTCAGCGGTCTGCTAAATGGAAACTCCCCAGCATTAATCCATATAAATTTTATTCCAATATCAATCTATATTTCATCTAAAAGCAGTAACAAGAGTATCTGTCAAATAATGTGTTAGCTAGATACAGGGAAATGTAGAAGCAATACAGACCATTCCCTTACTTAACCCCAAAGAATTCAAAAGGAAGCTCGTCGCCATAATACATCATATATCCATCTTGGATGCATAAGGGTGGAAATATCTGCATTAATTCATCAATCCCAACTTCTCTATATATCTATATGATTAATGTGTCAAAGACATTTTGCAGTTGAAAATTAAAATCTCAGGGTTTGACATGAAGAAAAAAAGAACAAACATTTAGATACATACTACAAGTTTTTTCTTTCATACCAATACTTTATATCTTGTTGTTTTACATTCTCCTAGTCAAAACTCCAAAACTTATGTAATAATGGATCTTTGTGATTTTTAATGGGTGCATTAATGTAAATTAAAAAAGTATTAATTAAATTGAATTGACTAATATAAATTTAAATCTATTTTGATGATGATGGTGATGATGGTTAACGTCCACTGAGACCAATCTTTGGTCTATCGGACCTAAAGAAAAGAGTTATTTAATTTGATTTAAGATTTTATTCCTATGCTCAAAAATCTTGGAGAGAAGCCTCCCGAGCTCACTATAATTTTGACATCTTAAAAGGCTAGGAAGGTCAGTATTGTAAAAAATATTATGAAATTGAGCTCTAATGTGGTTGTACGTGGGGCACTCTAAGAGGAAGTGATTTTCATCCTCGATGTTCATATTCTCACAGAGATGGCAGATACTTTACATCCATGGTGTTTTAGGAACTGTCCAACGACCTGTTTCACTATGGAGCTCATGAGAGTTCATTCTAATCTTGGCTATATTAATTTTCTTCTTTGAGCTAGTTAAAACAAAGAGATATTTTTGATCTTCGAAGGTGGGGTTGATGACCTCCTTATAATACCTTAATTTTCTCTTAGCTGCTAGATCTTTCTCACACCACATTTTTTCTTAAAACTTAGAACTAACAATTCTTTTAATGTCATTGATGTTTTGCAATGCAACATTCTCGTTGATCTCCCAATGGTTTAACCAGGCCTTGGTTTCTTTATACCAACCTCATTTAAGCCTTAGGTGGTTTTGGCTGGAATTTAAGGCTAGCGTAGGAATTCTATGGTCTCCTATGCTATTGAGCTTGTGCTTGTACAACAGAATCCTATTCATAACTAGGCTCTCGATAGGGGAAAGACCCACTTCTATAAGGAGAATAGGATAGGGTGTATTGCTTTTAATTTTAGGGTTATATGTTATAAAGAACTTATGGATTTGCTCAATATTTCTCTAGGATTCTCTAGAGATGCTGCAAATCCAAACCTTACATCCATATAAGATAACTGGAGGGACTAAAGTTTCAAATAGGAACTTCTTTCTATCCTACATTACAAGGTTTGTCGTTTTACAATTATTTTCAAGACCAAAATAAGCTTTCCACCCCTCATTAATCCTTTTATGAATGCTATAGTTCCAGTTGAGCTTGTGATGAATATCAATTCCTAGGTACTTGTAAGAAGAAACTTACTCCAAGTTACTATTGTCATATATAAAATTAGTGTAAGTGTCTTTCTTGGATTTGATAATCATAACTTTTGTTTTGTCAGTGTTAAAAGAAATAGCCATGGTAGAGCAAAAATCCTTAAGAAGTCTAAGTTTCTTATCAAGATCAGATCAGCACCTTGGGAGAAGAAAAATAACGTCAGCATAGAGAAGAAGGATGATGACTATCCTAGCTAATATCATGCCAGCACATCCTGCTTCCTCTAAACAACCTTCTAACTTGTCAATGTAAATGCCAAATAGGGTAGGGGAGAGGGGGAAACCTTGTTTAACTCTGATATTACACTTAATATATTTCGACCACCAATCATTTCTCTTTAAATTGGCAATTACATTCTCATATAACCTTATAGCGACTACTCTTAGCTCGAAAGGAGCATTTAGCTCTTCTAATCTATTCCATAAGTTATTTCTAGGAACCGTATCGAAAGCCTTTCTAAAGTACACAAAGAAACAGAAGAGATTGGATTTATCATTACAGAATTCCTCCACAATAATCCTAAGCATAACGAGGTGGTTCGTTGTTGAGTGCTGCCTTCTCAAACCCACTTGGACTTTAGCCCGCTTACCTTCACTTTCAAGCCAAATTCTCAACTTCTTTTCCAAAATAATAACATATAACTTGGCTAAGAGAGGGTTGATCATAATTGTTCGATAATTAGAGGGGTTATTTGTATCCCCACTTTAAAAATAGGGATAATGAGGTTATGATTCCAAGGTTTAGGGAACCCTTGCTTGACTGCTTGGCTGAAAAGCTTGTGGATGTGGGGGATCAGGACAAGACCTCCAATTTTAAGATTTCCACCTAGTAACCTTCAATGTCTTTAGCTTTCCCATTTTTCAGGCGTTTAACCCCAAAATTAATGTCTTATAATGCGAAAACTACTTTTGTTATGAGCAGGGTTTCAAAATCCCTGGAATTTGGAGATTCATAAAGCTTTTTAAGATAGTAATTCTAGTCGTGTAAAGCAAATTTATTATTATCTTTAGTTTTCCTAGTTAGAATCTGCCTCCAAAATTTCTTAGGAGCCACCTTAGAGAGGTGTAAGAGATTCTCTTGTCTTTTTTGAAATATTGCCTTTTTTTCCTTTTATTTAGGGCTTTGTAGATTTTTAACTTGTTAATTTTGAGAGATTCATCAACAGGTTCCTCAATTGCTCTCCTCACACTTTTACAATCCTTGTCATACCATGGGTTGGTTTTTCTATTTATTTTATTACTTGAGACTTCAATTAAGAACTTGTTAATAGAATATGAGAGGTTTGTAGTAAAATTATGATAGAGGTCATCTATGTTGTCTATACTAGATAAAGGAAGCAAATTAGTTTTTAACTCATTTAGAAAGAGATCATTTTTATTTCTATCAAAGATTAAGTTCTTTTGAATATAAGGATTATCTTCTGTGGGATCTCTATGTCTGAAAAGATTGAGAGTTATGAGTAAAGGCCTATGATCAAAGTCAGGCACGTGGTCGTTTAAGATGTCAAAATTTATTATTTTGTTGTATAAAGGGAGATCGGAAATAACATAGTCTACTACGCTCTTGCCAAGCCCATGGATTCAGGTCATCTTGCTAGAATTGGGCCACTTATTTAGACCATTGCAAATTATGAGATCCTGAGCACTACAGAGCTTAACTAGCTTTGACCCAAACAAATTATCCCCAAGGCCTTCAGAGCTCCTTTTGTAATAGCTAGCTAGAGTAAGGTCTTTGTCTGACCAAAGAGGATTGCGGTTGGAATGATTTCTTAGAAGAATAACTTGATTGCTTGAATTTCGAGCATTAAAGTCACCCATTAAAAGGATATTACCTTCATTCCTTAGGCTAGAAATATCATTCTCTAAACCATTGTAAGGACTATTTTTATCTAGATTCTTTTTCTTATAGAAGTTAGAATTAATGGGGGAAAAATAGCAGATTGCTATGTAGGTATTTTTATCATTAGTGTTAGTAATCTCAATCCAAAAATATTGGTTGTAAGGGTCATTTTTATGAATCCTAGCATGGGGGGAGATGTTCTTCTTAATGTAGCAAGCTATGCCGCTGTTTCGGGGAATATCACCCTAGAGGTTCGTTGGGTTACAACCTCCACAGAGTAGGGGCATGCTACTTAAGAAGGACTCACACAACCATGCATGTTCATAAAAAACTAAATAGAGTAGATCGAGGAAGTTACCCGTAGGTCCTACGGTTGAAGCAGATCCCGCGGGGTCCAAACCCCCAGCAACCATCCTTCCTTCTTAACCTGAAAGACAAGAAGAAACAAGCACGAAGAATTGGTTGTACAACATATATCTACTCTAAATGTTAGTGAAATCCATATGAAACATTAGATAAACCATAATGAATGCTTAAATAACAATATTCTCATATATGTAAGCAGACACTAACACGTATATTTCGGGAACAAGATGGTACTTATGTATTATAAATAGCATGTACAGAAATAACGAGTGGAGAGATCACCTGAATCCTTCCACGATCTTCGAGCAGACCGTCGTCCGGATCCGTCCCGCCCTTGCCTCGCTAAGACTCCTTCCAAACTGGTGCATACGAGATGACATATGGGGAGATGAGCATCTCAAGGAAACAAGGGTTTCCTGTAATGAACTGGGAAAGTGCAGGAGGCACGGGGAATCAGACTTGGATAGGGAATACCAACAGAGTATAATATCAATAATTCTCTCTCTCCCTTAGGCCATACACATGAGGGGTTTTTATACTCCCTCCAAGTAGTTTCAAAAGTTGGAAACAGTTGGCCACGTGCTGGGGTGGTTGAACTACCTGAGTAACCATCAACCCAGCCCGAAAATAGGGAATTTTTATATATTTTTTCATAATTTTAATGGCATACGCGGAAAAGTGTAGCTGGACTCGCGTATACACGCGGAAAAGTACGGGCATAGTCGCGTATGGGGATTTTTACACTATTTTTAAGTGAATTTGTCCAAGTCTGTAGGAATGGGTGCCCAAAACCATCAAAGCAATCATGAATCATGTGAAGGTGAGAAATGATGCTATAACAGATGCCCCCTAATATATGAGGTCAAAAGGGGTACATGATGGCCGAAATGTATTATGCACATAGAAAGAACTTCGCAAGGACAAGAGAGGACTTCACCAGATTTCAGCCTGCCAAAAACCAATGAAAGAAACCAGAGAGTCAACTCATGCTAAGGCGGGCATACCCATGCTCAGTCAAAAATACATCATATATATAGAAAGTACTGAATAGATCCAACATGTATACAAGTATAACTGAACTGAAAGTACATAGTGAATCATCTGAGCAGGGCCCGGAAATACAAGTCTGTATCAATGTCCAAGTATCACATATAAAAAGCTGATCAAAGATAGTGCAACTGGATGTCTGATCAAGTAACTGAATCTCCAAGTACCGGATCATAAGAGGCGGATCAAACGGTACAATCACGCAACTCGGGGATCAACATATAAGATGATGTTGTGCTGAACTGCAACATATAAGGGTGGATGGCAACACTGGCAGAAACTGAGAGAACTGTCAACAGTGAACCGAGAAATGCCGATGCAACCCGAGGTCTTCACCGATCACAACGGCACAATTCTACACACTGGGAATAAATGAGCTGAAGTCGACCATGTGAGAAATCGTTGGATTACCGGGCAATGATGTTTCCCGTTAACCAACGCAAGACAACCCACCGATAATGATAATGAGTGTCAAGGTGCCCCAGTACAATCTGACAAGTGTGAATGAATGAGTTGAAGTCGAACACTTGAAAGAATCTACCAATCAAGAGGCAATGATGAATCCCCACTGTCGATAGCGAAGAGTCTGCCACTGATGACTGCAAACCCTAAGGTACTGACAAAAAGACTCTAGACCTTATTCCCAGAGCAATGAGTCAGAGTCGATGGGAAAAGATCTACTGGAAGGAAGGCATTAAGGCATCACACATCATTCCAGCGCGAGTGTAACCCGCAGGCCAAGATTTGGAAGGAATCGGACGAAGTAGAGTGATGGAACCAAAACCGAAGTACGTTTCCGACATGCAAAAGATGAAGCTAGCGCACGGAAGAAACCCTCTGAACCAACCAATAATGAAAGATGACACAGAGGCGAGAAATCCACCGATAGGGTCAAATGGAAATCAAGGTACTGCACGAATCCCAAGTGTGATAATGTGTGCTGACGTCGAACACAGGGGAAACCACTCAGTCAAAGACCCATGATGATGATCAAATGCCGAGCACAAGGTCACCTATCAATGATGGAAATAGGCCCAGGGTACGGCTCTAGGTTTGCTCTCAGAGCAATGTGTCGTAGTCGATAAGAGACAAACCCGCCAGCAAGAAGTCAATGGGGACCTTCTCAAACCAGCACGAGCAGAAGACCAAAACATCTGATGTGATAGAACAAGATACTAACAAGACCGGGAAGGCCGACTGAATAATGAGTCAAGAGACACCACAGAATGGCCGACTCTGGTTAGACTTCCCTTGAACAAAAGCACGACTCATGATGACCATGGCAGTAAAAAGTGACACTGTATAAGTCTGTTATGCAGGAGGCACAACAAACTCTCCATATGATTGGAAGAGATAACCAACCGGGGGAGAACTGACAAGTGAAACATGGTAAAGGCTGAACCTAGGTCAAAACTAAACCATCCCAAATGAAGGAAATATATATAAGTATATGTGCTTTGTTCAAGGGCGACAAACTGACTCTGTACTGCCATCAAAATAACGAAGATACATCCCGTTCCCACTCTTTTTGTTATATTTGATTTTTTTGTCTTTTTCATATAATAAGCCTAAAAAAGAATAAAAGAATGCTATGGTACAATGGATAGAACGAGTATCAAGAAATAGATGCACTAGTTCCTGGGATTGGAACGATCCTATGCTCAATGCAAGGTGGCGGAAACTGGTAAGCGATACTCAGAGGAATGTTCCATCCATAGGTAAAAGGGTGTCAAGTCGCGATAGCTAAGTGCATGCAATGGTTAACTTGTACAAACAGTCAAGGTCAAAAGTTGGCTTAAACATCGAGTCCAAAATGAAGCCGGCTAAAGGCCAGGATAAACAAGTTGCCAATATGCAATGCAGTAATACAACTTAACAACACCAGGGAGCCTCTAGGGTAATAGCCAAAAAAATAGTAGTGGAGAAGAAGAAGAATGAAGCTTCAACACATAAGTCATGGTGGGACTAAAGAGGACTCCCGAGCCTACATAAAATGCAGCATGGGCAACAAGTGATAGCGAGGAACTAACTAGGAAGCCCATGTAAAGGAAGGCTCTACCATCAAGTCATGATTAAATAATCGGCAAGTGAAATGGGTGTAATACTCATGACCTGATGGGATCGACCCTAGGGCAAGTGATCAGTATGGAGGCTAGTATGCAAGATGCAATGGAAAGTGATTTCCCTAACCTATATGCCAGTGAAGATCATATACTTGCCGTGACGAGTCGGTAATCATGGATCAAAAACGCGGAAAAATTTCAAAATCGTCAAAATGTACCTGAAAACATACCAAACTGGGCACTTCCAAGCATCCGGGTTATGCAGCTTAAGATAGATCGAAAAAATAAGAATAGGGAATTTTTGCAAATTTTTTTAATTTTTTAGCCATAAATAGACAAATTACCTCATATTTGGTTCATTATTGCATTGCTGATTTGGAAAAAGTGCTCTGGAGCAAAAAAATTCTTTCGTCAAATTAGGAACAACCGGCCGTCGAAACGCACCGAAATTTCAGGTAGGCTCCTTAATAATCTTTGCAAATCATTTTTCCCGTTTGGAATTTAAAATTAAGTGAATTTTAGCTTGAAAACCCTCGCCAAAAAATGCGGACTTGCGCATACGCGGGTTCATTAAAGGAAAGTCGCGTATACACGAGACTGTGCAAAGAAAAAGTCGCATATGCGCAGGTCTGAATCCAAAAAAGCGTGGCTAATGCATGATTTAATGAAATTTGACAGGATGACAATCTCATGGAGAGAACGTGAGCATAGCGCAATTGATCAAGAGGTCATGCAAGATCGAGCAGCGCAAAATATCCTTCGGAATTGCGGATTGTTCAAATTCTTCAAAATGCCAAATATGAAAAGCAATGTTTGGTTGCTAGAAATGCTCGTAAATTACTGGGAACTAGATCAGGATTGCTTCATTATTGATCAGATGCCAATACGCATTGAAGTGGAAGACATATATTTCATTACTGGACTCTCCCAGAGGGGAGAACCAGTAGACTTGCATGGGAAGCCCCTCGGAGGGTTAACCGTGGAAGACTATGTCCACGTGTATTGCGTAGGGGGTTCCAAAAATGTTGGAACTCAGATTGCAATTAAAAATGTGAGGGATTTGCACATGAAAATCCTCTTTTCACCATCGGCAGAGTGGCAGGATCTGCCTCCCTACATCAGGCGTCCAGGACGCAAATGAGCATAGCAGTAGAATGTTTGACTCATGTGTATGATTGGTGCACAGCCCTTTTACTGAACCTGAAACAATAGTTGACCTCAATCTGCCAAGTAAAGACCAAACACTTTGGCTACGGTACAATTTTGACAACATTCTTCTTTGAGAAGATACCAGCATTGAGACCCAGAGTTATCTCTACCATTAGTAGCCCGCGGGACCCAAGAATTGCCCGTTGGGTGGACATGATGAAGAGATTGGGGGTTAGTGAGGTACCCCGGACCACTTGGGACGATGAGTTCTTCCGTTGGTGGGGAGAACAAATCATCGCGGTGGATGACTATCCCTATGCTGGGATGGACTTTCATGGAGATCCAGATCTAGTTCTTCCACCAGGCACAGCATGGGGCACAGTCGGTAAGTTTGCGAAAAAAATTTGACTTATATAATTTTTTTGGATTTTTTCAAATATATATGAAAAAATGAAAAAAAAACATGTTTTTGATTGGATTCATAATGACTGAAAATTTAAAATGATCATGATTCAGATGTTGGACCAGTTCGACCTGAGGGTCTCCCGCGCCACAAGCGCCGCAAGGGTGAAGCAGATACTGTGGATTTAGATAGGACTCTCCAGGCCCTGTAGAGGAATTTGGAGGGACTAACCCGCCAAATACCTATGGCTGCTGTGGAGGACCTGCCGGAAGCCATCCAGAGACGAGTGGTAGGAGTGCCTCGAGACTGGGTTAGATTATTCCGCCGAGTTGCCACCGTAGTCACATTCTATAGGAACACGACTTCTGGGCAGGGACCTTAGGAGTAGACAGATATTATGTATTAAATGACTTTATATTCTTTTTTGAGACTAAACATGATGGGGGCATAAGCCCAAGTTTTGTACGACATTATGGATCCAAATTTTGTAAATTTTTTGAACACTCCGATGATATATATACAGCGATATTTGATGTGATGTGATAAATGTATCAAATGTATGATGTTTTTGATGATTAAAAATTTATTGTATGGAATGATTAATGTGCCAATCTAATGCTTGATTAGCTAATGAGTCAGCAAACCAATTGTCAGCTCGAGGAATATGAATGAATGTTAAGAATTGAAATGACCTTTGTAACAAACGTACCCTCAAGAACAATCGTAATAAAAATGGATCTCGTACCCGATAAGTGTTGTTCAACTGCGACACCACCAGCTGGGAGTCCAAGAAAACTACCAACAAATCAACACCCAAAGATATTGCCTCCGAGAGTAGATGAACAACTGCAGTGTATTCTGCTACATTATTGGAAGCAGGACCAATGCAGACCGCTCTTGAAACTAACAGCTGACTGGATGGATAATGAAGCACCCAAGCCGCGGAAGCTAAGTTCCGGGTGTGTCTACTAGCACCATTAGCGAAACCAAAATGACTCATGACATCCAACACAACCTGCCAAAGCAGATCAAAAACATCACCAACTCATCAAAAATCGAAAATCAATCAGATATGTAAAAAGCAAAAAACTACTATATACAAAAGCAACATGCCAGGCCGAAGCCTAGGCATAATACTTCTTCAAATAGAGCCCATTTTGAGGCTCCGGCAACTCGTTCCCTTCGAAATCAACCAAGGTATACGCTCCTTTCTTAAGGACTTTTTTAACGATAAAGGGGCCATACCACATAGATTTAAACTTTCCTGCCCCCAGGGCATCCTTTTCTTGGGCATAGACCAAAACAAGGTCACCTTCCGAAAAGACCCTAGGCTTGACCGCCTTATCGTACTGAACTTTAACTCGGTTTTTATGCGCTTCATTCATCGTGGCGGCATCCCGACGCTGCTCATCGAGATGTTCCAGATGAAGAAGTCGTTCTGCCAGACTAGAAGTGTCAGGAAGAAGTTCAACAGCTAACTTAAGAGAAGGAATCTTGCATTCAATGGGAAATACGGATTCCACCCCGTGCACTAGCTGAAACGGAGTAAAGCCAGTTGCAGTTTTTACTGACGTCCTGTATGCCCAAAGTGCAGGATATAGCATAATATGCCAGTTGGATCTAGCTTTATCAATTGTCCTCTGAAGAATTGTCTTCAAGGATTTATTCATGGCTTCCACTTGCCCATTGGCTTGAGGATAATATGGAGATGAATGCTCCTGCCGGAAACCCAATTTGAGAGCCAACTCAGCCATCATACTATTCTGAAAATGACTGCCATGGTCAGTGACAATATCTCTAGGAATACCAAAACGAGCGATAACCTGGTTGAAAAGGAAAAGAGCTGCAGTCTCACCATCATTCCCAAAAGTAGGCATAGCCTCGACCCACTTCGTAAAGTAGTCTACTGCTACAATAATGTACTTGTGACCTTTAGCCGAAGGCGGGTTACAAGTAGTATAATCAACACCCCACTTTGTAAAGGGACCGACAGTAATGACTGGAAAAAGCGGAGCTGGATGATCGCGCATTTTTCGAGTATAGACTTGACACGGATGACACTTTTTGACCGATTCGATACAATCCTTGAAAATCGAGGGCCAAAAGTACCCAGCACGCAAGATTTTTTGGGCTGTAGCAAGCCCAGATAAATGACCCCCACAAGCTCCACTATGGGAATCATTCAGCACAGCCTCAGCTTCTTCGAGAGTTAAGCAGCGTCTTAGGATTGAATCAACCCCTCGACGGTATAAAGCATCACCAATAATCAAATAATTCTTGGCCAAGTGACGCAACTTACGACGCTCATATTTCGAAAAAGTAGAGAGAAACTTCGCAGTCTGGAGATACACAATGATATCCCCGTACCAAGGATCCTGTGAAGAGATAAGAAACAAGTGTTCGTCCGGAAAGGACTCATCATAGATCATCTCTTCTCCACAGGGCAACTCGGAGATCAATTCTGCGAAAACTAATGATTTCTTGGATTTGGCAGACATGAACTCAAGATCAAATTCTTGTAAAATCACAATCCATCTATTATATTTGCCCCCAATCACTCGCCTACTGAGGACAAACTGAAATGGATTGGCAGCTGCCAAAACATAAGTTTTGCGAAGGATAATGTAATGCCGGAGTCGCTGCACAGCATGAACTACTGCCAAAGCTAATTTTTCTATCGGAGTGTATCGAAGTTCAAGTCCTACCAGTCCTCGACTAAGGTAGTAAATAACATGCTCTGCAAGAGCATCGTCCTCCTGAACCAGAACCATACCAATGGTAGATTCTGTTGCTGCCAGATACAAAAGAAAATCTCTGCTATAATTAGGTGGACTCAGTAAAGGAGCAGAGGTCAATGCCTTTTTCAAAGTATCGAATGAGCGTTGAGCGTAGTCGTCCCAAAGAAAAGGAACTCCTTTCTTCAACAGTCTCATATATACCTTTGTAATTTCAGCATAATTGACGATAAACCTCCGAAGAAAATTAGACTTTCCTTGGAGACTTTGAAGCTGACGGATGGAAGACGGGGGAGGCAACCGAAGTATTGCCTCAACCTTGAAGGGATCTACCCTTATCCCTTCCCTAGACACAATGAATCCCAATAGCCAACCGGATGTAACCGCGAAAACGCACTTGTTCGGATTCAATCAAATTTTATAAAAATGACATCTTTCAAATATTTGTCGGAGGTGACCAGGATGATCCATCCTCTTTCGAGAATGAGCAGCTAAATCATCTAAGTATGCCTCGATAATCTTTTTGATGTCGTGGAAGGCGTATGACATGGCCCGTTGAAAGGTAGCCCCAACATTTTCAAGACCGAAAGGCATCTTCTTGTATGCAAACGTACCCCAGGGACAAATAAATGCAGTCTTATGTTGATATTCAGGACATATAGTAATTTGATTATATCCGGAGAAACCGTCCATGAAGGAGAAAATCTCGTTACCGGCACACTCGTCAATGATCTGATCGATAAATGGTGTGGGGTAATTATCTTTAGGACACGCTTTATTTAGGTCTCTGAAATCGATGCATACTCGAATCGTTCCTTGCTTTTTATCTATGGGAACGGGGTTTGAAACCCATTCAGTCAGAGGAACAGGGAAAATGAATCCCGCCTTAAGCAGCTTCTCAACTTCAGCTTTGATAGCTGCTGCCTTCCTAGGATTGACCGGATGAAGTTTTTTCCTGACCGGCTTAGCGTTTTCATACGTCTTGATCTCATGCTGGACAATAGATGGGTCTATGCTAGGCATTTCCTCATAAGACCAAGCGAATACATTCCTATACTCTTTAAAGAGCTCGGTGTAAATTTGAACCTCTTCACGGGAACATTCAGCTCCAATGAAAACATTCTCGATAATATTGGGATCCCTGGAAATGTTCACTGGGATAGTAGGAGAGATCACAGCCATGTTCCCTTCATCATAAACCTGTGTTGGTGCCAAAAGGTTCAAGACTGGGTGAACAGGACCAGGAGACAAAGGACTTGGAAAACTAGTTTCAACTTCGTTCAAGTCAGGTAAGAAGTAAGACCGATGATGCAAATCATCCCACGGTCTATCTATACCAGTCATGGCTTCCAGGATGGCCTCTTCAGATGGAAGAGTGGTATCAAGGCAATCCTGGGCTGAAGAAGAACTAAGCGTCCAAGCCGGAGCCACATCACCATCCAACTCTTCCGGTGAAAGAGGAGCTGGGATGGATTCTGTAGTGTCAACAATAGACTGATATGCAATCTCAACTGCAAAAATCGGAAATTCCATTCCACCCACTTGACCTTCCGCTAAAGTGGCAATAAGGGAAGGTAAGGTCCAAGGGTCTGAAAAATAATGAGTTCTGAAGAACTCTCTTCGAAGGGGAGCCTTGGAGGATGAAATAGCATTAATATGCACCGTAGGAGGAGGAAGATCGAAAGTACCCATCAAGGAAGAATACATTCCAACTCCTAAATTCTCAACAGGCACCTTAGTATTATCCAACTTCGGAACAGATGAGTCAGAAGACGCATTCAGGTCTACAGGAGGACAGTCCAGTTGATCCACTGTAACGATCCTTCCTTCGTGGGGGAAACATACAATCCGAAATAATGAGGGTGCAATGGCATCCATCTCATAAATCCAGTTCCTCCCCAACAAAAGGTTGTAGTCCAAGCTTGCATCCACTACCTCAACCTCTATATTGATAGTTTTTCCCCCAACATAGATGGGCAAAGCCGGGACAATACCATGGGGTCTGTGAGAATGACCATAGAATGCAGTAAGAACAGTGGTAGATGGAACAGCTTTGGGAGATCCAAGTGTCTTCCAGCATGCGAGAGACATCACACATGTGGAAGCACCCTCATCAACAACCGTTCGAAAGATATTGCACTTCCGATACGACGATTTAATATGAAAAGCCATGTGATGAGGAAGTCTCTTCTTAAAATTAGTCATATCGAAAGTAATCAGAAGAGAATTTTTTGGATCAATAGCCCCAATGGTAGTGAGCAAAGCACTGCATTGAGCCGGACAAGACTGGAGTACCTCTAAAGCTGACATAGCACAAGGACTCTGCGCCAGATCTTCTACAATCGAGTAGTTCTAGGCAGCCCTTGCATTTGTATTAATTGTTGACTGCTTAGAAGATGCTTTGGGCATCCGAGGCATAGACTCAACAGTAGGCTTCGTAATGTGAAGCGGCTCAGTAGCATCAGGAACTTCCTTAGCTTTCAAAGACTCTTCTCCGCCATAATCATAGGATCTCGTAGCGATATCCGCGTGAGCACTCATCATGAAAATGTTCGATGGAATTTCCCCTTCCTAGGTGCCCCCAGAGGAAGCCCCAGGATTTTGGTTCGCGCCAACAACTAATTGCTGCCCTTGGGGAAAAGGGTTTGTTAACATAGCCTGGGAACTAGAAGAACCCTGCTGCGCTAACAAGCGCTAAGCATCCTGAATTTTAGGGCAACGGTGTGTGAGATGGTCTCCAGCATAGAGCTTGCATGGAAACTTCACTTTATTCTTCTCCTTTTGACCCTCACCAACACGCTCGTTGGTTTTATTTGCATTTCCCTTCCCATTCTTGCCATTCTTCTGGTTATTTTGTCCCTTCTTCTTCCCAACGGATTGTTGATTTCCTTTGGGATCAGAAGCTTGGACAACATTTATGGAAAAAGACTGGGAAGGTGATGAATCAGCAGGCACAACCTGACCAGAAGGAGCAGATTGTAAAGACAACTACTGCAGTTGAGAAAGCAGGCTGGCTGCACCACTATTGACCGATCCGACAAGCCCATCACCATGCGGACCAGGTTTAGTTTTCGAAAAATCTAATTTGGAGCGAGGAGCATTGGGAAAATATTTATAAAGGACCCCAGACTGAGAATAGATCGGGCCCAGCCCGCCGGGCCCTAAAAATGGCCTCGCTTCAAGGATTTCACCCCGCATAGGATACATCTCCTTGAAATATCCGACCGCAGAGATTTCGAAACCATTATATAAGGAATTCCTCTCGAATATGAGCTTTGATAAGCCTCTTTCCTTCTCCTCCATTCCTAAATGTGACTGTAATGTGTGTTGCCTCATCCTCGCTTAAAATTAGCCAGAGTTCGAAATAGTCCCACCATATCCGATGTGCAACCGAAAATGGTTGCATCAGACAAATGGGCTTCTCCAAATGTAGCAATGAGGCCCGAGCTAGGATATACCATTCGGCAAGATTTCCACAGGTGCGCTAGGTCAATCTCAACCTAATCGAATCATCGATCAGTGGATTGGGAAGAACACCATAAGTGGAAAGTGGTGATGTGGCCATTGGACCTTCCTACTCTTACCTCAAACTTTGAATGTCCGAAGGAAGTTTGGCTCAGACGTAGGGCCACCCCGGACTATAACGAATCGGATCATTAGTCAACTTCGACAGATCTGGCAAGTTTAACGTTGCCAGAAAAGGTAAGCGAGGCGGAGCCTAAGGATTCCATCCTTGATGGGATGGATTTCCAACATTCTGAAAAGAATAGCCTGGATTTGATGAGGCAGTAGGTTGCCAAAAATTTCTCGTAGAAAAAGGACAAGAACCTCCTCCCCACGCCGAGTTACCAAAGCCCAGACCAGTTCCCCCCGCTGAAGTATTAAATGAAGAGGAAAGCCCTTGATAGGGGTTCCAGGCATTAGACAGAGGAGAAAAGGTCTGATAAGCACTCGATAATCAGGAGGAAGAGGATATGGACCTGTTGCAGGAGGCTCAGGTACGTCTTCGATTTGAAAATCTTCTTCCTGAGGAAACAAAACTCGCGAGGTGAGCGGAACGCTCCTCTCGGGACCGACACCAGAATCAGCTATGAAACCTTCAGACCTCTGTGGAGGATCTCCACCCGTCGCATGCCATAGGGTGGTAACCACCGCGAACACTCCTACGCTCGAAGAAGAAGGCTCTGCACTCTCAGGAGATAACCCCCGGATTCTCCTCGAACGTTGAGGCGCTTGATCAGCCACTTTTATAGATTTATTAAATTAGACTCAAAAAGTGAAAAGCTAGGCAAGCTAGGAGCAAAGAGAACTCACTAAAATAAAAATCCCTGAGAAACAGCAAGCAAACAGCCTCCAAGTATTTCTGCTCTGGGTGATGAGGACCGGACACCAAAATACAGAAAAGCGAAGTATAGGACCTCCCGAAAGCAGTCTAGGATGATTAGGCTCGTAACAACTAGCGAATATATCGGGAAAATGTTACGCCGACCTCCTAACTACGCCCTTTTCCGCTCAAGCACCCAAGCTTCGCAAGGGCACCCCCCCATAAGTACCGCCGAAAGTGATGCGTACGTCCGCCTCGTGTACCACGGTATCTCCCCCCCGCAATCACCCGTGTGGAACCTAGGAGTGGCAACTATGGGCACCAATCCGTGTCAAAAACCGGGCGGAATGTCTTGAGGTCGCATTCAGCTAATCTGAGAGGGGGTATCCCTCTTCCCACTTTCACTTCCCTCACGCACCCAATCAGTAAGGAGAGCTTTCCCGGTCCACCTAACGGAGTTGGATTTCGCTCAATTAATCAACTTCTATGTTTTGTTTGAGCAGCCTTGGAGAGTTAACTCTCCACTCACCTAATCCAAGGCCCTACAACCAAGCTAGTTGGTTTATGACACTTAGAAAACTTGCTAGTTGATTTTAGATTAAATCGCTTATTTTAATGGGCTGTTATGTTAAGTCACAAGGATGTGGAGATGAAACTTATGGTGTTTTGATGCAAAAGAAATTAATAAAAACCTAACTACATGCAAATGCAATTATTGTCTTTCGATGAAAAGCAATCTCTATACAGGTTCTACGAGACTAAAAATTGTATTTTTCTTTTCAAATAGCAAACTCGCACTCACAAAAACTATGAAATTGACCAAATGCTGAAATGCACCTAATACAAATCACTACAAGCATGCAAATCCTAAGATGCAAAAATCTCCTAAAGCGGAGTGAAATTTCACAAAAAGTCCTTCAGTTTTAACTTCTTTTTGGTTGCCCAGAAAGCTAGTTCTCGAAATCAAGAACTCTTAAAATGAGGACACCAAAAACACTTAAAAACAAGAAGAAGAAATCAATGACAACTCCTCCTCAAAATCAAGCCAAAAACTAAAAGCAAGAAACCTCACAAAAGCTTGAAAAGTTATAGCAAACGAAAATGAAAATGCAACAACAAAAGCAAATAACAAGTGAAAATGTTTTCTAAGCCTTTGAAATGCAAAAACAAAAAGCAAAGCAAATTTTTTTTGAGCTTTTTAGTTTTATAAATAAAGAGCTCGAAAAGACCAAGCACAACTATCAAAATCCAAACCAAACAAGACTGAATTTCAAGCACAAACTTCAATAATTCTCCCAAACCTTATAAGGTTAACTCGTAGCAAGATCAACAAGAGCAAAAGAAGACAAGAAAACTCAAACACTCAGCTTAGAAGAATAGTGCAAACTCGTCGCAAAAAAAACTCCGAAGAAGCAAGAAAAACTCTTCAAAAGTTGCAACAAGACCTAGCCTATTGAACTCAAGAAAACCAATCAAGAACCAAGAAAAAATCGTAATGTGAAGCACAACAAAAATATGGGAACGAGTAAACGAGTAGAAGCTCTCTGTTCTGATAAAGCAAAACAACCAAGAATGCTGAGAAAGCAATCTTGGTACTCAAACCAGAAGTGCCAGCACCAGAAACAACACTTTGCCAAAAAGACTAGTTTTCAATCAAACGAAAGAGAGAAAAGACAAGAAACCACTTCCTTCACAATCCAGAGAGTACAAAGACCCTGTAGAAACAGGTCTCCACAGCCAGAAAGGACCAAAAAATCAAGAAACCCAAAAATTCAAAATCTTCCTAGGTATATGCTACTTCACAGTTTAGCAACAGGCGTGCATACGCGACTGTTCTAAAGTAAACTCGCGTATACGCGGGTACCTTTAGAAAAACTTGCGTGTATACGCGACTGTGTGAACTCCTTTCTTAGTTCTGTTTCGGGGAATATCACCCTAGAGGTTCGTTGGGTTACAACCTCCACATAGCAGGGGCATGCTACTTAAGAAGGACTGACACAACCATGCATGTTCATAAAAAACTAAATAGAGTAGATCGAGGAAGTTACCCATAGGTCCTACGGTTGAAGCAGATCCCGTGGGTTTCAAACCCCCAGCGACCGTCCTTCCTTCTTAACCTGAAAGACAAGAAGAAACAAGCACGAAGAATTGGCTGTACAGCATATATCTACTCTAAATGTTAGTGAAATCCATATAAAACATCAGATAACTCATAATGAATGCTTAAATAACAATTTTCTCATATATGTAAGCAGACACTAACACGTATATTTCGGGAACAAGATGGTACTTTTGTATTATAAATAGCATGTACAAAAGTAACGAGTGGAGAGATCAACTGAATCCTTCCACGATCTTCGAGCAGACCGTCGTCCGGATCCGTCCCGCCCTTGCCTCGCTAAGACTCCTTCCAAACTGGTGCATACGAGATGACATATAGGGAGATGAGCATCTCAAGGAAACAAGGGTTTCCTGTAATGAACTGGGAAAGTGCAGGAGGCACAGGGAATCAGACTTGGATAGGGAATACCAATAGAGTATAATATCAATAATTCTCTCTCTCCCTTAGGCCATACACATGAGGGGTTTTTATACTCCCTCCAAGTAGTTTCAACAGTTGGAAACAGTTTTCCACATGCTAGGGTGGTTGAACTACCTGAGTAACCATCAACCCAGCCCGAAAATAGGGAATTTTTATATATTTCTTAATCATTTTAATGGCATACGCGGAAAAGTGCAGCTGGACTCGCGTATACACGCAGAAAAGTACAGACATAGTCGCGAAAAAGTGCAGCTGGACTCGCGTATACACGCGGAAACTACGGGCATAGTTGCGTATGGGGATTTTTACACTATTTTTAAGTGAATTTATCCAAGTCTGTAGGAATGGGTGCCCAAAGTCATAAAAGCAATCATGAATCATATGAAGGTGAGAAATGATGCTATAACAGATGCCCCCTAATATATGAGGTCAGAAGGTGTACATGATGGCCGAAATGTATTATGCACATAGAAAGAACTTCGTAAGGACAAGAGAGGACTTCGCCAGATTTCAGCCTGCCAAAAACCAATGAACGAAAACAGAGAGTCAACTCATTATGAGGCGGGCATACCCATGCTCAGTCAAAAATACATCATATGGAAAGTACTAAATAGATCCAACATGTATACAAGTATAGCTGAACTGAAAGTACACAATGAATCATCTGAGCATGGCCCGGAAATATGAGTCTGAATCAATGTCCAAGTATCACATATAAAAAGCTGATCAAGGATGGTGCAACTGGATGTCTGATCATATAAGTAACTGAATCTCCAAGTACCAAATCATAAGAGGTGGAAAAAACGGTACAATCACGCAACTCGGGAGCCAACATATAGGATGCTGCTGTACTGACACTGCAACATATAAGGGTGAACGACATCACTGGCAGAAACTGAATGGACTGTCAAAAGTGAACCGAGAAATGCTGATGCAACCCGAGGTCTTCACCGATCACTATGGCACAATTCTACACAATGGGAATAAATGAGTTGAAGTCGACCATGTGAGAAATCGTTGGATTACCGGTCAATAATGTATACCGTTAACCAACGCGAGACAACCCACCGATAATGAAAATGAGTGTCAAGGTGCCCCAGTACAATCTAACAAGTGCGAATGAATGAGTTGAAGTCGAACACTTGGAAGAATCTACCAATCAAGAGGCAATGATGAATCCCCACTGTCGATAGTGAAGAGTCTACCACTAATGACTGCAAACCCTAAGGTATTGAAAAAAGACTCTAGACCTTATTCCCAGAGCAATGAGTTAGAGTCGATGGGAAAAGATCTGCTGGAAGGAAGGCATTAAGGCATCCCACATCAGTCCAACGCGAGTGTAACCCGCAGGCCAATATTTGGAAGGAATCGGACGAAGTAGAGTGATGGAACCAAAACCGAAGTACGTTTCCGACGTGCACAAGATGAAGCTAGCGCACGGAAGAAACCCTCTGAACCAACCAATAATGAAAGTTGACACAGAGGCGAGAAATCCACCGATAGGGTCAAATGGAAATCCAGGTACTGCACGAATCCCAAGTGTGATAATGTGTGCTGACGTCGAACACAGGGGAAACCACTCGGTCAAAGACCCATGATGATGATCAAATGCTGAGCACGAGGTCACCTATCAATGATGGAAATAGGCCCAAGGTGCGGCTCTAGGTTTGCTCTTAGAGCAATGTGTCGTAGTCGATAAGAGACAAACCCGCCGGCAAGAATTCAATGGGGACCTTCTCAAACCAGCACGAGCAGAAGATCAAAACATCTGATGTGATAGAACATGATACTGAAAAGACCGGGAAGGCCGACTGAATAATGAGTCAAGAGACACCGCAGAATGGCCGACTCAGGCTAGACTTCCCTTGAACAAAAGCACGACTCTGTGATGACCATGGCAGTAAAAAGTGACACTGTATAAGTCCGTCTTGCAGGAGGCAAAACAAACTCTCCATATGATTGGAAGAGATAACCAACCGGGGGAGAACTGACAAGTGAAACATGGTAAAGGCTGAACCTAGGTCAAACTAGAACCATCCCAAATGAAGGAAATATATATAAGTATATGTGCTTTGTTCAAGGGCGACAAACTGACTTTGTACTGCCATCAAAATAACGAAGATACATCCCGTTCCCACTCTTTTTGTTATATTTGATTTTTTTGTCTTTTTCATATAATAAGCCTAAAAAAGAATAAAAGAATGCTATGGTACAATGGATAGAACGAGTATCAAGAAATCAGATGCACTAGTTCCTGGGATTGGAACAATCCTATGCTCAATGAAGGGTGGCGAAAACTGGTAAGCGATACTCAGAGGAATGTTCCATCCATGGGTAAAAGGTGTCAAGTCGTGATAGCTAAGTGCATGCAATGGTTAACTTGTACAGAGAGTCAAGGTCAAAAGTTGGCTTAAAAATCGAGTCCAAATGAAGCCGGCTAAAGGCCGGGATAAACAAGTAGCCAATATGCAATGCAGTAATACAACTTAACGACACCAGGGAGCCTCTAGGGTAATAGCCAGAAAAGATGATAGTGAAGAAGAAGAAGAATGAAGCTTCAACACATAAGACATGGCGGGACTAAAGAGGACTCCCGAGCCTACATAAAACGCATCATGGGCAACAAGTGATAGCGAGGAACTAACTAGGAAGCCCATGTAAAGGAAGGCTCTACCATCAAGTCATGATTAAATAATCGGCGAGTGAAATGGGTGTAATACTCATGACCTGATGGGATCGACCCTATGGCAAGTGATCAGTATGGAGGCTAGTATGCAAGATGCAACAGAAAGTGATTTCCCTAACCTATATGCCAGTGAAGATCATATACCTGTCATGACGAGTCGGTAATCATGGATCAAAAACCGGGAAAAATCTCAAAATCGTCAAAATGTACCTAAAAACATACCAAACTGGGCACTTCCAAGCATCCGGGTTATGCAGCTTAAGATAGATCGAAAAAATAAGAATAAGGAATTTTTGCGAATTTTTTAATTTTTTAGCCATAAATAGACAAATTACCTCATATTTGGTTCATTATTGCATTGCTGATTTGGAAAAAGTGCTCTGGAGAAAAAAACTTCTTTCGTCAAATCAGGAACAACCGGCTGTCGAAACGCACCGAAATTTCAGGTAGGCTCCTCAATAATCTTTGAAAATCATTTTTTCCATTTGGAATTTAAAATTAAGTGAATTTTAGCTTGAAAAACCTTGCTAAAAAATGCGGACTTGCGCATACGCGGGTTCATTAAAGGAAAGTCGCGTATACACGCGACTGTGCAAAGAAAAAGTCGCGTATGCGCAGGTCCGAATCCAAAAAAGCGTGGCTAATGCATGATTTAATGAAATTTGACAGGATGAAAATCTCATGGAGAGAACGTGAGAATAGTGCAATTGATCAAGAGGTCATGCAAGATCGAGTAGCGCAAAATATCCTTCGGAATTGCGGATTGTTCAAATTCTTCAAAATGCCAAATATGAAAAGCAATGTTTGGTTGCTAGAAATGCTCGTAAATTACTGGGAACCAGATCAGGATTGCTTCATTATTGATCAGATGCCAATACGCATTGAAGTGGAAGACATATATTTCATTACTGGACTCTCCCGGAGGGGAGAACCAGTAGACTTGCACGGGAAGCCCCTGGGAGGGTTAACCGTGGAAGACTATGTCCACGTATATTGCGTAGGGGGTTCCAAAAAGGTTGGAACTCATATTGCAATTAAATATGTGAGGGATTTGCACATGAAAATCCTCCTTTTCACCATCGGCAGAGTGGCAGGATCTGCCTCCCTACATCAGGCGTCCAGGACGCAAATGAGCATAGCAGTAGAATGTTTGACTCATGTGTATGATTGGTGCACAGCCCTATTACTGAACATGAAACAACAGTTGACCTCAATTCACCAAGAAAAGACCAAACACTTTGGCTACGGTACAATTTTGACAACATTATTCTTTGAGAAGATACCAGCATTGAGACCCAGAGTTATCTCTACCATCAGTAGCCCGCGAGACCCAAGAATTGCCCGTTGGGCGGACATGATGAAGAGATTGGGGGGTAGTGAGGTACCCCGGACCACTTGGGACGATGAGTTCTTCCGTTGGTGGGGAGAACAAATCATCGCAGTGGATGACTATCCCTATGCCGGGATGGACTTCCGTGGAGATCCAGATCTAGTTCTTCCACCAGGCACAGCATGGGGCACAGTCGGTAAGTTTTGAAAAATTTTTTTGACTTATATAATTTTTTTGGATTTTTTCAAATATGTATAAAAAAATGAAAAACAAACATGTTTTTTGATTGGATTCATAATGACTGACAATTCAAAATGATCATGATTCAGATGTTGGACCAGTTCGACCTGAGGGTCTCCCGCGCCACAAGCGCCGCAGGGGCAAAGCGGATACTGTGGATTCAGATAGGACTCTCCAGGCCGTGCAGAGGAATTTGGAGGGACTAACCCGCCAAATACCTATGGCTACTGTGGAGGACCTACCGGAAGCCATCCAGAAACGGGTGGTAGGAGTGCCCCGAGACTGGGTTAGATTATTCCGCCGAGTTGCCACCGCAGTCACGTTCTATAGGAACACGACTTCTGGGCAAGGACCTCAGGAGTAGACAGATATTATGTATTACATGAATGTATACTCTTTTTTGAGACTGAACATGATGGGGGCATAAGCCCAAGTTTTGTATGACATTATGGATCCAAATTTTGTAAAGTTTTTGAACACTCTAATGATATATATACAACGATATTTGATGTGATGTGATAAATGTATCAAATGTATGATGTTTTTGATGATTAAAAATTTATTGTATGGAAGGATTAATGTGCCAATCTAATGCTTGATTGGCTAATGAGTCAGCAAACCAATTGTCAGCTCAAGGAATATGAATGAAAGTTAAAAATTGAAATGACCTTTGTAACAAACGTACCCTCAAGAACAATCGTAATAAAAATGGATCTCGTACCCGATAAGTGTTGTTCAACTTCGACACCACCAGCTGAGAGTCCAAGAAAACTACCAACGAATCAACACCCAAAGATATTGCCTCCGAGAGTAGATGAACAACTGCAGTGTATTCTGCTATGTTATTGGAAGCAGGACCAATGCAGACCCCTCTTGATACTAACACCGACCCGGATGGATAATGAAGCACCCAAGCCGCGGAAGCTAAGTTCCGGGTGTGTCTACTAGCACCATCGGCGAAACCAAAATGACTCATGGCATCCAACACAACCTGCCAAAGCAGATCAAAAACATCACCAACTCATCAAAAATCGAAAATCAATCAGATATGTAAAAAGAAAAAAATTACTATATACAAAAGCAACATGTTAGGCCGAAGCCTAGGCATAATACTTCTTCAAACAGAGCCCATTTCGGGGCTCCGGCAACTTGTTCCCTTCGAAATCAACCAAGGTATATGCTACTTTCTTAAGGAATTTTTTAACGAAATAGGGGCCATGCCACGTAGACTTAAACTTTCCTGCCCCCAGGGCATCTTTTTCTTGGGCATAGACCAAAACAAGGTCACCTTCCGAAAACACCCTAGGCTTGACCACCTTATCGTACTGAACTTTAACTCGGTTTTTATGCGCTTCATTCATCGTGGCGGCATCCCGACGCTGCTCATCGAGATGTTCTAGATGAAGAAGCCATTCTGCCAGACTAGAAGTGTTAGGAAGAAGTTCAACAGCTAATTTAAGAGAAGGAATCTCGCATTCAATGGGAAATACGGATTCCACCCCGTGCACTAGCTGAAACGGAGTAAACCAGTTGCAGTTTTCACTGACGTCCTGTATGCCCAAAGTGCAAGATATAGCATAATATGCCAGTTGGATCTAGCTTGATCAATTGTCCTCTGAAGAATTGTCTTCAAGGATTTATTCATGGCTTCCACTTGCCCATTGGCTTGAGGATAATATGGAGATGAATGCTCCTGCCGGAAACCCAATTTGAGAGCCAACTCAGCCATCATACTATTCTGAAAATGACTGTCATGGTCAGTGAAAATCTCTCTAGGAATACCAAAACGAGCGATAACCTGGTTGAAAAGGAAAAGAGCTGCAGTCTCACCATCATTCCCAAAAGTAGGCATAGCCTCGAACCACTTCGTAAAGTAGTCTACTACTACGATAATGTACTTGTGACCTTTAGCCAAAGGCGGGTTACAAGTAGTATAATCAATACCCCACTTTGTAAAGGGTCCGACAGTAACGACTGGAAAACGCGGAGCTGTATGGGCGCGCTTTTTTCGAGTATAGACCTAACACGGATGACACTTTTTGACCGTTTCAATGCAATCTTTGAAAATCGAGGGCCAAATGTATCCAGCACGCAAAATATTTTGGGCTGTAGCAAGCCCAGATAAATGACCCCCACAAGCTCCACTGTGAGAATCATTGAGCACAGCCTCAGCTTCTTCGAGAGTTAAGCAACGTCTTAGGATTGAATCAACCCCTCGACGGTATAAAGCATCACCAATAATCAAATAATTCTTGGCCAAGTGACGCAACTTACGACGCTCATCTTTCGTAAAAGTAGAGGGAAACTTCGCAGTCTAGAGATACACAATGATATCCCCATACCAAGGATCCTGTGAAGAGATAAGAAACAAGTGTTCGTCCGGAAAGGACTCATCATAGATCATCTCCTCTCCACAGGGCAACTCAGAGATCAATTCCGCAAAAACTAATGATTTCTTGGATTTGGAAGACATGAACTCAAGATCAAATTCCTGTAAAATCACAATCCATCTATTATATTTGCCCCCAATCACTCGCCTACTGAGGACAAACTGAAATGGATTGGCAGCTGCCAAAACATAAGTTTTGCGAAGGATAATGTAATGCCGGAGTCGCTGCACAGCATGAACTGCTGCCAAAGCTAATTTTTCTATCGGAGTGTATCGAAGTTCAGGTCCTACCAGTCCTCGACTAAGGTAGTAAATAACATACTCTGCAAGAGCATCGTCCTCCTGAACCAGAACCATACCAATGGTAGATTCTGTTGCTGCCAGATACAAAAGAAAATCTCTACTATAATTAGGTGGACTCAGTAAAGGAGCAGAGGTCAATGCCTTTTTCAAAGTATCGAATGAGCGTTGAGCGTAGTCGTCCCAAAGAAAAGGAACTCCTTTCTTCAACAATCTCATATATCACTTTGTAATTTCAGCATAATTGACAATAAACGTTCGAAGAAAATTAGACTTTCCTTGGAGACTTTGAAGCTGACGGATGGAAGACGGGGGAGGCAACCGAAGTATTGCCTCAACCTTGAAGGGATCTACCCTTATCCCTTCCCTAGACACAATGAATCCCAATAGCCGACCGAATGTAACCGCAAAAATTCACTTGTTCGGATTCAATCGAATTTTATAAAAACGACATCTTTCAAATATTTGTCAGAGGTGACCAGGATGATCCATCCTCTTTCGAGAATGAGCAGCTAAATCATCTAAGTATGCCTCGATAATATTTTTGATGTCGTGGAAGGCGTATGACATGGCCCGCTGAAAGGTAGCCCCAGCATTTTTAAGACCAAAAGGCATCTTCTTGTATGCAAATGTACCCCAGGGACAAATAAATGCAGTCTTATGTTGATCTTCAGGACGGATAGTAATTTGATTATATCCGGAGAAACCGTCCATGAAGGAGAAAATCTCGTTACCGGCACACTCATCAATGATCTGATCGATAAATGTTGTGGGGTAATTATCTTTAGGACACGCTTTATTTAGGTCTCTGAAATCGATGCATACTCGAATCGTTCCTTGCTTTTTATCTACGGGAATGGGGTTTTAAACCCATTCAGTCAGAGGAACAGGGAAAATGAATCCCGCCTTAAGCAGCTTCTCAACTTCAGCTATGATAGCTGCTGCCTTCCTAGGATTGACTGGACGAAGTTTTTTCCTGACTGGCTTAGCGTTTTCATATGTCTTGATCTCATGCTGGACAATAGATGGGTCTATGCTAGGCATTTCGTCATGAGACCAAGCGAATACATCCCTATACTCTTTAAAGAGCTCGGTGTAAATTTGAACCTCTTCACGGGAACATTCAGCTCCAATGAAAACATTCTCGATAATATTGGGATCCCTGGAAATGTTCACTGGGATAGTAGGAGAGATCATAGCCATGTTCCCTTCAGCATAAAACTGTGTTGGTGCCAAAGGGTTCAAGACTGGGTGAACAGGACCAGGAGACTGAGGACTTGGAAAACTAGTTTCAACTTCGTTCAAGTTAGGTAAGAAGTAAGACCGATGATGCAAATCATCCCACGGTCTATCTATACCAGTCATGGCTTCCAGGATGGCCTCTTCAGATGGAAGAGTGGTATCAAGGCAATCCTGGGCAGAAGAAGAACTAAGCGTCCAAGATGGAGCCACATCACCATCCAACTCTTCCGGTGAAAGAGGAGCTGGGATGGATTCTGCAGACATAGACTGATATGCAATCTCAGCTGCAGAAATCGGAAATGCCATTCCACCCACTTGACCTTCCGCTAATGTGGCAGTAGGGGAAGGTAAGGTCCAAGGGTCCGAAAAATAATGAGCTCTGAAGAACTCTCTTCAAAGGGGAGCCTTGGAGGATGAAATAGCATTTATATGCACTGTAGGAGGAGGAAGATCGAAAGTACCCATCAAGGAAGAAAACATTCCAACTACTGAATTCTCAACAGGCGCCTTAGTATTATCCAACTTTGGAATAGATGAGTCAGAAGACGCATTCAGGTCTACAAGAGGACAGTCCAGTTGATCCACTGTAACGATCCTCCCTTCATGGGGGAAACATACAATTCGAAATAATGAGGATGCAATGGCATCCATCTCATAAATCCAATTTCTCCCCAATAGAAGGTTGTAGTCCAAGGATGCATCTACTACCTCAACCTCTATATTGACAGTTTTTCCCCCAACACAGATGGGCAAAGCCGGGACAATACCATGGGGTCTGTGAGAATGACCATCGAACATAGTAAAAACAGTGCTATATGGAACATCTTTGGGAGATCCAAGTGTCTTCCAGCATGCGAGAGACATCACGCATGTAGAAGCACCGTCATCAACAACCGTTCGAAAGATATTGCACTTCCGATACGACGATTTAATATGAAAAGCCATGTGATGAGGAAGTCTCTTCTTAAAATTAGTCATATCGAAAGTAATCAGAAGAGAATTTTTTGGATCAATAGCCCCAATGGCAGTGAGAAAAGCACTGCGTTGAGCCGGAAAAGACTGGAGTACCTCTAAAGCTGACATAGCACAAGGACTCTGCGCCAGATCTTCTACAATCGAGTAGGTCCGGGCAGCCCTCGCATTTGTATTAATCGTTGACCACTTAGAAGATGCTTTGGGCATCCGAGGCATAGACTCAACAGTAGGCTTTGTAATGTGAAGCGGCTCAGTAGCATCAGGAACTTCCTTAGCTTTCGAAGACTCTTCTCAGCCATAATCACGGGATCTCGTAGCGATATCCACGTGAGCACTCATCATGAAAATGTTCGATGGAATTTCCCCTTCCTGGGTGCCCCGAGAGGAAGCCCCAGGATTTTGGTTCGTGCCAACAACTAATTGCTGCCCTTGGGGAAAAGTGTTTGTTAACACAGCCTGGGAACTAGAAGAACCCTGCTGCGCTAACAAGTGCTGAGCATCCTGAATTTTAGGGCAACGGTGTGTGAGATGGTCTCCAACACAGAGCTTGCATGGAAACTTCACTTTCTTCTTCTCCTTTTGACCCTCACCAACACGCTCGTTGGTTTTATTTTCATTGCCCTTCCCGTTGTTGCCCTTCTTCTTGTTATTTCATCCCTTCTTCTTCCCATCGTATTGTTGATTTCCTTTGGGATCAGAAGCTTGGACAGCATTTATGGACAAAGACTGGGAAGGTGATGAATCAGCAGGCACAGCCTGACCAGAAGGAGCAGATTGTAAAGACAACCGGCCAGCTGAGAAAAAGCTGTGGGGCCGGGCCGTTAATTCACTACGGTCACCAATCCCGAGAAGCCCATCACCATGCGGACTAGGCTTAGTTTTGGATAAATCTAATTTGGAGTGAGGAGCATTGGGAAAATATTTATAAAGGACCCCAGACTGAGAATAGATCAGTTCCAGCTGTTGGGCCCTAAAATGGCTCCTCGCTTTCCTCGAAAAGGCTCCCGCATAGGGATACATCTTTTGAAATATCCGACCGCAGATTTCGTAAACTAGCCCGAGAAGGAACTCGTCCCGGAATATGAGCTTCGACAAGCCTCTTCCTTCTCCTCCATTCCCGAATGCATGTACGTGCTGCCTCATCCCGCGAAATTAGCCGGAGTCTCGGCCCCACTATCCGACAGCAACCGAAAAATGGTTTAGGAAACGGACACCGCCTCCGAGCAATGGCAAACCGCCCTCAAAAGAGCCTGGAGCATAACATTGGGCAAAGACGCAGCGGCGGAAATAATCTCAACCTAATCGAATCATCGATCAGGGAGTTCGAAGAACACCATAAGTGGAAAGTGGTGATGTGGTCAGCCGGATCCTCTCCATTCTTACCTTCAAACTTTGGAATGTCTAAAGGAAGTTTGGTCGGGACCAGAGGCCACCCCGGACTATAACGAATCGGATCATTAGTGAACTTCGACAGATCTGGCAAGTTTAACGTTGCCAGAAAAGGTAAGCGAGGCGGAGCCTGAGGATTCCATCCTTGATGGGATGGATTTCCAACATTCTGAAAAGAATCGCCTGGATTTGATGAGGCAACAGGTTGCCAAAAAGGACTCGTAGAAAGAGGACAAGAACCTCCTCCCCACGCCGAGTTACCAAAGCCTAGACCAGTTCCCCCCGCTGAAGTATTAAATGAAGAGGAAAGCCCCTGATAGGGGTTCCAGGCATTAGACAGAGGAGAAAAGGTCTGATAAGCACTCGATGAAGGGAAAGAAGCATTCCCTTGATGACCTGCGTAAAACTGATTCCTTGCCCCCGCTGTAGTGAATACAGGGTTCCATCCTGTAAAAGTAGTCGAACTTTGCCCCCCAAACCAAGGGTTGCAACTCTGGGTCTGAGAAGTAAACGGAAAGGACCCTAAAGAAGGATTCGAACTAGGAATGTGTCCAGTTCCGAAGGGGAACCCTTGAAACGAAGCTGATCCACTAGCCAGGTTAGACATGGGCGTAGATCCAGCTGAAGCAGCGGAAAAGGAAAAAGAGGGATTCCCACTAGAGGGCATCCGTGAACAGAAGGGACTAGAATGAGAAGCTCGTGTCTGGGTGAAACTAGAGCCAAACACAGCAGCACTAGAAGCAATCAAAGATGAAGCAATAGTGCCCCCTGCTTCAACAGAAGCAAGAGTCTGAATGCCTGCAGCACTCACAGCAGAAGCTGTGTTCCCAGTCGTGGCCATCGAAAGATAAGAATGATACGGAAGATCTTCCGGTCTCTCCGACTCACGTCCGATGTATTGAACAACGAATGGACAATCAGGAGGAAGAGGAGATGGACCTGTTGCAGGAGGCTCAAGTACGTCTTCGATTTGAAAATCTTCTTCCTGAGGAAACAAAACTCACGAGGTGAGTGGAACGCTCCTCTCGGGACTGACACCAGAATCAGCTATGAAACCTTCAAACCTCTATGGAGGATCTCTCTCCACTGCATCAGACGCCACAGGGTGGTAACCACCTGTTAAATCACTCCTACACCTTCTCGAAGAAGGCACTGGACTCTCGGGAGATAACCCACGGATTCTCCTCGATCGACGAGGCGCTTGATCAGCCACTTTTATAGATTTTATATTAGACTCAAAAAAGTGAAAAGCTAGGTAAGCTAGTAGCAAAGAGCACTCACTAAAATAAAAATCCCTGAGATACAGTCAAGCAAACAGCCTCCAAGTATTTCCGCTCCGGGTGATGATGACCGGACACCAAAATACAGGAAAGCGAAATATAGGACCTCCCAAAATAAGTCTGGGATGATTAGGGCCCAGAACAACTAGCGAAGGTATCAGAAACAGTTACGTCGACCTCCTAACGACAGCCTTTGCCGGCTCAAGCACCCAAGCTTCGCAAGGGCACCCCCGAGAAGTACTGCTGAAAGTGATGCGACGTCTGCCTCAGGTACCACGGGTATTCACCCCCGCAGTCACCTGTGTGGAACCTAGGAGTGGAAACTATGGGCACCAATCCGTGTCAGAAGCCGGGCGGAATGGTCTTGAGGTCAGATTTAGCTAATCGGAGAGGGAGTATCCCTCTTCTTAGCCTTCACTTCCCCTCGCGCTTGACTCTCTGGAGGAGAGCTTTCCCGGTCCACCTAACGGAGTTGGATTTCGCTCAATTAATCAACTTCTATGTTTTTTTTGAGTAGCCTTGGAGAGTTAACTCTCCACTCACCTAATCCAAGGCCCTACAACCAAGCTAGTTGGTGTATGACACTTAGAAAACTTGCTAGTTGATTTTAGATTAAATCGCTAATTTTAATGGGCTGTTATGTTAAGTCACAAGGATGTGGAGATGAAACTTATGGTGTTTTGACGCAAAAGAAATTAATAAAAACCTAACTACATGCAAATGCAGTTATTGTCTTTCGATGAAAAGAAATCTCTATACAGGTTCTACGAGACTAAAAATTGTATTTTTCTTTTCAAATAGCAAACTCGCACTCACAAAAACTATGAAATTGACTAAATGCTGAAATGCACCTAATACAAATCACTACAAGCATGCAAATCCTAAGATGCAAAAATCTCCTAAAGCGGAGTGAAATTTCCCAAAAAGTCCTTTAGTTTTAACTTCTTTTTGGTTGCCCAGAAAGCTAGTTCTCGAAATCAAGAACTCTTAAAATGAGGACACCAAAAACACTTAAAAACAAGAAGAAGAAATCAATGACAATTCCTCCTCAAAATCAAGCCAAAAACTAAAAGCAAGAAACCTCACAAAAGCTTCAAAAGTTATAGCAAACGAAAATGAAAATGCAAAAACAAAAGCAAATAACAAGTGAAATTGTTTTCTAAGCCTTTGAAATGAAAAAACAAAAAGCAAAGCAAATGTTTTTTGAGATTTTTAGTTTTATAAAGAAAGAGCTCGAAAAGACCAAGCACAACTATCAAAATCCAAACCAAACAAGACTGAATTTCAAGCACAAACTTCAATAATGCTCCCAAAACTTATAAGGCTAACTCGTAGCAAGATCAACAAGAGAAAAAGAAGACAAGAAAACTCAGACACTCAGCTTAGAAGAATAGTGCAAACTTGTCGCAAACAAAAACTCCGAAGAAGCAAGAAAAACTCTTCAAAAGTTGCAACAAGACCTAGCCTATTGAACTCAAGAAAACCAATCAAGAACCAAGCAAAAATCGTAATGCGAAGCACAACACAAATATGGGAACGAGTAAACGAGCAGAAGCTCTCTTTTCTGATAAAGCAAAACAACCAAGAATGCTGAGAAAGCAATCTTGGTACTCAAACCAGAAGTTCCAGCACCAGAAACAACACTTTGCCAAAAAGACTAGTTTTCAATCAAAAGAAAGAGAGAAAAGACAAGAAACCACTTCCTTCACAATGCAGAGAGTACAAAGACCCTGTAGAAATAGGTCTCCACAGCCAGAAAGGACCAAAAAATCAAGAAAGAAAAAAATTCAAAATCTGCCTAGGTATATGCTACTTCACAGTTTAGCAACAGGCGTGCATACGCGACTGTTCTAAAGTAAACTCGCGTATACGCGGGTACCTTTAGAAAAACTTGCATGTATACGCAAATATGTGAACTCCTTTCTTAGTTCTGTTTCGGGGAATATCACCCTAGAGGTTCGTTGGGTTACAACCTCCACAGAGCAGGGGCATGCTACTTAAGAAGGACTCACACAACCATGCATGTTCAGAAAAACTAAATAGAGTAGATCGAGGAAGTTACTCGTAGGTCCTACGGTTGAAGCAGATCCCGCGGGGTCCAAACCCCCAGCAACCGTCCTTCCTTCTTAACCTGAAAGACAAGAAGAAACAAGCACGAAGAACCGGTTGTACAGCATATATCTACTCTAAATGTTAGTGAAATCCATATAAAACATCAGATAAACCATAATGAATGCTTAAATAACAATTTTCTCATATATGTAAGCAGACACTAACACGTATATTTTGGGAACAAGATGGTACTTCTGTATTATAAATAGCATGTACAAAAGTAACGAGTGGAGAGATCACCTGAATCCTTCCACGATCTTCGAGCAGACCGTCGTCCGGATCCGTCCCGCCCTTGCCTCGCTAAGACTCCTTCCAAACTGGTGCATACGAGATGACATATATGGAGATGAGCATCTCAAGGAAACAAGGGTTTCCTGTAATGAACTGGGAAAGTGTAGGAGGCACGGGGAATCAGACTTGGATAGGGAATACCAACAGAGTATAATATCAATAATTCTCTCTCTCGCTTAGGCCATACACATGAGGGGTTTTTTTACTCCCTCCAAGTAGTTTCAACAGTTGGAAACAGTTGGCCACGTGCTGGGGTGGTTGAACTACCTGAGTAACCATCAACCCAGCCCAAAAATAGGGAATTTTTATATATTTTTTAATGATTTTAATGGCATACGCGGAAAAGTGCATGTGGACTCGCGTATACACGCGGAAAAGTCTGGGCATAATCGCGTATGGGGATTTTTACACTGTTTTTTAGTGAATTTGTCCAAGTCTGTAGGAATGGGTGCTCAAAGCCATAAAAGCAATCATGAATCATATGAAGGTGAGAAATGATGCTATAACAGATGCCCCCTAATATATGAGGTCAGAAGGGGTACATGATGGCCGAAATGTATTATGCACATAGAAAGAACTTCGCAAGGACAAGAGAGGACTTCACCAGATTTCAGCCTGCCAAAAACCAATGAACGAAAACAGAGAGTCAACTCATGCTAAGGCGGGCATACCCATGCTCAGTCAAAAATACATCATATGGAAAGTACTGAATAGATCCAACATGTATACAAGTATAGCTGAACTGAAAGTACACAATGAATCATCTGAGCATGGCCCGGAAATATGAGTCTGAATCAATGTCCAAGTATCACATATAAAAAGCTTATCAAGGATGGTGCAACTGGATGTCTGATCATATAAGTAACTGAATCTCCAAGTACCAAATCATAAGAGGTGGAACAAACGGTACAATCACGCAACTCGGGAGCCAACATATAGGATGCTGCTGTACTGAACTGCAACATATAAAGGTGGACGACATCACTGGCAGAAACTAGATGGACTGTCAAAAGTGAACCGAGAAATGCTGATGCAACCCGAGGTCTTCACCGATCACTATGGCACAATTCTACACAATGGGAATAAATGAGCTGAAGTCGACCATGTGAGAAATCGTTGGATTACCGGCCAATGATGTATACCGTTAACCAACGCGAGACAACCCACCAATAATGAAAATGAGTGTCAAGGTGCCCCAGTACAATCTAACAAGTGCGAATGAATGAGTTGAAGTCGAACACTTGAAAGAATCTACCAATCAAGAGGCAATGATGAATCCCCACTGTCGATAGCGAAGAGTCTGCCACTGATGACTGCAAACCCTAAGGTACTGACAAAAAGACTCTAGACCTTATTCCCAGAGCAATGAGTCGGAGTCGATGGGAAAAGATCTGCTGGAAGGAAGGCATTAAGGCATCCCACATCAGTCTGGCGCGAGTGTAACCCGCAGGCCAAGATTTGGAAGGAATCAGACGAAGTAGAGTGACGGAACCAAAACCGAAGTACGTTTCCGACATGTACAAGATGAAGCTAGCGCATGGAAGAAACCCTCTGAACCAACCAATAATGAAAGATGACACAAAGGCGAGAAATCCACCAATAGGGTCAAATGGAAATCAAGGTACTGCACGAATCCCAAGTGTGATAATGTGTGCTGACGTCGAACATAAGGGAAACCACTCAGTCAAAGACCCATGATGATGATCAAATGCTGAGCACAATGTCACCTATCAATGATGGAAATAGGCCCAGGGTGTGGCTCTAGGTTTGCTCTCAGAGCAATGTGTCGTAGTCGATAAGAGACAAACCCGCCGGCAAGAAGTCAATGGGGACCTTCTCAAACCAGCATGAGCAGAAGACCAAAAAATCTGATGTGATATAACAAGATACTGAAAAAATCGGGAAGGCTGACTGAATAATGAGTCAAGAGACACCGCAGAATGGCCGACTCTGGTTAGACTTCCCTTGAACAAAAAGCACGACTCATGATGACCAGGGCAGTAAAAAGTGACACTGTATAAGTCTGTCATGCAGGAGGCACAACAAACTCTCCATATGATTGGAAGAGATAACCAACCGGGGGAGAACTGACAAGTGAAACATGGTAAAGGCTGAACCTAGGTCAAAAACTAAAACCATCCCAAATGAAGGAAATATATATAAGTATATGTGCTTTGTTCAAGGGCAACAAACTGACTCTGTACTGCCATCAAAAAAACGAAGATACATCCCGTTCCCGCTCTTTTTGTTATATTTGATTTTTTTGTCTTTTTCATATAATAAGCCTAAAAAAGAATAAAAGAATTCTATGGTACAATGGATAGAACGAGTATCAAGAAATTAGATGCACTAGTTCCTGGGATTGGAACAAACCTATGCTCAATGCAAGGTGGTGAAAACTGGTAAGCGATACTCAGAGGAATGTTCCATCCATGGGTAAAAGGTGTCAAGTCGTGATAGCTAAGTGCATGCAATGGTTAACTTGTACAGACAATCAAGGTCAAAAGTTGGCTTAAACATCGAGTCCAAATGAAGCCGGCTAAAGGCTAGGATAAACAAGTAGCCAATATGTAATGCAGTAATACAACTTAACGACACCAGGGAGCCTCTAGGGTAATAGCCAGAAAAAATGATAGTGAAGAAGAAGAAGAATGAAGCTTCAACACATAAGACATGGCGGGACTAAAGAGGACTCCCGAGCCTACATAAAACGCAGCATGGGCAACATGTGATAGCAAGCAACTAACTAGGAAGCCCATGTAAAGGAAGGCTCTACCATCAAGTCATGATTAAATAATCGGCGAGTGAAATGGGTGTAATACTCATGACCTGATGGGATCGACCCTATGGCATGTGATCAGTATGGAGGCTAGTATGCAAGATGCAACGGAAAGTGATTTCCCTAACCTATATGCCAGTGAAGATCATATACCTTCCGTGACGAGTCGGTAATCATGGATCAAAAACGCGGAAAAATCTCAAAATCATCAAAATGTACCTGAAAACATACCAAACTGGGCACTTCCAAGCATCCGGGTTATGCAGCTTAAGATAGATCGAAAAAATAAGAATAAGGAATTTTTGCGAATTTTTTTAATTTTTTAGCCATAAATAGACAAATTACCTCATATTTGGTTCATTATTGCATTCCTGATTTGGAAAAAGTGCTCTGGAGCAAAAAACTTCTTTCGTCAAATCAGGAACAACCGGCCGTCGAAACGCACCGAAATTTCAGGTAGGCTCCTTAATAATCTTTACAAATCATTTCTTCCGTTTGGAATTTAAAATTAAGTGAAATTTAGCTTGAAAACCCTTGCTAAAAAATGTGGACTTGCGCATACACGGGTTCATTACAGGAAAGTCGCATATACACGCGACTGTGCAAAGAAAAAGTCGCGTATGCACAGGTCCGAATCCAAAAAAGCATGGCTAATGCATGATTTAATGAAATTTGATAGGATGACAATCTCATGGAGAGAACGTGAGCATAGCGCAATTGATCAAGAGGTCATGCAAGATTGAGCAGCGCAAAATATCCTTCGGAATTGCGGATTGTTCAAATTCTTCAAAATGCCAAATATGAAAAGCAATGTTTGGTTGCTAGAAATGCTCGTAAATTACTGGGAACCAGATCAGGATTGCTTCATTATTGATCAGATGCCAATAAGCATTGAAGTGGAAGACATATATTTCATTACTGGACTCTCCCGGAGGGGAGAACCAGTAGACTTGCACGGGAAGCCCCTCGGAGGGTTAACCGTGGAAGACTATGTCCACGTGTATTGCGTAGGGGGTTCCAAAAAGGTTGGAACTCAGATTGAAATTAAAGATATGAGGGATTTGCACATGAAAATCCTCTTTTCACCATCGGCAGAGTGGCAGGATCTGCCTCCCTACATCAAGCGTCCAGGACGCAAATGAGCATAGCAGTAGAATGTTTGACTCATGTGTATGATTGGTGCACAACCCTTTTACTAAACCTGAAACAACAGTTGACCTCAATCCGCCAAGTAAAGACCAAACACTTTGGCTACGGTACAATTTTGACAACATTATTCTTTGAGAAGATACCAGCATTGAGACCCAGAGTTATCTCTACCATCAGTAGCCCGCGGGACCCAAGAATTGCCCATTGGGCGGACATGATGAAGAGATTGGGGGGTAGTGAGGTACCCCGGACCACTTGGAACGATGAGTTCTTCCGTTGGTGGGGAGAAAAAATCATCGCAGTGGACGACTATCCCTATGCCGGGATGGACTTACATGGAGATCCAGATCTAGTTCTTCCACCAGGCACAGCATGGGGCACAGTCGGTAAGTTTTGCAAAAAAATTTTGACTTATATAATTTTTTTGCATTTTTTCAAATATGTATAAAAAAATGAAAAACAAACATGTTTTTTGATTGGATTCATAATGACTGACAATTCAAAATGATCATGATTCAGATGTTGGACCAGTTCGACCTGAGGGTCTCCCGCGCCACAAGCACCGCAGGGGCGAAGTAGATACTGTGGATTCAGATAGGACTCTCTAGGCCGTGCAGAGGAATTTGGAGGGACTAACCCGCCAAATACCTATGTCTGCTGTGGAGGAACTACCGGAAGCCATCCAGAGACGGGTGGTAGGAGTGCCCCGAGACTGGGTTAGATTATTCCACCGAGTTGCCACCGCAGTCACATTCTATAGGAACACAACTTCTGGGCAGGGACCTCAGGAGTAGACAGATATTATGTATTAGATGACTGTATACTCTTTTTTGAGACTGAACATGATGGGGGCATAAGCCCAAGTTTTGTACGACATTATGGATCCAAATTTTGTAAAGTTTTTGAACACTCCGATGATATATATACAGCGATATTTGATGTGATGTGATAAATGTATCAAATGTATGATGTTTTTGATTTAAAATTTTATTGTATGGAATGATTAATATGCCAATCAAATGCTTGATTAGCTAATGAGTCAGCAAACCAATTGTCAGCTCGAGGAATATGAATGAAAGTTAAAAATTGAAATGACCTTTGTAACAAACGTACCCTCAAGAACAATCGTAATAAAAATGGATCTCGTACCCGATAAGTGTTGTTCAACTGCGACACCACCAGCTGAGAGTCCAAGAAAACTACAAACGAATCAACACCCAACGATATTGCCTCCGAGAGTAGATGAACGACTGCAGTGTATTCTGCTATATTATTGGAAGCAGGACCAATGCAGACCCCTCTTGATACCAACAGCTGACTAGAAGGATAATGAAGCACCCAAGCCGTGGAAGCTAAGTTCTAGGTGTGTCTACTAGCACCATCAGCGAAACCAAAATGACTCATGGCATCCAACACAACCTGCCAAAGTAGATCAAAAACATCACCAACTCATCAAAAATCGAAAACCAATCAGATATGTACAAAGAAAAAACTACTATATACAAAAGCAACATGCCAGGCCGAAGCCTAGGCATAATACTTCTTCAAATAGAGCCCATTTCGGGGCTTCGGCAACTCGTTCCCTTCAAAATCAACCAAGGTGTATGCTCCTTTCTTAAGGAATTTTTTAACGATATAGGGGCCATACCACATAGATTTAAACTTTCCTACCCCCAGGGCATCTTTTTCTTGGGCATAGACCAAAACAAGGTCACCTTTTGAAAAGACCCTGGGTTTGACCGCCTTATCGTACTAAACTTTTACTCGGTTTTTATGCGCTTCATTCATCGTGGCGGCATCCCAACGCTGCTCATCGAGATGTTCCAGATGAAGAAGCCGTTCTGCCAGACTAGAAGTGTCAGGAAGAAGTTCAACAGCTAATTTAAGAGAAGGAATCTCGCATTCAATAGGAAATACGGATTCCACCCCGTGCACTAGCTGAAATGGAGTAAAGCCAGTTGCAGTTTTCACTGACGTCCTGTATGCCCAAAGTGCAGGATATAGCATAATATGCTAGTTGGATCTAGCTTTATCAATTGTCCTTTGAAGAATTGTCTTCAAGGATTTATTCACGGCTTCCACTTGCCCATTGGCTTGAGGATAATATGGAGATGAATGCTCCTGCCGAAAACCCAATTTGAGAGCCAACTCAGCCATCATACTATTCTGAAAATGACTGCCATGGTCAATGACAATCTCTCTAGGAATACCAAAACGAGCGATAACCTGGTTGAAAAGGAAAAGAGCTGCAGTCTCACCATCATTCCCAAAAGTAGGCATAGCCTCGACCCACTTCGTAAAGTAGTCTACTGCTACGATAATGTACTTGCGACCTTTAGCTGAAGGCGGGTTACAAGTAGTATAATCAATACCCCACTTTGTAAAGGTTCCGACAGTAACGACTGGAAAAAGCGAAGCTAGATGGGCGCGCATTTTTCAAGTATAGACCTGACACGAATGACACTTTTTGACCGTTTCAATACAATCTTTGAAAATCGAGGGCCAAAAGTATCCAGCACGCAAAATATTTTGGGCTATAGCAAGCCCAGATAAATGACCCCCACAAGCTCCACTGTGAGAATCATTGAGCACAACCTCAGCTTCTTCGAGAGTTAAGCAGCGCCTTCGGATTGAATCAACCCCTCGACGGTATAAAGCATCACCAATAATAAAATAATTCTTGGCCAAGTGACCCAACTTACGACGATCATCTTTCGAAAAAGTAGAGGGAAACTTCGCAGTCTGGAGATACACAATGATATCCCCATACCAAGGATCCTGTGAAGAGATAAGAAACAAGTGTTCGTCCAGAAAGGACTCATCATAGATCATCTCCTCTCCACAGGGCAACTCGGAGATCAATTCCGCAAAAACTAATGATTTCTTGGATTTGGCAGACATGAACTCAAGATCAAATTCCTATAAAATCACAATCCATCTATTATATTTTCCCCCAATCACTCGCCTACTGAGGAGAAATTGAAATGGATTGGCAGCTGCCAAAACATAAGTTTTGCGAAGGATAATGTAATCACGAATTAAGCACGGCATTTGAGCTAGCTGCCATTACCATATCCACTTCTATCGGGAGTGTAGCATTCAGTCCTGCAAGTCCTACGTAAGGTAGTAAATAACATGCTACGGAAAGAGGCAGTTGTCCTCCTGAACAGGAACCATACCAAATGGTAGCAAATTACATTGCTGCAGATACATCAAAAATCTGCTATAATTCGTGGACTCGATAAAGGAGCGAGGAGTCGATGCCTTTTCAAAGTATGAATAAGGCGTTGGCGATGATTAGGTAAAGAAAATCCTTGTCCTTTCTTCAACAGTCTCATATATCCCTTTGTAATTTCATCATAATTGACGATAAACCTCCGAAGAAAATTAGACTTTCCTTGGAGACTTTGAAGCTGACGGATGGAAGACGGGGGAGGAAACCGAAGTATTGCCTCAACCTTGAAGGGATCTACCCTTATCCCTTCCATAGACACAATGAATCCCAATAGCCGACCGGATGTAACCGCGAAAACACACTTGTTCAGATTCAATCGAATTTTATAAAAACAACATCTTTCAAATATTTGTCGGAGGTGACCAGGATGATCCATCCTCTTTCGAGAATGAGCAGCTAAATCATCTAAGTATGCCTCGATAATCTTTTTGATGTCATGGAAGGCGTATGACATGGCCCGCTGTAAGGTAGCCCCAGCATTTTTAAGACCAAAAGGAATCTTCTTGTATGCAAACGTACCCCACAGACAAATAAATGCAGTCTTATGTTGATCTTCAGGACGGATAGTAATTTGATTATATCCGAAGAAACCGTCCATGAAGGAGAAAATCTCATTACCGGCACACTCGTCAATGATATGATCGATAAATGGTGTGGGGTAATTATCTTTAGGACACACTTTATTTAGGTCTCTGTGATGCATACTCGAATTGACTGCCTTGCTTTTATCTGAGGCAGGGTTTGAAACCTGTTGATATACACTTACGGAAAATAGGTCCACATGTTTAAGCGACTTCTCAGAAGCGACTTTGATAGTTCTTTGGCTAGATTGGCCGGGCAGAAGTTTTGCCAACTGAACGGCGTTTTTGCGCCATCACGAGTCTCATCTTTGGGTTGTAAAAGATAGGCCTATGCAGGCATTTCGAGTCGGCCTCAAGCGAATACATCTATCTCTATAGAGCTGATTATAATTTGAACCTCTTACGGAACACCATTCAGATCAGTAGAAACATTCCTAAACAAATATTGGGATCATGATATTCTTCAGGATAGTAGGAAGATCTGCAATATTCCCTTCGGCATAAACTTGTGTTGGTGTAAAGTTCAAGGCTGACAGGTGAAGAGCGAGGACTAGGAGACTAAGGACTTGGAAAACTTGTCTCAACTTCTCTTAAATCAGGTAAAAAGTAAGACCGATGATGCAAGTCATCCCACGGTCTATCTATACCAGTCATAACTTCCAGGATGGCCTCTTCAGATGGAAGAGTGGTATCAAGGCAATCTAATTTCAAAGAAGAGCTAAAGCGTCCAACGGAAGCCCATCACCATCCAACTCTTCCAGTGAAAGAGGAGCTGGGATGGATTCTGCAGTGTCAACAATAGACTGATATGCAATATCAGCTGCAGAAATCGGAAATGCCATTCCACCCACTTGACCTTCCGCTAATGTGGTAGTAGGGGAAGGTAAGGTCCAAGGGTCCGAAAAGTAATGAGTTCTGAAGAACTCTCTTCGAAGGGGAGCCCTGGAGGATGAAATGACATTTATATGCACTGTAGGAGGAGGAAGATTAAAAGTACCCATCAAGGAATAATACATTCCAACTCCTAAATTCTCAACAGGAGCCTTAGTATTATCCAACTTTGGAACAGATGAGTCAGAAGACACATTCAGGTCTACAGGAGGATAGTCCAGTTGATCCACAGTAACAATCCTCCCTTCGTGGGGGAAACATACAATTCGAAATAATGAGGATGCAATGGCATCCATCTCATAAATCCAATTTCTCCCCAACAAAAGGTTGTAGTCCAAGGCTGCATCTACTACCTCAACCTCTATATTGACAGTTTTTCCCCCAACATAGATGGGCAAAGCCGGGACAATACCATGGGGTCTGTGAGAATGACCATCGAACACAATAAGAACAGTGCTAGATGGAAAAGTTTTGGGAGATCCAAGTGTCTTCCAGCATGCGAGAGACATCATGCATGTAGAAGCACCCTCATCAACAACCGTTAGAAAGATATTTCACTTCCGATACGACGATTTAATATGAAAATCCATGTGATGAGGAAGTCTCTTCTTAAAATTAGTCATATCGAAAGTAATCAGAAGAGAATTTTTTGGATCAATAGCCCCAATGGCAGTGAGCAAAGCACTGTGTTGAGCCGGACAAGACTGGAGTACCTCTAAAGCTGACATAGCACAAGGAATCTACGCCAGATCTTCTACAATCGAGTAGTTCTGGCCAGCCCTTGCATTTGTATTAATCGTTGACCGCTTAGAAGATGCTTTGGGCATCCGAGGCATAGACTCAACAGTAGGCTTCGTAATGTGAAGCGGCTCAGTAGCATCAGGAACTTCCTTAGCTTTCAAAGACTCTTCTCCGCCATAATCATGGGATCTCGTAGCGATATCCGTGTGAGCACTCATCGTGAAAATGTTAGATGGAATTTACCCTTCCTGGGTGCCCCCAGAGGAAGCCCCAGGATTTTGGTTCGCGCCAACAACTAATCGCTGCCCTTGGGAAAAAGTGTTTGTTAACACAGCCTGGGAACTAGAAGAACCCTGCTGCGCTAACAAGCGCTGAGCATCCTGAATTTTAGGGCAACAATGTGTGAGATGGTCACCAGCACAGAGCTTGCATGGAAACTTCACTTTCTTCTTCCCCTTTTGACCCTCACCAACACGCTCGTTGGTTTTATTTGCATTGCCCTTCCCGTTCTTGCCCTTCTTCTTGTTATTTCGTCGCTTCTTCTTCCCATCGGATTGTTGATTTCCTTTGGGATCAGAAGCTTGGACAACATTTATGGACAAAGACTGGGAAGGTGATGAATTAGCAGGCACAACCTGACCAGAAGGAGCAGATTGTAAAGACAACTGCTGTAGTTGAGAAAGCAAGCTAGCTGCACCACTATTGACCGATCCGACAAGCCCATCACCATGCGGACCAGGTTTAGTTTTCGACAAATCTAATTTGGAGTGAGGAGCATTGGGCAAATATTTATAGAGGACCCCAAACTGAGAATAGATCAGTTCCAGCTGCTGGGCCCTAAAAATGGCCTGCTCCTCAGAAAATACCCCAGATAGGGATACATCTTTTGAAATATCTGACTGTAGAGATTTCAGAAACCATTCGAGAAGGAATTCTCCTAGAATAGGAGCTTTGATAAGCCTCTTCCTTCTCCTCCATTCCTGAATGTGATCAGAAATGTGTGTTGCCTCATCCTGCTTAAAATTAGCCAAGAGTTCGGTCCGAGCCTCATATCTGACAGGCAATTTAAAATGGTTTAGAAATGTGACAGCCAGTTCTCAAAATGTAGCAAAACTGCCCCCAGTGAGCTCGATATACCATTTGGCAGCATTTCTAGTTAGGGTGCGTTGAAATAATCTCAACCTAATCGAATCATCGATGAGGGAGTTCGAAGAACACCATAAGTGGAAAGTGGTGATGTGGTCAGCCGGATCCTCTCCATTCTTACCTTCAAACTTTGGAATGTCTGAAGGAAGTTTGGTCGGGACCGGAGGCCACCCCGGACTATAACGAATCGGATCATTAGTCAACTTCGACAGATTTGGCAAGTTTAACGTTGCCAGAAAAGGTAAGCGAGGCGGAGCCTGAGGATTCCATCCTTGATGGGATGGATTTCCAACATTTTGAAAAGAATAGCCTAGATTTGATGAGGCACCAGGTTGCCAAAAATGACTCGTAGAAAAAGGACAAGAACCTCCTCCCCACGCCGAGTTACCAAAGCCCAGACCAGTTCCCCCGGCTGAAGTATTAAATGAAGAGGAAAGCCCCTGATAGGGGTTCCAGGCATTAGACAGAGGAGAAAAGGTCTGATAAGCACTCGATGAAGGGAAAGAAGCATTCCCTTGATGACCTGCGTAAAACTGATTCCTTGCCCCCGCTGTAGTGAATACAGGGTTCCATCCTGTAAAAGTAGTCGAACTTTGCCCCACAGACCAAGGGTTGAAACTCTGGGTCTGAGAAGTAAACGGAAAGGACCCTAAAGAAGGATTCGAACTAGGAATGTGTCCAGTTCCGAAGGGGAACCCTTGAAACGAAGCTGATCCACTAGCCATGTTAGACATGGGTGTAGATCCAGCTGAAGCAGCGGAAAAGGAAAAAGAGGGATTCCCACTAGAGGGCATCCCTGAACAGAAGGGACCAGAATGAGAAGCATGTGTCTGGGTGAAAGCAGAGCCAAACACAGCAGCACTGGAAGCAATTGAAGATGAAGCAATAGTGCCCCCTGCTTCAACAGAAACAGGAGTTTGAATGCCTGTAGCACTCACAGCAGAAGCTGTGTTCCCAGTCGTGGCCATCGAAAGATAAGAATGATACGGAAGATCTTCCGGTCTCTCCGACTCAGGTCCGATGTATTGAACAATGAACGGATAATCGGGAGGAAGAGGAGATGGACCTGTCGCAGGAGGCTCAGGTACGTCTTCGATTTGAAAATCTTCTTCCTGAGGAAACAAAACTCGCGAGGTGAGCGGAACGCTCCTCTCAGGACCGACACCCGAATCAGCTATGAAACCTTCAGACCTTTGTGGAGGATCTCTCTCCACTACTTCAGACGCCACAGGGTGGTAACCACCTACTAAATCACTCCTACACCTTCTCGAAGAAGGCTCTGGACTCTCGGGAGATAACCCCTGGATTCTCCTCGATCGACGAGGCGCTTGATCAGCCACTTTTATAGATTTTATAAATTAGACTCAAAAAAGTGAAAATCTAGGCAAGCTAGGATCAAAGAGCACTCACTAAAATAAAAATCCCTGAGATACAGACAAGAAAACAACCTCCAAGTATTTCCGCTCCGGGTGATGAGGACCGGACACCAAAATACAGGAAAGTGAAATATAGGACCTCCCGAAAGCAGTCTGGGATGATTAGGGCCCAGAAAAACTAGCGAAGGTATCAGAAACAGTTATTCCAACCTCCTAACGACAGCCTTTGCTGGCTCAAGCACCCAAGCTTCGCAAGGGCACCCCCCAGAAGTACTGCTGAAAGTGATGCGACGTCTGCCTCAGGTACCATGGGTATTCCCCCCCGCAGTCACCTGTGTGGAACCTAGGAGTGGCAACTATGGGCACCAATCCGTGTCAGAAGCCGGGCGGAATGGTCTTGAGGTCAGATTCAGCTAATTGGAGAGGGGGTATCCCTCTTCTTAGCCTTCACTTCCCCTCGCGCTTGACTCTCTGGAGGAGAGCTTTCCCGGTCCACCTAATGGAGTTGGATTTCGCTCAATTAATCAACTTCTATGTTTTGTTTGAGCAGCCTTGGAGAGTTAACTCTCCACTCACCTAATCCAAGGCCCTACAACCAAGCTAGTTCGTGTATGACACTTAGAAAACTTTCTAGTTTATTTTAGATTAAATCGCTTATTTTACTGGGATGTTATGTTAAGTCACAAGGATGCGGAGACGAAACTTAGGGTGTTTTGACGCAAAAGAAATTAATAAAAACCTAACTACATGCAAATGCAGTTATTGTCTTTCGATGAAAAGAAATCTCTATACAGGTTCTAGGAGACTAAAAATTGTATTTTTCTTTTCAAATAGTAAACTCGCACTCGCAAAAACTATGAAATTGACTAAATGCTGAAATGCACCTAATACAAATCACTACAAGCATGCAAATCCTAAGATTCAAAAATCTCCTAAAGCGGAGTGAAATTTCCCAAAAAGTCCTTCAGTTTTAACTTCTTTTTGGTTGCCCAGAAAGCTAGTTCTCGAAATCAAGAACTCTTAAAATGAGGACATGAAAAACACTTAAAAACAAGAAGAAGAAATCAATGACAACTCCTCCTCAAAATCAAGCCAAAAACTAAAAGTAAGAAACCTCACAAAAGCTTCAAAAGTTACAGCAAACGAAAATGAAAATGCAACAACAAAAGAAAATAACAAGTGAAAATGTTTTCTAAGCCTTTGAAATGCAAAAACAAAAAGCAAAGCAAATGTTTTTTGAGCTTTTTAGTTTTATAAAGAAAGAGCTCGAAAAGACCAAGCACAACTATCAAAATCCAAACCAAACAAGACTGAATTTCAAGCACAAAATTCAATAATGCTCCCAAACCTTATAAGGCTAACTCGTAGCAAGATCAACAAGAGCAAAAGAAGACAAGAAAACTTAGACACTCAGCTTAGAAGAATAGTGCAAACTCGTCGCAAACAAAAACTCCGAAGAAGCAAGAAAAACTCTTCAAAAGTTGCAACAAGACCTAGCCTATTGAACTCAAGAAAACCAATCAAGAACCAAGCAAAAATCATAATGCAAAGCACAACACAAAGATGGGAACGAGTAAACGAGTAGAATCTCTTTGTTCTGATAAAGCAAAACAGCCAAGAATGCTCAGAAAGCAATCTTGGTACTCAAACCAGAAGTGCCAGCACCAGAAACAACACTTTGCCAAAAATACTAGATTTCAATCAAACGAAAGAGAGAAAAGACAAGAAACCACTTCCTTCACAATCCAGAGAGTACAAAGACCCTATAGAAACAGGTCTCCACAGCTAGAAAGGACCAAAAAATCAAGAAAGCCAAAAATTCAAAATCTGCCTAGGTATATGCTACTTCACAGTTTAGCAACAGGCGTGCATACGCGACTGTTCTAAAGTAAACTCGCGTATACGCGGGTACCTTTAGACAAACTTGCGTGTATACGCGACTGTGTGAACTCCTTTCTTAGTTCTGTTTCGGGGAATATCACCCTAGAGGTTCATTGGGTTACAACCTCCACAGAGCAGGGGCATGCTACTTAAGAAGGACTCACACAACCATGCATGCTCATAAAAAACTAAATAGAGTAGATCGAGGAAGTTACCCGTAGGTCCTACGGTTGAAGCAGATCCCGCAGGGTCTAAACCCCCAGCAACCATCCTTTCTTCTTAACCTGAAAGAAAAGAAGAAACAAGCACGAAGAACTGGTTGTACAACATATATCTACTCTAAATGTTAGTGAAATCCATATAAAACATCAGATAACTCATAATGAATGCTTAAATAAAAATTTTCTCATTTATGTAAGCAGACACTAACACGTATATTTCGGGAACAAGATCGTACTTTTGTATTATAAATAGCATGTACAAAAGTAAGGAGTGGAGAGATCACCTGAATCCTTCCACGATCTTCGAGCAGACCGTCGTCCGGATCCGTTCCGCCCTTGCCTCGCTAAGACTCCTTCCAAACTGGTGCATACGAGATGACATATAGGGAGATGAGCATCTCAAGGAAACAAGGGTTTCCTGTAATGAACTGGGAAAGTGCAGGAGGCACGGGGAATCAGACTTGGATAGGGAATACCAACGGAGTATAATATCAATAATTCTCTCTCTCCCTTAGGCCATACATGAGGGGTTTTTATACTCCCTCCAAGTAGTTTTCATGGTTGGAAACGATTTCAGCCCACGTCTTCGGGGTGGTTGAACTACCTGAGTAACCATCAACCCAACCCGAAAATAGGGAATTTTTGTATATTTTTTAATCATTTTAATGGCATACGCGAAAAAGTGCAGCTGGACTCGCGTATACACGCGGAAACTACGGGCATAGTTGCGTATGGGGATTTTTACACTGTTTTTAAGTGAATTTATCCAAGTCTGTAGGAATGGGTGCCCAAAGTCGTAAAAGCAATCATGAATCACATGAAGGTGAGAAATGATGCTATAACAGCCCCCAATGCCTCTACTGGAGGATCGCTTGTTCCAGGTAGACCATAGTGCAAAGCCATCTATGTTAGGGACCTTATCTTCTTCGTGCTCCCAAGTTTCAACAAGCAATAATATCAACATCATTTGAGATCCAACTTAGCCTGTGGCCTTTGTTCCATGGAAAGCCCCAAAAGTTCCAAGAAATAATTTGGAGCATGTGACTTCCTATTTATTACTATCTTTTTGGTTTCTATCTTGAATAACTGCTTTTCTATTTCTAATTATTGCCCATTTTCCTTCCTTCCTAGCTTCTTTTACCCTTTGAACCTCCTTTCTTAGATCTGCTTGATCTTCTGGAATGAGATCTTCATTTATAAATAGTCTCGTTCCTTTTAGACTTAAGGTTTTACTAAGTATGTCATACTTATGGTCAGTAGAGCTCACCTTTATTTGGATCAGCCTTCCTTTATTCTCAGTTAATTTCCCTAACCTTGTTGCTTCTGTGAGACACGTGGTTTCAATTTGTAATATGTTATGTAATTCTGTTTGGGCTATGGCTAAAGTATCCTCATCTACCTCCTCTTTCAAAGCAAATATTATATGGTTCAAGGCCCTTTTATTATGCTCATGGTCTAATTCGATTAATTTTTTCATTTCAACTTTAATTGGTTTGATATCTAATTTACCTGCCCCACTATTTAGGGTGAGATTGTTGTTAGCTTTTTCTTCTAATTTTTTAATCATGTCCTTCATTTTAAGACTCTCTATATTATCAACATCTCCTTGCTGGGATGTTTGGTTAGTATCTTGGTTTTGTTTTTCTATGACCTGCAACCTAGTTTCCATTGCCTCCATTTTATTCTCTAATAGTTCTATTTTGTTTTCTATTTGTTTTTGGATCTTGTCTTCAAGAGATGTGGATTTGTTTTCCAGCATGACTTCTAACTCAGTTTGTAGCTTAACTTCTCTTTCTTCTCTACGTTTCTCTAAAAACTCTATATACTTATAAAGGCTCTGTAGAGTAATTGTGCTAGGTCTACCTTTGGTAATATTTACTAGTTTTGGTTAATTATTCATACTTGAGAATATATGAGCAGATATTTTTACTCATAAAGGCTCTGTAGAGTAACTGTGCTAGGTCTACCTTTGGTAATCTTTAGTAGTTGTGGTGAATTATTCATACTTGAGAATATACGAGCAGATATGCATTAGAAAAATATAATAAGTACAAAAGCCCAATATCATCAAACCTATCAAGAGACACTAGTTTGTCCAATGTAATTTGATCTATAAAACCATCAATAGACCCAAGTATTAATCCAAAAAATTCACCACAGATAATTCAAATTGTTAATCAGAAACTGACACAATGATAATGTATCCACTGCAAATCTTCACCAAACCAAATAGTATATATACATATATATAAACTTATTTTTAATATAAATATTATATTTATTTTAATATTAATATTATTCATATTTTAATATATAATGTTATTTAAAACATTATATTCTTCTTTATGCTTTCTTAAAGAATCATATATATTTAATATAGTTAATGATTAGTTTTCATGAGTAATATATTTTAATGTTTTATATCTAATATTATATGTCAAATTATATTAAGATTCAATCTAATTTTATATATATAACTTTATGAATATGAGTTATTTAATGCTAAAAGTTTATTTATTTAGTATATTTGATAAAAAGTTTATTTTATTGATTAAGAATAAAACTATCTGGAAACATATAAAAATTCACATACCTTGTAAACTGATCCCATTCAAATTGTTAAAATGGTCTATTAACATTAAAAATTAAATTACTAAAACCATCGATAATTTTAACAACCTACAAACAATAAATTAATTAATAATAAATATAATAACTAAAGCTAAAATTGACAATGCTTATTTTCAAATTGTATAATCATCATGATGTTTGCAACTCATCTATAATTTTGAACTGCACCCAATAGATCACACCAATAATATAACAATAATCAAAACAAAACTAGATTAAACATTAAAATCAGAATTACTATTTTTTAAAATTCATTCTTAATTGTAATAACTGATTAAGACAAATAATAATGAGTAATAATAATCATTCAATATAAATGTTAAAATTTAATTTTCTCCACCTCTTTGTAATTTGATTTGAGGTTTTATTTATCTGAAAAAATCTTCAATGAATGATATCTACCCACTCTTTATTCTTTATTGTATATATTTCTCTTATCGTTGATAATTATAACTCTACTTCACTTTATTCTTTATTGTATATATTTCCTTTATCATTGATAATTACACAAATAAAGTTTGATATTGAGATTATAAATTTGTATCGTATAGTAGTGGCTTACGGCAACCTTATCATTCCATTCCAATAATCTATTTACGTGGCGGGTTCGGCCCACCTCTCCATCTCCGTTTACATAGGCAGACGTTTGACGTTCTTCATTGGGATGGTTTATCAGCACGTGGAAGTCTATCATGCGTAAATGTTAGGGGTAGTTTAACTGGACTGTTTTTTTTCCTTGAAAATTATAGAAATTTCAAGAGGTTTTTAAGAAGTTTTGGTCAGGATTTTTTTAAATTCAAGTTATAGCTACTAAACTTCAATATTTTAGATGTCTTTGAGGCTTGATACTCGGCTGAAAACATGATTCAAATACTGCTATTGCAAGTTTTCTTAATTTGTTTTTGGGTAGATAGCACAATTTCTCTATCTTCCTAGAAAACTCCTTTTTATGTTTGACATTTGTTACTCTTTCAGCGCAGTATAGAGGAGTTGGAGACATGGAATACAATTTAATCTACTCAACTACAACTCACCAGCAGGTTCTTGCTTACTGCAGGAAACACATATTTCTCAGTCTATATGTTATTTAATGATGGTAAAGATATATTCAGTTGATTTAAATACCAAACTCAAATAACTCGAGGAACTCAGAAAATAATTAAAATTGTTAATGCATTTTAATTGATATATGGAAAAGATAAACTCTAATTTTTTTTATTAAATTATTATTATTAAGACATTTAATTATTATTAATATTATAAAGGTGGTTAATAATTTCTTTTTAGATTTTTTTATTTTTTTTAAAATTCATAAAAACAATTGATAAGTAATTTTATTTGTTTATTATATTTTTATAAAATTTATATTTTTTTCTTTAATTTCTTAAAAGTTATTGTTAAAGAGTATTTTATATTTGAATATGAGTTGTATGTGTAATTCCTTTAATGCATTTAAAAAAAAAAAAAAATTCTAAATAAAAAATAATGTCTATCATAATTTTAAAACAAAAATGAAGATACATATTTGGTTAGTGATTAGTTTTAATAAAAAATCATTTTAAAATTTCAATAATTTGAGTCTAGCACAATTCAAAAGATGTGGTATGAATATTTCATTCTTATTCTCAACCATAAGTAAAATATTTGGATGCTCATTTCAAATAATATCATTTTATGTCAACTTTAGAAAAGATAAAGTGTGTATATATATATATATATATCTAATTTTGTGAAGAGGCCAAGGCCAATATGAGGGAGATGAGTATTAAGTTGACACATATCCCTTTTACAATAAACATAAAATATTTTCTAAATAAAAAAAAAAATATCCACTTATAATTTAAAAAAAAACATTTATTTGGCTAGTTTTAATTAAAAACATTATAAAATATCAATAATCCTACTTTCATTGTGTTCATTTGGTTTGTTGTTGACATTACAACTAAAAATATGTAAAAATATTTATCACTCTCAAACATAAATAAAACATTTAAATGTTAATGTGAAATAACATAATTTTAGTGCTCAGGATCTCATAATTTGCAACGGTCTAAAGAAGTGGCCCAATTCTAGCGAGAAGACCTGCATCCATGGGTTTCATAGCAGCGTGGTAGAGTATGTTATTTCCAATCTCCCTTTATGCAACAAAATACTAAATTTTGACATCTTAGATGACCACGAGCCTGACTCTCATCATAGGCCTTTACCCGTAACTCTCAATTTTGTCATGCTTAGAGATCCCATTGAAGATAATCCTTATAGTCAAAAGAACTTAATCTTTCATAGAAATAAAAACGATCTCTTTATAAATGAATTAAAAACTAATTTTCTTCCTTTATCTAGTGTAGACAACATAGATTACCTCTAGCATAATTTTACTACAACCCTCTCATATTCTATTAACAAGTTATCAATTGAAGTCTCAAGTAATAAAAGAAATAGAAAAACCAACCCATGGAATGACAAATATTGTAAAAGTGTGAGGAGAGCAATTAAGGAAGCTGTTGATGAATCTCTCAAAATTGACAAGATAAAAATCTACAAAGCCCTAACTAAAAGGAAAAAAAGGCAATATATTCGTAAAAGACAAGAGAATCTCTTACACCTCTCTAAGGTGGATCCTAATAAATTCTAGAGGCAGATTCTAACTAGGAAAACTAAAGATAATAATAAAATTTCTTTACACGACTGGAATTCCTATCTTAAAAAGCTTTATGAATCGCCAAATGCCAGGGATAACTTTGAAACCCTGCTCACAACAAAAGAAGTTGTCTCATTAGAAGACATTGATTTTTGCGTTAAACACCTGGCAAATGGGAAAGCTAAAGACATTGAAGGTTACGAGGTGGAAATATAAAAAATTGGTGGTCTTGTCCTCATCCCCCACATCCACAAGCTTTTCAACCAAGCGGTCAAGCAAGGGTTCCCAAAACCTTGGACTCAAAGCCTCATTATCCCTATCTTTAAAAGTGGGGATACAAATAACCCCTCTAGTTATCGGACAATTATGATGAGCCCTCACTTGGCCAATTTATATGGTATTACTTTGGAAAATAAATTGAGCATTTGGCTTGAACGTGAAGGTAAGCGAGCTAAAGGCCAAGCGGGTTTTAGAAGGTAGCACTCAAAAACGGACCACCTCGTTACACTTAGGATCATTGTGGAGGAATGCCGCAATGATAAATCCAATCTCTTATGTTTCTTTGTGGACTTTAGAAATGCTTTCGATGTGGTTCCTAGAAACAACCTATGGAACATATTAGAAGAGCTAAATGTTCCTTTCAAGCTAAGAGTGGCCGCTATAATATTATACAATAATGTAATTGCCAAGTTAAAGAGAAATGAGGGGTGGTCGAAAGATATTAAGTGTAATATCAGAGTTAAACAAGGTTGCCCCCTCTCCCCTACCCTATTTGGCATTTACATTGACAAGCTAGAAGTTTGTTTAGAAGAAGAAGGATGTGCTGGCACGATCTTAGCTGGGATAGTAATCATCCTTCCTCTCTATGCTGACGATAGTGTTCTTCTCACAAGGTTCCCGTATGATCTTGATAAGCAACTTAGACTTCTTAAGGATTTATTCTCTACCATGGATATGTCTATTAACACTGACAAAAGAAAATTTATGCTTATCAAATCCAAGAAGGACAGTTACGTTAATTTCATGTATGACAATAGTAACTTGGAGGAAGTGTCTTCTTACAAGTACCTAGGAATCTATATCCATCACAAGCTCAACTGGAACTATAGCATTCAGAAAAGGATTAATGGGGGCTGTAAAGCTTATTTTGGTCTTGAAAATAATTGTAAAATGGAAAACCTCATAATATGGGATAGAGATAAGTTCCTCCTTGAAACTTTAGTCACTCCTATTATCTTATATGGATGTGAGGTTTGGGGTTGCAGCATCTCTAGAGAATCCTGGAGAAATATTGAGCAAATCCAAAAGTGTTTTATAACGTATAACCTTAAAATTAAAACCAATACACCGTATCGTATTCTCCTTATAGAAGTGGGTATTTCCCCTATCGAGAGCCTAGCTATGACTAGGCTTCTATCGTACAAGCACAAGCCCAATAGCATAGGAGACCATAGACTTCCTAAGCTAGCTTTAAATTCCAGCGAAAACCACCTAAGGCTTAAACGAGGTTGTTCTAAAGACACCGGACTGGTTAAACCATTGGGAGATCGACGAGAATGTTTCATTTCAAAACATTAACAACATTAAAAAAATTGTTACTTCTAAGTTCAAAGAAAAATGTGGTGTGAGAAAGATCTAGCAGCTAAAAGAAAATTAAGATATTACAATGAGGTCATCAAACCCATGCTAGAAGATCAAAAGTATCTCTTTGTTTTAACTATATCAAAGAAGAAAATTAAAATAGCCAAGATTAAAACGAACTCTCATGAGCTCCATAGTGAAACAGGCCATTGGACAGTTCCTAAAACAACATGGATGGAAATGATCTACCATCTCTATGAGAATATGAACATCGAGGATGAAAATCACTTCCTGTTAGAGTTCCTCACGTACAATCACATTAGAGCTCAATTCATAATCTTTGTTCCAATATTGACCTTCCTAGCCTTTTAAGATGTCAAAATTATAGTGAGCTCAGGAGGCTTCTCTCCAAGCTTTTTGAGCATAGGAATAATATCTTAAATCAAAATAAATAACTCTTTTCTTTAGGTCCGATAGACCAAATATTGGTCTTAGTGGACGTTATCCATCATCATCATCATCATCATCATATAATTTGTTAAATTCTTAATATAAAAATAATATATAGAATTTAAAAATTATTAATTTTTTTTATAAATGAGTTAAATTATGTGTTAAATTATTAATATAAAATTAATATATTGAATTTAAAAACTATTAAGAATAAATAAAAAATTAATTATAAGTAAAATATTTCAAGAAAAAAAATGATTAAAATATTTTTTTGGAATTGTAAGTTTAAGTTCTGTAGTCTACTCATTCCATTTATATGTTAAAATACACAATTTAAACAATGAAAAGTCTTCTTTTGAACTCTAAAAGAAATTCACACCTCACAATATTTAATCTCTCAAGTGACTTGATAGCCATAGTTAAATTGAATTTACATGAATATGAGGAATATATTAGCTATTTTTAATATTTCCTATCAAATCCATGAAAAACATTGATATTTAAATATCTGCATATATTATTCATTATTTTAAATACATAAAAATCACACACACACACACACACACACATATATATATATATATATATATATATAAAATAATTTTTTTGATTAAAAATCTAAAAAAGAATAATATTTATTATTTAATTTTAAATTCACAACCCAATCTACTTGTGTGAGTCCTCATTGGGGATGCTTAGAAACTAGGGATGTCTTTCCTCTATGTGGAATATGGTTTCTCCTATAATGCTTTGCATTGTAGGGATGTGTTTCAAGGTGAATATTCTAGGAACTAATATGTAGAAATTAATTGTAGATTCGAAATTGCTCATGTAGTGTTCTAAAACACAAGACTCAAATCTACTCAGCCCATTTGTGGAAAGAAATTCACGATTGAGAATAAAAAGTAAAAATAATTTGACATGAATCAATTAACACACATACACGAGGATATATCTAGGGGAAAGAAACTACTCAAAACCCTTCCTATATGTATTGCATTAGTCAGAAAATAGAGAAGAAATACGATGCTTGTTCAAGCCTGAACAATATCTGCATAAGTATAATATATCTCACTGCTTCACAAGCTGCCTCTGGTCAATACTTAACCAAATTTCTTCTTTCCCAAGTCCCTATTTCCTTGGGGATTAGCCCCTATTATTTAGGGAAATTCCTCATCCATAATTGTACAATCACTATAGGCCCTTCTCTGACTGCATGCACCACCAGAACAATTTGGATAATTATACAATTGATAGTGCACTTCCCTTGAAGTCCAATATCAACTAGGTAACCAATATTTCATGCATGCATGAGTCAATTATGACTGATTTATCACTTAACTAGTTCAACACTAAAGTTGTACTCCACCGCTAGACCTCTTACTAGTTCCTCCAACAATTAGAACTAGTTTAACTCACTTTAAGTCAATTTAATTGAATCAAATTATTACAAGTAAAATTAAACTCAGCCCAAGCTCCTAAAATTTAGGAATCACTCTACATAACTCAAGTTAGGCCCTCAACTCGAATGAACTGAGCCAACTAGGTGAAACTAACTTAGATAACTCATTCTTGTTGTCTTATGATGTGGAATTACAATTTTCTCTAATTTAATTCAAGGGAAAATTAAATCAGGATTTTATTGTTTCCATTTTTAACATAAGAGACATGAGCAAGACCTCAAACCACACATAATTCCTTTTTTAGTATATCATCATTCTTAAAGTGGGATATGGGCATTGATATGAGTTTTTTCACTAGGTATGAGTATGAGGCGATCACCAAGGAAGAAGTTGAGGTATTTTCTCCACAACATAAGTTACTTGAGCTAATGGGCCATGATCAAGGCCATTGCCATAACATAGAAACTAAGAGTGTACCTTTTTCATACCAGGTGGATATGGACATGAATACAAAACTTTTACACATTAGGGATGTGGTTATTGGGACCTTAACTAGAATTAAGGTAAGAAAATAAGGGATTTATACCATAAATGAACCTTTAAGGCTCATTGGCAATGAAGATAACCTAAAATCATAAACTAGACCCTTTATAAATGATATTGGCCTCATATTGGAATGTGGGTAACTTTATGAAGTCTTGTATCCTAAGATGGTTAGCTTAATGCATCGGTCAAGTTCAAGGGTGGAAAATAGGGTGCAACAATCTGTTATGAATCTGTCTACATAATCATAAATACATAACTCCTCCCAGCCTAGATGGATGAAACTAGATCTAGGGTCTTGATCTCCATCTCTCGACCCGTAGTATGAATCTAACCACATGAACAAATGTATTAAAGTCGAGGAAAATTTCCTCGACTTTAATACATTTGTTCATGTGGTTAGATTCATACTATGGGTCGAGAGATGGAGATCAAGACCCTAGATCTAGTTTCATCCATCTAGGCTAGGAGGAGTTATGTATTTATGATTATGTAGACAGATTCATAACAGATTGTTGCGTCCATACTGTGTCTACTATTGATATTATTCTAGGCTATATTTGTACTTGTTCATTAAGTTAGCTTACTATGAGTATGGGATTTCTTACCTCAGTGATGATTATATATATTTTCATTTTAATTCTTGAATTTTCATTGCAGGTTTCCTACCATTGTCTATGATCCGATCTTTGGCATTATATAACACTTCTTTCTTTTTATGACTTTCCAGACTTCCCAATTTAGTGGGCAATCTCTTACACATCATTTTGTCACCATCACACTTAAAGGTTAAAATGTATCTCTCGCCATCAATACATATGTTTCATTGCACTCCCTTTCAATTCAAACATTTATATTCCTTGAACAAATCGTGAATCTTGGGTAAAATGGCCTTTTAACTTGTTTAGCATGACTTTCACACTTTTCCTAGTCTATTTCTATGCATGCGTAGTTTCTTCCATTGAAAGCTGCACAGAACTGCATTATGTCTAACATTATAGACTCTGCACATGATTCAATGAAAAGTAAAAATAAAAATTAAGTTCTAGAAGCCTTGTTGGGTGAATATATCCCAACTAGAAGTGTATAGGTCATATATATTTGAGCCAAACCCCTTTGAACATGGAACTCATTCCCTTGGATCAAGGAACCCCGATCCCACTATTAATGGATCTCATCCCTCTTTTGTGGCTCTGAAACCTCGTCCATTTGTCCTATAAATTGAGTAGAGGCTAGAGGCCCGAGGGTCAGTGGAGCTTAGAAAAGGTAGTCTTATGCTGGTAATTTTGGATTAGGAAGCTTACAATCCAAGGATAAGTATTAGAGGCATTTGGAAGGAACCTTCATGACACCAAGGCAAGGTTGTAAGGATCTTATTTTATCTTTGAATTAATACATTTAAATCCTTTTTCTCATTGTGTTATTTTATCAGAATTATGAATGGTTTATACTCTTTGTGTATTCATTAAGGTAATTTCAATTTCTAATCTTCTTGATCATTAGATTAAGATTGTTTTAGATCATTATATTGCATATGTAGTCGATCCATTTTATTTTTTTGTTTGAAGGTTTCATCAAAGAATTAAGGATGTACAACGAGACAAATCAGGGATCTTCGTCAAGAGTTTCTTGTGTATGTTTGTTTCTAGTTTTCCTTTAGGATTGTAGGGAGATCGCTTCTATCCACAGAAGGGATTTATCCGTATAACAAGATGCCATTATCTAGTATTTTAAAATACACACAATAGTTAAAATGATATCTATTGTATCATTTCTCTGCCATAAACCTATCAAATTTCAAAATCTCACTACCTTGGAGTTTGTCTTAGACCATACAGTTTCTTCTTCAACCTACATACTAATTTCTCATTCCCATTGAGCTCTTACCCTTATGGATGTCACATATAGATATCATATTCTAAATCTCCATGGAGAATATTTTCTTTCATGTATATCTATTCAAGTTGAAAATATTTTACTGCCACTAGACTTAAAAATAATTCTAATTGAAGTCATTTTAATAACATGAGAAAATATTTTAGTGAAGGAAATACCTTCCTCCTGAAAAAATCCTTTCATCACCACCCTTTCCTTGCATCCTTCAATTTTCCTTTCTCCCATGCCTAATATTGTACACCCATTTGTTTGGTAGGGCTCTTCTTCCTTTGATAATATTTACCAAATATCAAGTTATGTTTTTCAACAAGGGCCCTATTTCTTCCTCCTTTCTTCCATTATTTATTTTTCTCAACTTTACAAGCCTTTTGAAAACAATTAGGTTCATATTCATCATTTAGTAAGATATAATTTGAGAGAGGAATGAGGATACCCTCATGAAATCTTGTGAAGCTCAGTAGTGTTGTAGACCAATTGTGGTGGTGTATTTTGAAATTGGATTTCTTGTAATGGATCATGTGCAATTTCTTCTTCCTAATGTTCATATTTTTCCATTTGTTATTTACCTTTTTCTTGAATATGCTACCCATTTTATTACAATGGTGGGATATCTATTTTTCATTCAATAAACCTATAAACAAATTTATTCACCTCCATATTATCTATAGAGATCTTAAACATCTATAACTCATTGAATACGTCATCCCTACTTCTAATAATTTTATGTTTGACTAGATCCCATAATTGATAAGGAATCTCACCTTCCACATATCCTAAAAAAAATATGTTGTATTTATCATCTAGCTTAGTTCTATATTGTTTAGAAATATGCACAAATACTTTATATCCAAAGGTTTTTAGGTGATAATAATTGATCTTTTTACCAATCGGAAATTCTTTGAAAATACCACATTCCAAAAGCTGTAATAAGAGATCAAATTTATAAGGTACGAAGTTTTATTTATATTTTTTTTGAAAAAACGATTTCCAATATAGAATTTGAGAACAGAGTCCTCATTTTCTCCATGATACTATGATTATTATTTTGCAACATCATTCTATAGAGGAATAAGAGTGACAATATTTTCAATTTTTATTCCAGACTTGTTAATACTCTTTGAATGTGTTCGAGAAATATTATCCATACTTATCTCTCATTAATAAACTTGAGAAATCTATTATTTTCTCTTAAATATTTTGAATACCTTATATTTGTTTTTAATAGGGTATGTCTGAACATATAAGAATGTATCCATTTTAACAAATTATTTTTTCTTCTTCCTCACTATTTTTTATAATTTTATTATTATTATTATTATTATTATTAAAAAAATTAATTAATTTATTTGTAACATAAAATAATAGAGAATGAATCATAATAATATTTCAAGAAATGAATATATAATAAATGAAAAAAAATGTATGATAAATTTCATTAAAGTGAATCAAAATTTAAGTGAAAAAATAAAAATAAATGAAAGAAAATATGTTTTTTTAGAAAACTAAAAGAAATAATATTATGAAAGTGGATCCTTTATCTTACAAATAAAGAGGTTCTATATATCAATTTGATATCTAACTTAAATATAATCTTAAAAGATATTGTATAACAATTTCATTGTATTTGGAGATTCGATAGGTTGGCAATTGAGCTCTGCAACTCTGTTTCCGACCTTACCCTAACTTCCTCTGGCGGTGTTGTGGGCTTCTGCGGGCTCTGCCCCTGTAGTTGGCTTCCCTCTGCTCTCCACAGGGTGCTTTCTGAGAGTGCCTGGCATGGATGCGACGGGTACGAAGGGCGGACCTACCTTCAAGGAGCAGGTGCTGGGCTCCTCCCACGACCCTGGATCTTCCTTTTTTACCCGATTCACGGCCTCATCTGCTGGTCCAAGGTCAGATAAGACTATTTTCAATGGTATGCAGGCTCTGCCTAACAACGAAGCTACTAAGCTCTAGAGCCTTGACAAAGAAGGACTTTAGAAAGCAGGATCTTCAGCTGGAATCCCAATCACTACAAGGACTCCGGAGGACCCCAACATGGGGGTCTCTAAAGCGGACCAGAACAAAGGATAGATAGCAAAAGCCTCTCATCTGAAGGCTACTACAATTCCCAAGATAATAATACAAGAACCAGATATAGACGTATACAGAGATTATATGAAAGAATATGCAGTTATATGTAAGTTTATGGGGATCTGGCCTTCAGAAAGAGCTCTGAATGGATGGATACAAGCTAAGTAGAACCCAAAGGGGGCCCTAGAACTGCAACTAGGTTCGAAAGGCTTCTTCACAGTGGTGTTCGCCCTATTATAAGACAAGGATCTCATCTTTGAGGGAGGGCCATACTTTCTTAACTCTGCTAGCCTTTACATGAAATTTTGGAAGGAAAATTTCATGCCTGAAAAAGAAGATTTCACAAGAGTCCTTGTTTGGATCAGACTATACTCACTTCCAACAGATTACTGGGCACAATCAGTGCTTAAAGCTATTGGAAATGTCCTAGGGGAATAAATAAAAATGTTAGAAGGAACTTGCAACGGCCACTACATCTCTTATGCTAGAATATGTGCCTACACAAATGTTTCAGGAGCTTTGCCCGAAGCCATCAGCCTAAACTTTAGAGATGAAATATGGCTTCAACTGGTGGATTATGAGCACATCCCATTCCAATGTAGGAAATTCCATGAACATGGTCACTTATTTAGAGACTGCCCTCAGAACAAGCCACCTCCAAAAGAGGATACTTCAGAAGCTCAAGAGGAACAGGGCTTCACCAAAGTTCATTACAAAAACAAGCAACAACGAAGGAAACCGATGGGAAAGGAAGCACCCAAACAGAACATGCACAATAGATATGAAATCCTCACTTCTACAACACTGGAAAAGGGTCAGCCAAGAAAAAGTGCAGAATAGACTTCAGAAAAGAACAAAGACATGGACTTAGACATGGAAAACAACACTAATCTAGCTTTGCAGGAACATGACACTCTGGAGGTTACTGATATGGACTATTCATAGGACCTACCAACCGGTTGCACCCCCAGGTACTGCACCTTCCGACCTAGGTAAGCAACGAATGCAGGTGGACGTGGGCATCACAAGCAAGGATGGAAAATAGAAGGAAGATGTCGAAGATCCAGAGGATGAGTACTTGTGTCGTATAGTGGAGGAGCCAACTTCTCCTGCTCATGAGCAGTAATTCCCATCTGTCTTAGTTCAACATGGTACATTTTCTCTTTTGTTTTGGTAGATTTACTGATTTTCTTTGGTTTTCTACAGCACCAACAGCTGCATGCTATTCCAGTCTTTTTTGTTTTTACATGTTGTATGCAATGAAAAATGAGTCAGTTTCCCTCTCAAGGGAAACTGAGCAGTAATTCCCATCTGTCTTAGTTCAACATGGTACATTTTCTCTTTTGTTTTGGTAGATTTACTGATTTTCTTTGGTTTTCTACAGCACCAACAGCTGCATGCTATTCCAGTCTTTTTTGTTTTTACATGTTGTATGCAATGAAAAATGAGTCAGTTTCCCTCTCAAGGGCGGCGAAACTATCCTTAAAAGAACTAGTTTCCCACTCAGGGTAGTTCATTATTTTGTTAAAGCATGGACATCAAGCCCAGTCTTCAAGCTCCCATAGCTGAACTGAGGCAGTTTTGTAACAGTATGTTTTCATAAATAGAACTAGCATAATTTAGAAAAAAAAAAAATGGATCATGTGCAATTTCTTCTTCCTAATGTTCATATTTTTCCATTTGTTATTTACCTTTTTCTTGAATACACTACCCATTTTATTACAATGGTGGGATATTTTTTTTTCATTCAATAAACCTATAAAAAAATTTATTCACCTCCATATTATCTATAGAGATCTTAAACATCTATGAATCATTGAATATGTCATCCTTACTTTTAATAATTTTATGTTTGACTAGATCCCATAATTGATAAGGAATCTCACCTTCCACATATCCTAAAAAATATATATTGTATTTATCATCTAGATTAGTTATATATTGTTTGGAAATATGCACAAATACTTTATATCCAAAGTTTTTTAGGTGATAATAATTGATCTTTTTACCAATCAGAAATTCTTTGAAAATACCACATTCCAAAAGTTGTAATAAGAGATCAAATTTATAAGGTACAAAGTTTTCTTTATATTTTTTTTGAAAAAACGATTTCCAATATAGAATTTGAGAACATAGTCCTCATTTTCTCCATGATACTATGATTATTCTTTTGCAACACCATTCTATAGAGGAATAAGAGTGACAATATTTTCAATTTTTATTCCAGACTTGTTAATACTCTTTGAATGTGTTTGAATGTGTTCGAGCAATGTTATCCATACTTATCTCTCATCAATAAACTTGAGCAATTTATTATTTTCTCTTAAATATCTTGAATACCTTATATTTTTTTTTAATAGGGTATGTCTGAACATATAAGAATGTATCCATTTTAACAAATTATTTTTTCTTTTTCCTGACTATTTTTTATAATTTTATTATTATTATTATTATTATTATTATTAAAAATTAATTAATTTATTTGTAACATAAGATAATAGAGAACGAATCATAATAATATTTCTAGAAATGAATATATAATAAATGAAAAAAAAAGTATAATAAATTTCATTAAAGTGAATCAAAATTTAAGTGAAAAAATAAAAATAAATGAAATAAAATATGTTTTTTTAGAAAACTAAAAGAAATAAAAGAAATAATATTATGAAAGTGGATCCTTTATCTTACAAATAAAGAGGTTCTATATATCAATTTTATATCTAACTTAAACATAATCTTAAAAGAGATTGTATAACAATTTCATTGTATTTGGAGATTCCCTAAGCTGGCGATTGAGCTCTGCAACTCTGTTTCTGACCTTACCCTAACTTCCTCTGGCGGCGCTGCAGGCTTCTACAGGCTCTACCCATGTAGTTGGCTTCCCTCTACTCTACACAGAGTGCTCTCTAAGCATGCCTGGCATGGATGCGACGGTTACGAAGGGCGGACCTACCTTCAAGGAGCAGGTGTTGGGCTCCTCCCATGCCCCTAGATCTTCCTTTTTTACTTGATTCATGGCCTCATCTGCTGGTCCAAGGTCGGATCAGGATATTTTCAATGGTATGCAGGCTCTGCCTAACAACGAAGCTACTAGGCTCCAGAGCCTTGACAAAGAAGGACTTCAGAAAGCAAGATCTTCGGCTGGAATCCCAATCACTACAAGGAGACTGGAGGACCCCAACATGGGTGTCTCTAAAGTAGACTAGAACAAAGGATATATAGCAAAAGCCTCTCATCCGAAGGCTGTTACAATTCCCAAGATAATAATACAAGAACCGGATATAGAGGTATACAGATATTATATGAAAGAACATGCAATTATATGTAATTTTATGGGGATCTGGCCTTCGAAAAGAACTCTGAATGGATGGATACAAGCTAAGTGGAACACAAAGGGGGCCCTAGAATTGCAACTAGGTTCGAAAGGCTTCTTCACAGTGGTGTTCGCCCTGTTATAAGACAAGGATCGCATCTTTGAGGGAGGGCCATACTTTTTAAAGTCTGGTAGCCTTTACATGACATTTTGGAAGGAAAATTTCATGCCTAAAAAAGAAGATTTCATAAGAGTCCCAGTCTGGATCAGACTATACTCGCTTCCAACAGATTACTGGGCACCATCGGTGCTTAAAGCTATTGGAAATGGCCTAGGGGAATATATAAAAATGTCAGAAGGCACTTGCAATGGCCACTACATCTCTTATGCTAGAATATGTGCCTACATAGATGTTTCAGGAGCTCTGCCCGAAGCCATCAGCCTAAACTTCAGAGAATAAATATGGCTTCAACTGGTTGATTATGAGCACATCCCATTCCAATGTAGGAAATGCCATGAACATGGTCACTTATTTAGATACTGCCCTAAGAACAAGCCACCTCCAAAGGAGGATACTTTGGAAGCTCAATAGGAATAGGGCTTCACCAAAGTTCATTACAAAAACAAGTAGTAGCGAAGGCAGCCGATGGGAAAGGAAGCACCCAAACTGACCACGCACAACAGATATGAAATCCTCACTTCTACAACACTAGAAAAGGGTCAACCAAGAAAAATTATAGAATAGACTTCAGAAAATAACAAAGACATGGACATAGACATGGAAAACAACACTAATCTAGCTTCGTAGGAACAGGTCACTCTGGAGGTTACTGATATGGACTATTCATAGTACCTACCAACCTCGGAGGACAAGGCCTTAGAAGAGATACTGGGAGGAATGGATCTGCAAAAACTATCAATAGAAGCATTCAATCTCCAACAAACTTTCCAAAAGAAAAGAGAAAATCAAAACAAAGGTGGGAAGCATCCAGGTGGAGGACTCAAGGTGAATCTCAAGGTCAACACTCAAATAACCAAAGCATAACAGAAGAGAAAGGGATGAAAAACAAAACATTAGCACCTAACAGAACTAGGAATAGCCCTCATTAATGCTAGCAAGGTAAAGGCTCTATCTTTCTCTCCTAATATTTTATCATGAATTGCACAACATGGAACATTAGAGGACTCAATAGTCCCTTAAAACTTAGGGTTCTCAAATCAAAAGTTATCTCCGGAAAAGTTGATATTATCTTGCTGCAAGAGACAAAAACCAGTCTGGCTAATATGCAATCAGTACAACAGATCTGCTTTAGAAAACAGTATAGCCATATGGCCATTGCTACTCAAGGCACAACAGGAGGCATTGCCACCTTTTGGAGGGACTCCAGCTCCATTTTATAGACTCTTTTGCTTCCAAGTATGCCCTAACAACCATTCTTCAGGTCGTTGGCACTAAAGAGAAAATATGTATCACAAATGTTTATGGTCCCCACTCGGTTAAAGAGAGACTGGCCTGGATCTCCCAACTGAAACTCTACCTTCACTCTTTCAACTTCCAGATGAATATTCTAGCAGGGGACTTCAATATGATTCTGAATCTAGAGGAAAAACGGGGTGGTATTCATCAACTAGACTTAGACTCCAATGCTTTCCAAAGCCTAATTGATGATTTTAAGCTCATTAACATCCCCACAAAAAATGGGATTCACACTTGGAACAATCGTAGAGGAGGGGAATGCCAGATTTCCTCTCACTTCGACATGTTTCTTCTCTCTGAAGAGCTCTATCTTTCCTCTATGGAAACAGAGGCTTCCATTGCTACACAGGTGGGATCGGATCATTGGCTGGTGGTGCTATCATTTTAGTTTTCTTCAATACCCAAAAATTCTCCATTCAGGGTTGAAGACTTCTGGCTGACCCACTCTGATTTTTAGGACAAAATAAAATAATGGTGGTCTTCAGTTCTTCCCCCACAAAATAGAAAAATGAATACCTTCCATCAAAAACTAAATTTTGTTAAACGAGAGATAAAAAAGTGGAGTAGAGAAACATTTGGGGATATTACCAGCAAGAAAAAAGTCGTAGAGAACAAAATAAAGGCCCTCCAACAAACTATCATTCAGAATGGTTTAACCAAGGAAACAAAGCAAACATAATCGGAGCTTCAGCAAGAATGGGACCAATGGGCTACTCATGAAGAGATTTTATGGAGGCAAAAATCGTGTATACAATGGCTTAAAGAGGGGGAGCGCAATACTTCCTTTTTCCATAAATTGATGATTCAACATCGAAAGGTTAATAGAATCCTTAATCTTATGACAGAACAGGGGCAGATTCTAGATACTCAATAGAAAATTGAGGAAGAGCTACATAGGCACTTCTCAAGTACTCTTACAGAGAGTAATCACAATAATGAGGATCACATCAGACAAATTACCAATAATATTCCTACAATCTTAACCAAGGAACACAATCAGATGATGTTAAAGAAGATAACTATGGAGGAGCTGGAGGAGGCGGTTGAAGCTATGCCAAAAGGAAAAGCTCCAGGTCCTGATGGATTCACCATCAACTTCTACAAGGCTTGCTGGGATACCATTAAGGATTCTGTGTATGATTTGGTGGAGGAATCTCGGATGAGGAAGTCAATCTACCCTTCCCTCAATGCCACCTTCTTGACTCTTATCCCAAAATCGGACAGTGCCGACACCCTGGATCAGTTCAGACCCATTGCCCTCTGCAATGCTATATATAAAATCATTTCCAAAATTATTGCTAATCGGTTAAATTTTCTTCTTCCTCTCCTTATCTCAATGGATCAAACTGGCTATGTTGAGGGTAGGCAAATCATGGACAACATCATCCTATCTCAGGATACCATCCATTCTCTCAAGGATAAAAGGAAACTAGGGATGTTAATTCAACTAGATATGTCAAAGGCCTTTGATAAAATCAATTGGAATTACATCCGAAAGATGCTTTCGGCATTTGGATTCAACAAAGAAATCATTGCTTGGATTATGGACCTAGTTTCTGGTGCCTTTTTCTCTATTCTTCTCAATGGTTCTCCCAATGCTATCATTAATCCCTCTCACGGTATTAGACAGGGAGACCCCCTCTCTCCCTTCCTGTTTATCATCCTGGTGGAGGGATTAGATAGATCATTCACTGTTGCCTTGGCTGAGGGCAGGGTCTTTGGTCTTGAACTTTACCCTCAGCTTCCACCTGCAACCCATTAGCAATTTTTCAATGACACTCTTCTTATGGGTTGTCTGTCGCTTAAGGAAGCCCATGCCATTTAGAAAATCCTTAATGACTATGCATTAGCCTCTGGTTTGGAAGTCAATCACTCAAAATCTAAAATATTTTTCTTAAACACCCCTATTGCCATTAAATTGCATATTGCTCGAGTCTTGGATTTTCAAAGGAGCTCTTTCCCTTCCAAATATCTAGGCGTTCCCCTCACCGATAAGCCCCTAGAATTCTCCAATTGGGAATCTCTCATCTCCAAGCTCAAAAAGAATATTTCCAATTGGACCTTTAGATCTCTTAATCTAGCTGGGAGATTGATCCTTGTAAAATATATTCTCCAAGCCATGCCGATCTCTCGTTTTTCAGCGATAACAGCTCCAAATTTGGTAACCAACCAAATCAGAACTATTCAAAGGGATTTCCTTTGGAAAGGTAAAGCTAGTAAAAGTAAATGGTCTCTGGTCACGTGGGATAAAGTGTGCTCCCCCAAGAATGCTGGGAGTCTTGGCCTTAGATACCCTGATCTCCTTGGTAAGGCCTTAGGGCCAAAACTTGGTGGAGATGGTTGACAAGCATCTCGACCAATTGGGGTTGACTATGGAAGGCTAAGTACACTCCCATGACTCCCTGGGACTCTCTCGTCAGGCTCTCTAGAAATCTCAAAGTATCACCGATGTGGAATAAATCCTGGGAAAAGAGACTACTAATTCAACAACATTGTTTTTGGGAAATAGGAAATGGTCAACAGGCTCTTTTCTAGGAGGATGTGTGGGAGCAGAACCCTAGATTGGATATTGAAAACTAGAGACCCCTAAAATATTACCTGGAGGAGAAAAACAAAAAGAAAGTTAGGGACTACTGGAAGAATGAAAATAATGCAGGTTGGAGGGAATGGGAGAATCTTAATGACCTCCTCCCAATTCATCTCCAACATTCTTTTAACACTCTCATGCTAGAGCTTAGCAGGAGGCAAATACAAAAATAGGAAGGCCCTAACATTCTAATATGGGGAGACAAATCAACAGGAACCTTCGACATAAAAGAAGCCTACAAACATTTACAACACCCAATTTATATGCAAGAGGACAATAAATGGAAAATATCATGGAATGAAAAGCACTGGCCAAAGATCAGCCTCTTCATCTGGTTATTGATGCATAAGAAAACTCTTACATGGGACAACCTTCAAAGAAAAGGTTTTCAAGGCCCCTCAGTCTACAGTCTTTGTATGTCGGATAATGAATCAATTAACCATCTTTTCAACACATGCCCTTTTTCCTCGAACATTTGGTCTTGGCTCCTTTTAGTTTTCAAGGCCTCGGAACGGGATATTCTTTCCATCCATTCTACCTTGGAAAATTGGAGCTTTGATTTCTCCAGCCAACCTCTTGTAAATCTTTCCTGGACTTTCCTTCCAAGAATTATTAGTTGGGCTATATGGAAGGAACGTAACTCTCAGATCTTCAGGAATGTGGCTTCCTCGGAAGAGCAGAGTATCTTCAACATAAAATTCATCATGAGGGAATCAACCTCAATTGCAAAGCTCCTGGATGCCCCCAACCCGCCTTTTGAGGTAGATAAAAGGATTTTAACTCTCCTTGATCTTCTGGTTCACTGCACTGCCTTCTCCCCCTCCTCTGCTCCGATTTCCCCTTCACCTCTAAATGTCTACTCTCCTCCAGATCCTCCTCTCCTCAAATTAAATTATGATGGGGCCTCCAAGCACCACCCGGGCTTAGCTGGTTTTGGTGGAGTGTTTAGAAACGCTCACGGCACCATCAATTGGATATATTATGGAAATTTAGGTCATAACACCAATAATGTGGCTAAATTTCAGGCTTTAGCACATGGTCTCGAAATAGCCAAGCAGAACAACTTCTAGCCACTTTTGGTGGAGGGTGATTCTCATATCGCTACCCAAGCTTGCAGGAAAATTCAGCAGGGAAGAAAATTGGAGAAAATCTATATGGGCTAGAAAATTAACTGGTTAATCTAGCATATCAGTGACAATATCAATGTGGCAAAAGGGATCTCCTTCCAAATGGTCAGGAGAAAGGCTAATGGTCTGGCTAATTACCTGGCCAACCAGGCGGTCATCTCGCATGACAGACTTGTGTCCATGGATTGGACCTCCCTCGAGGAAGATGAAATAAAGGAAAATTGTGAATTAATCAACAGGAATGATTTGAACAAGATTGGTGCCCATACCCAGCCACCAATTCCTGACACCCACAGAGATAATGTACCGATCCATGTGTTGATCCATGACTCTGGCATGTGATCTCACAGGGATGCGATCTAAGCTCAGATCCGGCGGGTCTGCCATCCTTCTCTCCGCAATGAATTTGCATGATATCATTAACTGGCCTCCCATGCACTCGATTCCTGGGATGAATATTGGTTTCTAATCACATCACCCTCAGCTTTTACCTCACCCTATTTATTCTACCCTCAGTATGCATCTACCTTATTCTGCTTTCGACTGGCGCTGTCTTTCCCCCTTCTCTTCTGCTCTGGTTCCCCCAGACTCCCTCCAGTTGTTCCTTTTGGGTATTTTCATTTCCTCTGCCATGGCTCCTCGTCGTAGGCACCCCCCCTCCCCCCCATCGCCCCTGGCGCAGCCGGTCCTCCAATTGGGATAACCCTGCTAGACCTCCCATGACCCGAGCTGAGTTCGAGGCGCGTAATGCAACGCGACATTTTTGGGAAGTTACCCCGATGCCTTTGTAGGATTTCTTCAAGGGCTTGGATATTGAAGTGGTAGAGCGACATCGAGCCACCCTGACGGAAGCTGTTGATGCGGAGTTTCAGTGGATTCTGGACCTTGGTCTGACTCGAAGCAGGGAGAACCTCTTCACTAGAGTGGTTGATCTGCATTGGAACACTAAAACGCTCCTCTCTCTAGCTCTGCAGGAGAAAAACAATATCAGTAGGAATCTGGAGAAGAAGATTCAGGCCCTCTCTCAGAAATTTGAGACTTTTGTCCGCACGGTGCATCACCTGCACTTTCTGGAGAGCACCTTGCCGCACAATGAACTTCTAAAGAATCGTTCCAAGCTTCATCAGAGTGTGTCTATCAAAAAAAAGGTTGGCACTTCAAATAATTCCCCTTAGGAGGCGGGTCACTCTCGCCACTCCCCCCATGCTTGGCTAGCCGGAACCCTTGAGCGGCCAATAAACATTGACGAGGACGTCTTTGAAGCGGATGACATTAGGGCTCCTCATGATCTATAACTCCTGCTGTTTTCTTTCTTATGATTTTGTTTTCTCTTAAGGTCTGTTTAGAGCCTGCGAGCTCGCTTTTTGATGTCTTGAGCCTGCGTGCTCAAATTTTGTTGAAGATAGGGTTTTTGATCTCCCCACCCAGCTTCTCTTCCCCTGTTAACCTTATCCCTGGGTGCGGGATCCTTTCATAACTATGCAGATCCATGGATAATCACCAAGAAGGCTCATCTCTGTAACTTTATTTTTGTTGATTAATGTGAATAGTCCCTCCATAACTTACAAAAAAAGATATAATTTTAAAAAATTATTATTATTATTATTATTATTATTATTAATAACAACTAATAATTTCTTAATAAAATAAAATAAATGAGGAAAAATATAATAATTAATGAATAAACAAATATATACAATAATATTTGCATATTTTTAGTAAAATTTACAATTTTAATAAAGTAAATCAAAATTTATTTAAAAAATAAAAATAAATAAAAGAAATTATGTTATTTGAGAAAAGAAAAAGGAATCTTGTAAAGGTGGATTTATTATTTCATAAATAAAGAATTCAAGTCTTATGCATCAATTTAATGTCTAACTAGAATATAATCTTAAAATAATGTATTATTATTATTATAAACAATTAATTGATTAATTTATTAATAAAATAAAATAGAAAACTATATTAATAAGTTTACAAATAAATATATAATGAATGTTGCACAATAAAAAGTGAATACAAATTCAATTAAAAAAATTACTTATTTAAAAACAAAATGGAAATGATAGAACAACTAAATCTTTGAGTCAAAATTACATTAAAAAAATAATAACATATAATAAAAAAAAGCAATAATATGTCTTGATAAAATAAAAACACGTTAAAATTCTCAAATTCAAAACTAAAATAGAGAAGGAAAATGATAAAACAACTCAATCTTATGTTCAATTTTCAAAAATATATACAACTCAATAAGTGGAAGAGAACAATAATATGAATTAATAAACTTAAAAACCCATTACCATTCTCAAATTTAAATTCAAACTCTTGGTTTGACAAATTTTTCATTTGATTTATAAGTTTTATAATTTTGATTTAAAAAATTAAAATTAAAATATAAAAGGGAAATAATAGAACAACTAAACCTTAGGTTCAATTTTAAAAAATACATAAAAACACTATAAGTAGAAAAGATCAATAATATAAGTTAACAAGAGAGGTTGCGAAGCAGCAAGTCCCTGCCATTGATTAAAGGAAAAATTAAGGGAAAAACAAGTATGGGAGCCAGTGACTTTGAAAAAAGGGGAAAAACAACAATTTATTTTAATATTACAAATAAACAAAATGACTAATTAAAAGAAAAACATGTTAAATATGGTAGCTTGCTAGCTCTCGCCTATTTTTGTTATTGTCAATGCTTCTGCCACTGATTAAAGGAAAACCAGTATTTTTGTTATTTTCAATGCTCCTGCCACTGATTAAAGGAAAACCAAGTATAAGGAAAACCAAGTATAAGAACCAGTGAATCTAAAGCCAAGCCAAGCCAAGCCAGTGATACAACAATTTATTCTAATATTACATATAATCAAACCAAAAGCAAGTGCATGACCTCTGAAATTTCATACCATTGGGTTAATTGATATAAACTGGGTATGCAGATCATCAGAAGTTGATTGTGGTTGGCTATATCCGTTTATTGGTAAGGCCAACGTGTGGTATATACGGAATTAAAGATGTGTCTGTAGAAATATCCAGCTAGAGCTAGATATGATGTGTATGTAGAAATATCCTGCCAGACCTAGATATGATGTATATGTATTTCCTCTTTGATAGGTAGTCTTAGTATGACCTATTGTTCCCTTTTACCTTTTAACTTGAACTGTACACATTTTTTTTTGGGCTATGTATGTGTGCGTATTTTTAATATTAGTGAAGTCCAACTAAAACGTTTCTTAACGTCCATGGTATCCAATGTAAACACTTTTCATAGCAATAGTTTCGCAATAATATAGGACAATGAGAGAATTGATAGTATTCCAAAAATAGCTTTGACAGTGGTGATTTTTAATAAGTTTTCAAGTTTGGTTAGGTATATATGTGTGTGTGTTTCATTATAGCATATGTTAGGTTTTTGGCTCTTTTCTTTATTTTTTCTTTAGGATATGTTTGGTTTTAAATCAAATATGTTTCATGTGAGGGGAGTGTAAGGTTACGTCTTGACGGAGGTAATTGTTTTTTAACTGTTCGAGATATATATTTGTATATAGCACTCTTATTTGTTAATAGAAATTTGTTGGACTAACTGATTTTCAGCCAACATCCGGAAGTTAAATGGGCCCAGAGGTCTGATAAATTGTATATTACAATCGAGTTGCCTAATGCAAACAATCCAAAAGTGAAGCTTGAACCCAATGGAAAGTTTACTTTCTCTACAACTACTGGGCAAGAGAAAACACTTTATGAGCTTGAATTTTTCTTGTATTATAGGGTGAATGCGGACGTAGGAAGATCGAGGATACACTACATACATTATTCATTCGAGATGTATTTAAAGATTTGAACAATATTTATTTATCATGAGTTCGGTCGAAGTAATACTGAATTCCATTGTTCTTGTTTAGGAAAGCAAGATCAGTGTTGGTTTGAGAAATATCATCTGCATCGTTAAAAAAAGGAGAATAAATGGTGGAAACAGTTGTTGGAGAGTGAAGTGAAGCGACGACCTTTCCTTAAAGTTGACTCGAACAAATGGGTTGATGAGGATGAAGAAAAAGATGACAAATGTTAGTAAGATGTTTACATAAATTTTGTACTGTATTTGTTTATGATTCCTATGTTATTTATTGTTTGTTTCATTTGCACTAACTCCTTTCTCCGTTTTAGTGCCTCCAGCCGGGTAGGACATGGATTTTGGTGGCATGGACTTCTCGGTATGTCCTATTCGCTATAAATCTATGATACATTTAGGCATGTCAATACTTGGATTTTGTTCAACCATGAACTTATTTTTTTTAATTGCATGTATATTCAGAAACTTGGGATGGGTGATGATGATGATGACCTTGATATTAGTGATGAGAATGAAGGTGATGCAAATGGTATTTCCTGATATCTCTGCTAAAAGATTTCTGGAACATGATATTATATTTAACCTATTTACCATTCTATATTGATTCCGAATGGTTAATATAAAATTTATCCATCGTACTTTTGCAGATCAAGATCCGCCAAAAAAAGATGACCAGGTAGTAGAAGAACCAATAGAAGAATCAAATAACGAGGTCCGCATAGAAGAAGGTGAATCTGATAAAGGCAAGGCAGTGTAGATGTGATTAAATATTTTTTCCCATGAATGATCATGGATCTCCCAGCAAAGGATGTATGAAAGTTAGAGCCAATATCAGTCAAAAAGTGTTAGGATGTTGGATGGGGAAGATGCGATTTTTATTTTTTCCTATTAGATAAATCACTTCATCATAATGCTAAAAGTTATAATCTCGGTGACTTATAATCCCAAAAAAATAAACTTGAATTTCTCATGTCCTTTTCCTGTTTTGCTGGCTGGCAGATCTCGAATTACGAGCCTCAGCGCAACTGGGCTGCTACTACTGTGTTTCACCATATCCATGATATACTTCAATAAAATTAAAATAAAATTCGAAATATGATAATTACATTGCATAATAAATCACAATTTTTTTTATCATTTTAAAATAGATTTTAGGTGACTATTTAAATAAATTAAAATTTTAAATAACACTAGAATAGTATGACACATGGTATCATACCACATAGGCCACACATGGTAGAAGTATGCCACTGCATGGCCCCATCCTGCAACCACATGTCCAGAGTGAAACAGAATGAACATGCATGTTCCTAAGACCACTAACATCTTGTTCTTATTGTGTGTACATTATACCTGTCACTGCCATTTTCTCCATTAAAGATATTGTTCGATGCCATTTTCTCTAGTAAAGCTTCCCCATGTTCCATTGGAATCAAATCGTGTTCCATTTGAAGCAAATTACTCCAGCAACAATTGATTAGTTTCAGGGAGACAAGTATGTTAAGTGTAACACATGGAAAGCTAGTAACAGATTACTCCAACAACAAGCAAGTAGCTGCAGGGTGAAGGGTCCGTGTAACAGTCGGAAACTACAAACTCTGGCTTTAGAAATAAGATATAACGAGAAGGGATGCCATAGCTGCAGGGCGAAGGGTCCGTGTAACAGCTGGAAACTACAAGCTGTGGTTTTCTAAATAATATATAACTGGAAGGGATGCCATGCCATGGCCAATGCATCTATATCTGAGCCAATAACTGCTAGAATGTGGACAATTATGATCAGGTGTATTGGACAACACAAGATGTTCCAATTCAGTAATGGATTCAAGGGTTTTTTGTTTCTCACGATTTTTTGTTTCTCATAGGTTAGCTAAAGCACATTTGAATTAAATATTTTATTCAAATAATGGAACCTGTTAGAGTGAGTGAATATTTAGACCGCCAGTACAGACAAAGGCAGGGGCACCAACCATTTATTTTCATGTAGAGTGACAATATGGCACCAACCATTCTGAACAAACAAAATGAAGATGAAGTTAAAAGATCAACAATACACACGAACCAGAGGAAAAAAAAAGGACGTTCATGGACAGGTCTGATCAATTATTGTTATGCAGGATTTAAATATAAATTCTATTATTCTATAAAAAATAAGATACAATATCAAAAATAAAATATCTTGAATCCCATTAGCAAGGAAGTTTAAAAAAAGGGAAAGGCTAGACCTAATGTTCATGAGGGTAGCACATTATCAATATTTTAGGGGGTTAAATTGCTTACCTGTGGCTTAAAATATGCCCCAAGCAGAACATTTGAGGTCTTGATATCCATATGCATAATCTGCCATTTCCAGCATTTATGGAGATAATGCAGCGCTCTTGTTGTTTCCGCTATTGTCTTATATCTAAATATATAAGAAATGATTCCCCCGGTTGTTCCCCTCATAGAAATAGATCTCCATTAAATTATCCCTGAAAATGGTTATTCTGTAACAGCAGGATGGTCTAGTACAGAAAAATTTATTCGAAATAATAACAAAATTTTGATAACAACATATATAAGTATAGCGGCAGTAGATTCAACAATGATAGTGATATACTTAATAGATGCAGAAATATTTTTTCTTCAAGTGATATACTTAATAGATGCATAAATATTGTTTCTTATTGCATTTTTGACATTGCTTTAATATTTTTGAAATTTCTTTAATCTGCATAGTGGTTTCTTTCTTGTAATTGATTTTTCCAATTTCACCAATAAATCTGTACAAATCTACACTTTCTTGAAATTGATTTCGCCAATTTCACCGATAAATCTGCACAAATCTGCATGGCTACTACCTTCTTGAAATTGATTCACCTGCAAATCTGCACAACTATGCACAGAAGTACTTTAGTACAACGATAATCTCTATAATCTCTATCCTATTTGTCGTTGGGTTAATGAAAATTGGGTTAATTGAGAGCTTGTTCATGGCCTCTGTTGCTGGGGTTAATGGAGAAGAGCATACCTACACTATGTGTTTTCCAATAGGCGAATAGGTTGCAGAAGCAGTGGATTTGTCTCAGCCTACATGCAGATATGGGAGGTGGCTGCTATACTAGCATGGTGGCATAGTATATGCACGTGGTTGGCTGCCATACTGACATGGTGGCAGAGTACATGAAGATTCGTATTAGCATAGTGTCATAGATGTAGTGTTGAAGATGTTTTAATATATATTCAAAAACCCAAGTCATTATCTCATAACATTTAATGCTTTAAATTAATGTTAACATTAGTTTAGCAATTGCAAAATGTTGCAAAATAAGAAAGGAAATCGTGAATATAGCATATGGTTAAAGCCTCCCGCCTCGGGAAGAGGCCAAATAAGACGGCAAAAAAAAATTAGACTATCGAAAATACATTTCATCTTAAAACATTGGTTATTGTCTAAAACAATGATTAAAAATAATACTACCTCTATCATTTCGATTACTATAGTCCCTTCCATGCCGCAGGCGGTAGGGACTAATAAACTTAAAAACACATTACAATTCTCAAATTTAAATTCAAGGTATCACCATATAATTAATGCGCTTGGTATGACAATTTTTCCATTTGATTTATAAATATTATAATTTAGATTTTAAAAATAAAAAAATAAAATAGAAAAGAGAAATGATAGAATAACTAAATCTTATGTTCAATTTTCAAAAATACTTAAAAACACATTACCATTCTCAAATTTAAATTGAAGGAATCACAGTATAATTAATGCTCTTGGTATGTCAATTTTTCCAAAGTGTTATAATTTGGATTTTAAAAATAAAAAACTAAGATAGAGCAGGGAAATGATAGAACAACTAAAGCTTATATTCAATTTTCAAAACTACATAAAACATAATAAGTAGAAAAGAGCAATAATATGAGTTAATAAACTTAAAAACACATTACCATTCTCAAATTTAAATTCAAAGTATCACGGTATATCACGGTATAATTAATGCTCTTGGTATGACAATTTTTTCATTTGATTTATAACTCTGTTGCACAGGAACCGCTCTCGAGAAATGGGAAACTCGTTTCAGAGGTTCCTCCGTTCCCGGGAGCTTTGGAATTGTGTGGGAACTTACCATTTTTGGTAGGAGATTCTACCAGAGTGTAACACCCCTAGTTTTATGTTTCTGTCAAAGTCAGACATTTGAACTTTAATCCAAAGGGGAGTGGACCCCAATGGTTAAGTATTTTGTGGATGTAATTAAAAATTTAAATTATGGAAATTAAATAAAATAATTCTATGCACATTGACCAAAAGAGAATTATGAGATCACTTGCTAAATCCATGAGGATGGAAAGAGGCAAATACTTTCCCCAAAAATCTTTCAAAAATCCTTGAAAGAATTTATTTCCAAATTAGATTTTGAGGAAAATCTAGTTTCCCCAATGATGTGGAGAGTAGTTGGGAAGAGGTAAAAAGCTGGGAAAAGCAGAAAGCAGCTTTCAAAATCCCTAAATAAGGGAAGCCTAGGCAGACAGGAAGAAAAGCATCCTGATATTTTGGACGCAGAATTAGAAACAGGCTTTGGGGAGCAAAGGCTTAAATAAGCTATTCCTGAACAGATTAGAGGTTGGTCTCTTCCAGGAGATGATCTTAGGTCGGGGGTGAGTTCTGTGGATAGAATAACCCTAAGGTTGGGAGGACTAGTCAATAACAGAAGTGGTATGTTTTAATATGCTTATGGATGGTTGAACTTGGTTGTTGTATAGTGTGATTAGAGGCATTAGATGTTATTTTATTAAATGTTGAAACTGGTAGCCATACATTTACAGAATTTTTTATAGGAAATTAATCCTCTTCATTCTGTGTAGTTGTATGGATAGGAGTTAGAGGGAAAAATCACCCAGAAGTTCTAAACCTGCTAAAGGTTTAAATCTGGAGATTTGTTTTATTCCCTTAACTTTATTATTTTATAGTTGCACTAAAATTCTGTAGAATAAGAAATCTAACTCTGCCTTGAAATAATAAATCTGAGGCTGAAAACCCTGATATTAATAGAAAAGAGACATAAATCACTTATTAGTATTGCACTAGGAAATGAATAATTCTGGTTGCATGAGTCCAAAGATGATATAGAATTGTACAGCAGTGAAGAAATAAGAAATAAAAAATGATAGGTTAAGTTAATTGCATGCCTGATATGAAAAGAAAAAATTACTATTTCTGGGCAAAGAATGAAAGATTGGTTTAATACATGTTCATACCATGAAACTATCTAGGAGATATACATGTTTATCCATATAGAACTAAATTATTATGTTAGAAAGGAAAGTCTCACCACAAAAAGATAGATGTCATTGATATGTCCTCAATAAGAAACTTCTACTATATTCTACTTATTTGACAGGAAAGGTAAAACAAACCATGAACCTTGAAATACTGTCATCTGAAAATTATGTAATGGAGTTCAGTTAAATAGATTTCATTTTGTTACAGGAAATGAAAATCACGTATTCAGATAAAGTATTTATTTAACTTGTTAAGAGTTTTATTGATCTATTTTCTCTATTCTAATAGTATTCATAATGTAAATAAAAACGAAGGACAGTAAACCATTGAAATCCAGGAGTGAAACGAATAAGCACCCAAATAGATATTATTAATTCTCCTAATTTTATACGGAAACGAAAACTGTACTGACCAGAAGCTGATACCTAACTAGAAGCTAATACACTGATAAAAAATATACAATGGTATAGATATTACGCAGAGAAAAGATATGATTCTTACAGGAACATATAGAGACCATGGAAAAAAAAAAAATTAGCAGAAAGAGGACTCAAACCCTCTGGTTATGTATAATCATGAAAAAACATTAGAAATACCATCTTTTAAATCTGTGTATAACTATTAAATGAAAACGCAGAGTCGAGCTAGAAATTCATGACCAGTACGTGACGACCATGGTGAACATGAGAAAACCCTACCTACTAATACAAAATAAATAAGATTGAGCTTGATAGGTCTTGCCGAGTGAGGAAAATCCATGTGTGTGAGCTCTAAAGGGAAAGGAATACGATACAACCAGACTATGGCATAGAATGTCCATAGAATAAAAACGTTTAAACAATCCCAATTACAATTTTATACGTGACGAGGGTTATCAATACCGTGCCATAATTACACAACTTGAAGGGAAGTCTCAGATAGGAAAAGAAACTGGAGAGAAAGCCAACCCATGCATATGGGAGGAGAGTATGAGAGAAACTGAAATTCTCAGCGACGAGAAGAAGAACCAACCTGAAAATACACACACGAACAAAAATACCTTAGAGCGCAATGGAACCAGTTGATGAGAACGAGTGACAGAGAGACACTGGTGATGGCGGGAAGTCGTCACGTTACCTGTGGATATAAGAAAAATAACGTAGGGTTAATATGGCAATGAAAACACTAGTGTAAGCTATCAACAAAAATTACTATACGCCGTAACTGTATTAGAAATTACCTTGGAGCAGAGAACGTGGGATGGGCGAGCTCCAATCCTAAAAAAGGAAAGGAAACCGGGATGGATAAATAAAAAAAAAGATTCAGGCGGTTCAATGATAGTCATTACAATGATAACAAACCAAAAATTTAATTAAAGCCTAAACACGAAATAGGGAATTACCTCATTGGGAGAATTAAATCAAATCACTGTGGAGGATTCGGTATAGTATAAAAATGCTCAGTCTGTGAAGTTAATCACCAACGTGACTGAGGATCAATAGTCCAAACTTCTTCTGTAAAACAAATTTTTTTATAAATTGCGAAGAGATGTATACCACGAAGAGAACGAACAAATTCAAGCGAGAGGTGACGTTCAAAAAAAAAAAATTTATTTACCTATGAACCTTGCTTCTGTCTGTCAAACGAGCAACAGTGTAACTCCAGAGGTTCGATAGTAAGTCAGTCGATACCCTCTGTAGAGGAAGTGGGCTGCGAAACTGGCAAGAACCAAGTGGAGATAGCGACAAGAGAAAATTTACCATTTAATAGACGATAACCCTAACGCATCCAAACCATACAGATGGCATGATCTAGGAGATGCGTACCAGAAGCTAGGGTTAGGTCAATAAAAAACTCAGAGGCATAGTGGCACATTGATAGTCTTTACGCATCCGAACCTGGGAAATAAATGTGAAATTGAATTCTATGTACAAATCTTTGGTTAAGAAGGTGCAACAGATGCAAGGCAAGGTAACAACGAGCTGGCATTCCACAGTCGTAACCAAAAAGGTACACAATGACATTTAAATATATTTTAGAATGAGACAATATCTCCATGGGAGTCGACTCGTTAAAGGAAACCGTACCCTGAGTAAATATCTTGGGATCGTTATAAATCAATCCCAGATTTCATATATAATCTCACGCAAGCCAGACTTGACAAATCAATACATGTGTTGATTTAATGTGGATGCAGATCATAACCATAGGTGTACACCATATGTTCATACATTCCACATAATAAGTTCATATAACATCTTTATTTAACTTTAATGAATACCGAACTCGACATAGTATTTCGAATAGAAAAAGTAAATGCATGAAAAGTCGATAGAAGTGATGAGTTGTATTAACATAGGTAACGGTGGTAAATCATCGTGTAAATACTGGCAACCAACTTAAAATGCAACGAATGATATAGGTGTACCCTCATGCCGAGGTGACCTATAATTAAAAAGGGGCAAATCCAATTATGGTGGAAATGTATGTAGAAACATATATATATATATATATATATATATATATATATATATATATATATATATATATATATATATATATATATATATATATATATATATATATATATATATATATATATATATATATATATATATATATATATATATATATATATATATATAATTTTACAACAATCATATATCAAGCAATGAAATCCATTTCATCATGGGTGTAAATTGTAATAGAGGTTGTGGTAAAGAAGTGATTATTCGAGCAAATGGGAATATACATTTCTATTATTAGTGTAAGAAAAAAAAAATTTGTGTGGTCAATTTGGGAGACATGAAAAATGGTATCAGAGCCCATGTTACATAAACTGGGTTGTTGTTGTTGTGCTCACTGTTGTTGTGTGCTCACTGTATAAATTATTTATTGTTCAAAAAAAAAAAAATATTATCACTGATCTGTGTTGTTTAGTGTACAATGGTCCTGAAGCAGAAAATTTGAATGGCAGAAGGTGAGGAAATGTATGTAGATCTGCATGATGATGATAATACACCAGATCCCAACGCTCCAGTGATGGCTATGTAGCACAATTTTCAATGAGAGATGGCTGAGCTAAGAAGCCAGAATGACAGATTGTCATTACCTAGTGAGGAGCAGGAAAAGCTCATCGGAGAATTAACTTCTCGGAACAACCAAGAAGGTGAAGGTTCCAGAAAGAGGAAAAAGGGAAATTTATCTGATGAATATGAGGAAGATGATGTTACTAGGCATCAGTATAACCAGAAAAAGGAATTACAGGTGGAATTCCGAAAGATCAAACCTCCCTCCTATGATGGGGAGAAGGAGGGAGATGTTGAAGCCTGGTTGTTGAACATGATTAAATATTTCCAAGTTTATGAATATGAAAGCAATCTGAAAGCCATATTAGTTGTCTACCAGCTACAAGGTAAGGCTACCTTGTGGTGGGAGGAGACGAAAATGGTTCATGCCATTGATGAAAAGACAGTTACTTGGGAAGATTTCCAGGTTAAGTTTAAAAATCGCTATTTAACTGAACGTTATTATGATGATAAAGCAAAGGAATTTCATGAGCTTAGACTGGGAAAACTTACTATTGATGAGTTTGTCACCAAGTTTATAAATCTGTTGAGATATGTCCCTTACATTAAGGAAGAGAAGGGAAAGGTACAAAGGTTTTTGAACTATTTTCCTACTCTGTACAAAGAGAAGATCGAGTTTGATAACCCAAAAACTATGGATGAAGCAGTGAGAAAAGCTAGGTTATGCTACGAGAAGTTTAAAGGAAAGGGTGAGCATGGAAAAGGCTGGATAAACAAAGTTGAAATCAAAGGAAAGAAACAGAAACTAGCTTACCTAAAGAATTTTGGCAGGGATCATCAGCGGAAAATGTTTAATAAACCAAAAGAAAGCCAAACTGCTTAGTCCCAAGTTGGTTCCAAACAATTAGATGGAGAAAACAAGAAGGAAGGCATAGTTAAAATGAGGGAACCTTTGAAATGCTGGGGATGTGGAGAACCCCATCTCTTGAGGGATTGTCACCACCGAAACATTCAGATGATTATGAGAGATCAAGAAGCTACCACAGTAAATGATATAGCAAGAAATATACCCACTATCAATGCAGCATTGAAGAATCGACAAGCAGAACACCAAGCTACCATGGTTGAAATGGAAGGTAAGATTGCTGACCAATCTGCTACTATTTTAATTGATCCAGGTGCTTCTCTGAGTTACATTAGTCCACAAGTGGTAGAAAAATGCCATCTCAAAGCTGAAAAGTTTCAGCAGTCTTGGTTGGTCCAGTTAGCCACTGGCACTAAGAGGAAAGTAACTCATAAGTTACCTTGAACAGTAATTAAATTAAATGATTTTCAGACAGAAGTAAATTTCAACATTCTGCCTTTGGGCTCAAATGACTTGCTGATAGGAATGGACTGGCTGGAAAAGAGAAAGGCTGTGATGAACTGTTGGGATAAAACTTTGCATTGCATAGATGAAGAAGGTAAACCTTTTATTCTCAAGGGAAAAGCAGAACCCATCTCTGTAAGAAAAATATCAGCACTGCAGCTTAAAAGAACAGCTAGGAAAGGATATCAAGTATATGCAGTACATGTAGAATAATTAGAACAGCAACCTGAAGAAAACCTGCTGGACACCTTGCCAGTAATAAGAGAATTCAAGGAAGTTTTTCCAGATGAGATTCCTCATCTTCCCCCCAAAACAGAGATTGAATTTTCAATCGATTTGGTGCTGGGAGAAACACCTGTTTCCTGAGCCCCTTATTGAATGAGTCCCCCTGAACTCATGGAGCTAAAAATGCAATTGCAAGAATTGATGGATAAAGGTTATATCAGACCAAGTGTGTCTCCTTGTGGAGCACCGGTACTGTTTGTAAAAAAGAAGGATGGAACCTTTAGAATTTGCATTGACTATCGTCAACTGAATAAGTTGACAATTAAAAACAGATACCCTTTACCCCGAATTGATGATGTTTTTGATCAGGTAAGAGGAGATTCAGTATTTTCTAAGATTGATTTAAGGACTGGTTATCACCAGCTCAGAATTAAGGAGGAAGACATTATTAAAACAACTTTTCGAACCAGGTATGGTCACTACGAATTTGTAGTCCTACCTTTCGGTTTGAAAAATGCCCCTGCCACCTTTATGTGCTTAATGAACAGTGTTTTAAATAAGTACTTTTATAAATTTGTACTAGTGTTCATAGACGATATTTTAGTTATTCAAAAAGTGAGGAGGACCGCAAAGAGCACTTGAGGATAGTGTTGCAAACTTTGAAAGAAAACTAGTTATATGAAAAATTCAGTAAATGTGAATTCTATAAGGACAAGATCCAATACTTGGGTCATATTATTTCTGAACAAGGGTTGGTTGCTGACCCTGAAAATATAAAAGCTATTAAAGAATGGCTGGTGCAAACTGATGTTTTAGCAGTAAGATCATTCATGGGGATTGCAGGTTATTATCGTAGATTTGTAGAGAGTTTTTCTGCCATAGCATATCCCATAACCTCACTACAAAGAAAGGGGGTCAAGTTTGAGTGGACTGAAAAATGCCAAAAAGGTTTTGAACAATTAAAACTAAAACTCACTACAGCCCCTATACTAAAGATTGCAGATCCTAATAAAGAATTTGTTGTGTGCACGGATGCCTGTAGAGAGGGGTTGGGATGAGTCTTGTTGCAAGAAAATTTGGTTATTGCATATGAGTCTAGGAAAATAAAGACACATGAACAAAACTATAGTGCATATGATTTGGAATTGGTAGTTGTTATTCATGCCTTGAAGATGTGGTGACACTATCTCCTTGGGAAAAAATTTACGTTGATGACTGATCATATTAGTATTAAATATTTCTTTTCCCAAACTGATCTAAATGCTAGACAGGCCAGGTGGCTGTCTTTTCTGAGTGAATTTGATATGGACATAAAACATATCAGAGGGAAAGAAAATAAAATTGCTGATTCCTTGAGCATAAATGGTTGTCAAAATATAAATAGTATTGGAAGTAGTGTTAATTTTGATTTAGAAGATCTAGTGAGAAAGGTAGCAGACTAGGACCCAAATTATGAGAATCTACAAGTAAAAATACTAAAGAAGGAGATGGTTGAATACAGTCAAAAGAAAAAAGGGCTAATCTGCTACAAAAATAGATTGTATATCCCCAATGTGGAAACTTTGAAAATAGAAATCCTAGATGAATATCACAAACAACCGTATGCCAAACATCCTAGATATCAGAAAATGCTAACAACTTTGAAAAAGAAGTTGTTTTGGCCAGGAATGAAAAGAGATGTAGTAGAATACTTAGCTAGGTGCATGGAGTGTCAACTAGTTAAAGTTAAGCATCAACATCCTGCGGAACTTCTAAATCCTTTGCCGGTTTCAGAATGGAAATGGGACACCATTTCTATAGATTTCATAACAGGACTACCCAAAACCAAATACCAACATGACTCAGCGATGGCGGTAGTAGACACTTTAACAAAAGATGCACACTTCATACCTGTGAAATCTACTTTTGGGACAGCCCAAGTAGCGGATGTGTTCCTGAAGGAAGTAGTAAGGCTCCATGGAGTCCCAAAGATTATTGTTTCAGACAGAGATGCTAAGTTCACAGCAGCCTTTTGGAAAGGTCTATTTGGGGGCATGGGCACTAAGCTGAATTTTAGTGCTGCATAGCACCCACAGACAGACGGTCAGATAGAGAGAAAAAATCAGATTTTGGAGGATATGATGAGAATGTATGTGATGGATAGGCCATTAAAATGGGAATACTACTTGCATTTAGCTGAATTTACCTATCATAACAGCTATCAATCCTTTATCAAAATGAGTCCGTTTGAAGCACTCTATGGAAGGAAATGTCGTATTCCTTTGAGTTGGAGCCAACCTGAGGATAAACTAATGTTGGGACTAGATGCTTTACAAGAGATGGAAAGAATTGTTAAAAAAATACAAAGAAACATCAAGACAACACAAGATCGCCAGAAAAACTATGTTGATAAGAAGAGGGTACATCAAGAATTTAAAGTGGGGGAACATGTGATTTGCGTATTAAACCCAAAAAGAGCACACTTTATGCTGGAAGTTGTGCAAAACTAGCTCCTAGATATTGTGGGCCTTTTGAAGTACTAGAAATGGTGGGACTAGTGGCTTATAAGCTGGCCATACCGCCCCATGTTAAATTTCATGATGTGTTTCATGTTTCATTATTAAAAATATATGTGCATGATGCTTCTCACATTGTTGATTGGAATGTGATACAGGTGGAACCAGAAGGGGAGTTCCTTCCAGAACCGCTTCAAATATTGGAGTGGGAAGAAATTGAATTGAGGAATCGCACGGTAGCAAGAGTAAAGGTGCAGTGGAAGCACTTTACTGTTGAAGAAGCTACCTAGGAAAGAGAAGCTGAAATGATGGAAAAATATGCATTTTTGTTTAAAAAATGAACTCTAGTAGTTAGATATCAACACCGAGGATGGTGTTTTCTTTCAGAGGGGGAATATGTAACACCCCTAGTTTTATGTTTCTGTCAAATTTAGACATTTTAAATTTAATCCAAAGGGGAGTGGACCCCAATGGATAAGTATTTTAGGGATGTAATTAAAAATTTAAACTATGGAAATTAAATAAAATAATTCTATGCGTATTGACCAAAAGAGAATTATGAGATCACTTGCTAAATCCATGAGGATGGAAAGAGGGAAATACTTTCCCCAAAAATCTTTCAAAAATACTTGAAAGAATTTATTTCCAAATTGGATTTTGAGGAAAATATAGTTTCCCCAATGATGTGTAGAGTAGTTCGAAAGAGGTAAAAATCTGGGAAAAGCAGAAATCAGCTTTCAAAATCCCCAAATAAGGGAAGCCTAGGAAAATAGGAAGAAAAGCGTCTTGATATTCTTGACGCAGAATTAGAAACAGGCTCTGGGGAGAAAAGGCTTAAATAAGCTATTCCTAAATAGATTAGAGGTTGGTCTGTTCCAGGATATGATCTCAGCTCGGGGGTACGTTCTGTGGATAGAAGAACTCTAACGTTGGGAGGATTGGTCAAAAGCAGAAGTGGTATGTTTTAATATGCTTATGGATGGTTGAACTTGGTTGTTGTATAGTGTGATTAGAGGCATCAGATGTTATTTTATTAAATGTTGAAACTGGTAGCCATACATTTACATAATTTTTTATAGGAAATTAATCCTCTTCATTCCGTGCAGTTGTATGGACAGGAGTTAGAGGGAAAAATCACCCAGAAGTTCTAAACCTGCTAAAGGTTTAAATATGGAGATTTATTTTACTCCCTTAACTTTATTATTTTATAGTTGTACCAAAATTCTATAGAATAAGAAATCTAACTCCGCCTTGAAATAAGAAATATGAGGCTGAAAACCCGGGTATTAGTAGAAAAGCGACAGAAATCACTTATTAGTATTGCACTAGGAAATGAATAATTCTGGTTTCATGAGTCCAAAGATGATATATAATTGTACAACAGTGAAGAAAGAAGAAAGAAAAAATGATAGGTTAAGTTAATTGCATGCCTGATATGAAAACAAAAATTTACTAATTCTGGGCAAAGAATGAAATATTGGTTTAATACATGTTCATACCATGAAACTATCTAGGAGATATACATGTGTATCCATATAAAACTAAATTATTATGTTGGAAGGGAAAGTATCACCACATAAAGATAGATGTCATTGATATGTACTCAATAAGAAAGTTTTACTATATTCTACTTATTTGACAGAAAAGGTAAAAAAAACCATGAACCCTGAAATACTGTGATCTGAAAATTATGTAATGGAGTTTAGTTAAATAGATTTCATTTTTGCTACAGGAAATGCAAATCATGTATTCAGATAAAGTATTTATTTAACTTGTTAAGAGTTTTGCTGATCTATTTCCACTATTATAGTAGTATTCATAATGGAAATAAAAACGAAGGACAGTAAACCATTGAAATCCAGGAGTGAAACGAATAAGCACCCAGATAGATATTATTAATTCTCCTAATTTTATACAGAAAGGAACACTATAATGACCAGAAGGTGATACCTAACTAGAAGCTAATATACTGATAAAAAATATACAATGGTAAAAATATTACGGAGAGAAAATATATGATTCTTACAGGAACATATAGTGAACATGGAAAAAAAAAAAAATTAGCAGAAAGTGGACTCAAACCCTCTGCTTACGTATAATCATGAAAAAACATTAGAAATACCATCTTTTAAATCTGTGTATAACTATTAAATGAAAACGCAGAGTCGAGCTAGAAATTCATAACCAGTACGTGATGACCATGGTGAACATGAGAAAACCCTACCTACTAATACAAAATAAATAAGATTGAGCTCGATAGGTCTCGCCGAGCGAGGAAAATCCATGTGTGTGAGCTCTAAAGGGAAAAGAATGTGATACAACCAGACTGTGGCATAGAATGTCCATAGAATAAAAACGTTTAAACAATCCCAATTACAATTATATGCGCGACGAGGGTTATCAATCCTGTGCCATAATTACACGAATCGAAGAGAAGTCTCAGATAGAAAAATAAACTGGAGAGAAATCCGACCCATGCATATGGGAGGAGAGTACTATAGAAACTAAGATTATCGGCGATGAGAAGAAGAACCAACCTGAAATTAGACACACGAACACAAACACCTTAGAGCGCAATGGAACCAGTTGATGAGAACGAGTGACAGAGAGACACTGGTGATGGCAGGAAGTCGTCACGTTACCTGTGGATATAAGAAAATTAACGCAGGATTAATATGGCAACAAAAATGCTAGTGTAAACTATCAACAAAAATTACAATACATCGTAATCGTATTAGAAATTACCTTGGAGCAGATAACGTGGGATGGGCGAGCTCCAACCCTGAAACAAGAAAGGAAATAGGGATGGCTAAATAAAAACAAAATTTCAGGTGATTCAATGATAGTCATTACAATGATAACAAACCAAAAATTTAATTGAATCCTGAACACGAAATAGGGCATTACCTCATTGGGAGAATTAAATCAAATCACTGTGGAGGATTCGGTATAGTATAAAAATGCTCAGTCCGTGAAGTTAATCACCAACATGATAGAGGATCGACAGTCCAAACTTCTTTTGTAGAAGAAAAAGTTTTATAAATTGTGAAGAGTTGTATACCACGAAGAGAACGAACAAATTCAAGCGAGAGGTGACGTTAAAAAAAAATAAAATTTATTTACCTGTGAACCTTGCTTCTGTCTGTCAAACTAGCAATGGTGTAACTCCATAGGTTCGATAGTAAGTCGTTCGATACCCTGTGCAGAGGAAGCGGACCGCGAAACTGGCAAGAACCAAGTGGCGATAGCAACAAGAGAAAATTGCCCATTTAATAGACGATAACCCTAACACATCCAAACCATACAGATGGCACGATCTGGGAGATGCGTACAATAAACTAGGGTTAAGTCAATAAAAAGCTCAGAGACATACTGGCACACTGATATTCCTTACGCATCCAAACCCGGGAAATAAATGTGAAATTGAATTCTATGTACAAATCATTGGTTAAGAAGGCGCAACAAATGAGAGGCAAGGTAACAACGAGCTGGAATTCCACAGCCGTAACCAAAAAGGTACACAATGACATTTAAATATATTTTAGAATGAGACAATATCTCCATGGGAGTCAACTCTTTAAAGGAAACCGTACCCTGAGTAAATATCTTGGGATCGTTATAATTCAATCCCATATTTCATATATAATCTCACACAAGCCAGACTTGACAAATCAATACATGTATCGATTTAATGCGAATGCAGATCATAACCATAGGCGTACACCATATGTTCATACATTCCACATAATAAGTCCATATAACATCTCTATTGAACTTTAATGAATATCGAACTCGACATAGTAGTTCGAATAGCAAAAGTAAATGCATGACAAGTCGATAGAAGTGATGAGTTGTATTAACATAGGTAACGATTGTAAATCATCGTGTAAATACCGGCAACCAACTTACAATGCAACGAATGATATAGGTGTACCCTCATGCCGAGGTGACCTATAATTAAAAAGGGGAAAATCCAATTATGGTGGAAGTGTATGTAGAAATATATATATATATATATATATATATATGTGTGTGTGTGTGTGTGTGTGTGTGTGTGTGTGTGTGTGTGTGTGTGTATATATATATATATATATATAATTTTACAACAATCATATATCAAGCAATGAGATCCATTTAATCATGGGTGTAAATTGTAATAGAAGTTGTGGTAAAGAAGTGATTATTCGAGCAAATAGGAATATACAGTTCTGTTATTAGTGTAAGGAAAAAAAAAAATGTGTGGTCAATTTGGGAGACATGAAAAATGGTATCAGAGCCCATGTTACATAAACTGGGCTATTGTTTTTGTCCTCACTGTTGTTGTGTGCTCACTGTATAAATTATTTATTGTTAAAAAAAAAAAAAATTAATAATATTACTGATCTATGTTGTTTAGTGTACAGTGGTGTTGAAACAGAAAAGTTGAATGGCAGAAGGTGAGGAAATTTATGTGGAACTATGTGATGACGATAATACACCAGATCCCAATGCTCTAGTGATGGATATGTTGCACAGTTTGCAACGAGAGATGGCTGAGCTAAGAAGCCAAAATGATATATTGTCATTAGCCAGTGAGAAGCAGGAAAACCTCATCAGAGAACTAACTTCTCGGAACAGCCAAGAAAGTGAAGGTTCCAGAAAGAGGAAAAAGGTCAAGTTCTCTGATGAATCTGAGGAAGATGATGTTACTAGGCATCAGTATAAGCAGAAAAAGGAATTACAAGGGGAATTTCGAAAGACCAAACCTCCCTCCTATGATGGGAAGAAGGAGGAAGATGCTGAAGCCTGGTTGTTGAAAATGATTAAATATTTCCATGTTTATGAATATGAAAGCAATATGAAAGCCAGATTAGTTGTCTAACAGCTACAAGGTAAGGCTACCTTGTGGTGGGAGGAGACAAAAATGGTTCATGCCATTGATGAAAAGATGGTTACTTGGGAAGATTTCTAGGTTAAGTTTAAAAACCACTATTTAAATTAACGTTATTATGATGATAAAGCAAAGGAATTTCATGAGCTTAGACTGGGACAACTTACTATTGATGAGTTTGTCACCAAGTTTACAAATCTTTTGAGATATGTCCCTTACATTAGGGAAGAGAAGGCAAAGGTACAAAGTTTTTTGAACTGTTTTCTTGCTGTGTACAAAGAGAAGATCGAGTTTGATAACCCAAAAACTATGGACGAAGCAGTGATAAAAGATAGGTTATGCTATGAGTAGTTTAAAGGAAAGGATGAGCATGGAAAAGGCTGGATAAACAAAGGTGAAATCAAAGGAAAGAAACAAAAACCAGCTTACTTAAAGAATTCTGGCAGGGATCATCAGCGGAAAAAATTTAATAAACCAAAAGAAAGCCAAACTGCTCAGTCCCAAGTTGGTTCCAAACAACTAGATGGAGAAAACAAGAAGGAAGGCACAGTTAAAATGAGGGAACCTTTGAAATTTTGGGGGTGTGGAGAACCCATCTCTTGAGGGATTGTCCCCACCGAAACATTCAGATGATTATGAGAGATCAAGAAGCTACCACAGTAAATGATATAGCAAGAAATATACCCACTATCAATGCAGCATTGGAGAATCGACAAGAAGAACACCAAGCTACCATGGTTGAAATGGAAGGTAAGATTGCTGACCAATCTGTTACTATTTTAATTGATGCAGGTGCTTCTTTGAGTTACATTAGTCCACAAGTGGTAGAAAAGTGCCATCTCAAAGCTGAAAAGTTTCAGCAGTCTTGGTTGGTCCAGTTAGCCACTGGCACTAGGAGGAAAGTAACTCATAATTTACCTCTAACAGTAATTAAATTAAATGATTTTTGGACAGAAGTAAGTTTCAACATTCTGCCTTTAGGCTCATATGACTTGCTGATAGGAATGGACTGGCTGGAAAAGAGAAAGGCTGTGATGAACTGTTGTGATAAAACTTTGCATTGCATAGATGAAGAAGGGAAACCTTTTCTTCTCAAGGGAAAAGAAAAACCCATCTCTGTAAGACAAATATCAGCACTGCAACTTAAAATAACAGCGAGGAAAGGATATCAAGTATATGCAGTACATGTAGAAAAATTAGAACAGCAACCTGAAGAAAACCTGTTGGACACCTTGCCAGTAATAAGAGAATTCAAGGAAGTTTTTCTAGATGAGATTCCTTATCTTCCCCCCAAAAGAGAGATTGACTTTTCAATCGATTTGGTGCCGGGAACAACACCTGTTTCTCGAGCCCCTTATTGAATGAGTCCCCCTAAACTCATGGAGCTAAAAATGCAATTGCAAGAATTGCTGGATAAAGGTTATATCAGAGCAAGTGTGTCTCCTTGGGGAGCACCGGTACTGTTTGTGAAAAATAAGGATGGAACCTTTAGAATGTGCATTGACTATCATCAACTGAATAAGTTTACAATTAAAAACAGATACCCTTTGCCTCGAATCGATGATCTTTTTGATCAGGTAAGAGGAGATTCAGTATTTTCTAAGATTGATTTAAGGACTGGTTATCACCAGCTCAGAATTAAGGAGGAAGACATTAGTAAAACAACTTTTCGAACCAGGAATGGTAACTACGAATTTGTAGTCCTACCTTTCGGTTTGCCAAATGCCCCTGCCACCTTTATGTGCTTAATGAACAATGTTTTAAATAATTACTTGGAAAAAATTGTACTAGTGTTCATAGACGATATTTTAGTTATTCAAAAAGTGAGGAGGAGCACAAAGAGCACTTGAGGATAGTGTTGCAAACTTTGAAAGAAAACCAGTTATATGCCAAATTCAGTAAATGTGAATTCTATAAGGACAAGATCCAATACTTGGGTCATATTATTTCTGAACAAGGGTTGGCTGTTGACCCTGAAAAGATAAAATCTATTAAAGAATGGTTGGTGCCAACTGCTCTTTTAGCAGTAAGATCATTCATGGGGATTGCGGGTTATTATCGTAGATTTATAGAGAGATTTTCTGCCATAGCATATCCCATAACCTCACTACAAAGAAAGGGGGTCAAGTTTGAGTGGACTGAAAAATGCTACAAAGGTTTTGAACAATTAAAATTAAAAATCACTATAGCCCCTATACTAAAGATTGCAGATCCTAATAAAGAATTTGTTGTGTGCATGGATGCCTGTAGAGAGGGGTTGGGAGGAGTCCCGTTGCAAGAAAATTCGGTTATTGCATATGATTATAGGAAGCTAAAAACACATGAACAAAACTATAGTGCATATGATTTGGATTTGGCTGTTGTTATTCATGCCTTGAAGATGTGGCGACACTATCTCCTTGGGAAAAAATTTACATTGATGACTGATCATATTAGTCTTAAATATTTCTTTTCCCAAACTGATCTAAATGCTAGACAGGCGAGGTGGCTATCTTTTCTGAGTGAATTTGATATGTACATAAAACATATCAGAGGGAAAGAAAATAAAATTGTTGATGCCTTGACTAGAAATGTTTGTCAAAATATAAACAGTATTGGAAGTAGTGCTAATTTTGATTTAGAAGATCTAGTGAGAAAGGTAGCAGACCAGGATCCAAATTATGAGAATCTACAGGTAAAAACACTAAAGAAGGAGATGGTTGAATACAGTCAAAACCAAAAAGGGCTGATCTGCTACATAAATAGATTGTATATTCCCAATGTGGAAACTTTGAAAAAAGAAATCCTAGATGAATATCACAAACAACCGTATGCCAAACATCCTGGATATCAGAAAATGCTAACAGCTTTGAAAAAGAAGTTTTTTTGGCCACGAATGAAAAAAGATGTATCAGAATACTTAGCTAGGTGTTTGGAGTGTCAACTAGTTAAAGTTGAGCATCAACATCCTACGGGACTTATAAATCCTTTGTCGATTGTAGAATGGAAATGGGACACCGTTTCTATAGATTTCATAACAGGACTACCCAAAACCAGATACCAAAATGACTCAGTGATGGTGGTAGTAGACACTTTAACAAAAGATGCACACTTCATACTTGTGAAATCTACTTTTGGGACATCCCAAGTAAAGTATGTGTTCCTGAAGGAAGTAGTAAGGCTCCATGGAGTCCCAAAGATGATTGTTTCAGACAGAGATGCTAAGTTCACGGCAGCCTTTTGGAAAGGTCTATTTAGGGGCATGGGCACTAAGCTTAATTTTAGTGTTGCATATCACCCGCAGACAGATGGTCAGACAGAGAGAACAAATCAGATTTTGGAGGATATGTTGAGAATGTATGTGATGGATAGGCCATCAAAATGGGAAGACTACTTTCATTTAGCTGAATTTACCTATAATAAAAACTATCAATCCTCTATCAAAATGAGTCTGTTTGAAGCACTCTATGGAAGGAAATGTCATACTCCTTTGAGTTGGAGCCAACCTGAGGATAAACTAATGTTGGAACCATATGCTTTACAAGAGATGGAAAGAATTGTTAAACAAATACAAAGAAACATCAAGACAGCACAACATCGCCAAAAAAACTATGTTGATAAGAAGAGGGTACATCGAGGAATTTAAAGTGGGGGAACATGTGTATTTGCATATTAAACCCAAAAAGAGCACACTTTATGTTGCAAGTTGTGCAAAACTGGCTCCTAGATATTGTGGGCCTTTTGAAGTATTAGAAAGGGTGGGACCAGTGGCTTATAAGCTAGCCTTACCGCCCCATGTTAAAGTTCATGATGTGTTTGATGTTTCATTATTAAAAAGATATGTACATGATGCTTCTCACATTGTTGATTGGAATGTGATACAGGTGGAACCAGAAGGGGGAGTTCCTTCCAGAACCACTTCAAATATTGGATTGGGAAGAAATTGAATTGAGGAATCGCACGGTAGCAAGAGTAAAGGTGCAGTGGAAGCACTTTACTGCTGAACAAGCTATCTAGGAAAGAGAATCTGAAATGATGGAAAAATATCCATTTTTGTTTGAAAAATGAACTCTAGTAGTTAGATATCAACACCGAGGACGGTATTTGCTTTCAGAGGGGGAATATGTAACACCCCTAGTTTTATGTTTCTGTCAAAGTTATACATTTGAACTTTAATCCAAAGGGGAGTGGACCCCAATGGATAAGTATTTTGTGGATGTAATTAAAAATTTAAATTATGGAAATTAAATAAAATAATTATGTGCAGATTGACCAAAAGAGAATTATGAGATCACTTGCTAAATCCATGAGGATGGAAAGATGCAATTACTTTCCCTAAAAATCTTTCAAAAATCCGTGAAAGAATTTATTTCCAAATTAGATTTTGAGGAAAATCTAGTTTCCCCAATGATGTGGAGAGTAGTTGGGAAGAGGTAAAAATATGGGAAAATCAGAAAGCAGCTTTCAAAATCCCTAAATAAGTGAAGTCTAGGAAAACACGAAGAAAAGCGTCTTGATATTCTGGATGCAAAATTAGAAATAGTCTCTGGGGAGAAAAGACTTAAATAAGCTATTCCTGAATAGATTAGAGGTTGGACTATTCCAGGAGATGATCTCAGCTCGGGGGTGAGTTCTGTGGATAGAAGAACTCTAAGGTTGGGAGGACTGGTCAATAGCTGAAGTGGTATGTTTTAATATGCTTATGGATGGTTGAACTTGGTTGTTGTATAGTGTGATTAGAGGCATTAGATGTTATTTTATTAAATGTTGAAATTGGTAGCCATACATTTACATAATTGTTTATAGGAAATTAATCCTCTTCATTCTGTGTAGTTGTATGGACAGGAGTTAGAGGGAAAAATCACCCAGAAGTTCTAAACCTGCTAAAGGTTTAAATATGGAGATTTATTTTACTCCCTTAACTTTATTATTTTATAGCTGTACTAAAACTATGTGGAATAAGAAATCTAACTCTGCCTTGAAATAAGAAATCTGAGGCTAAAAACCCTGATATTAATAGAAAAGCGACAGAAATCACTTATTAGTATTGCACTAGGAAATGAATAATTCTGGTTGCATGAGTCCAAAGATGATATAGAATTGTATAGCAATGAAGAAAGAAGAGAGCAAAAATGATAGGTTAAGTTAATTGCATGCCTGATATGAAAAGAAAAAGTTACTAATTATGGGCAAAGAATGAAAGATTGGTTTAATACATGTTAATACCATGAAACTATCTATGAGATATACATGTGTATACATGAAACTATCTACTGATCTATTTCCACTATTCTAGTAGTATTCATAATGGATATAAAAACGAAGGACAGTAAACCATTGAAATCTAGGAGTGAAACAAATAAGCACCCAGATAGATATTATTAATTCTCGTAATTTTATACAGAAAGGAACAATGTAATGACCAGAAGGTGATACCTAACTAGAAGCTAATACACTGATAAAAAATATACAAGGGTATAGATATTACGCAGCGAAAATATATGATTCCTACAGGAACATATAGAGACCATGGAAAAAAACAAAATAATTAGCAGAAAGAGGACTCAAACCCTTTGCTTACGTATAATCATGAAAAAACATTAGAAATACCATCTTTTAAATCTGTGTATAACTATTAAATGAAAATGCAGAGTCGAGCTAGAAATTCATGACGAGTACGTGACGACCATGGTGAACATGAGAAAACCCTACCTACTAATACAAAATAAATAAGATTGAGCTCGATAGGTCTCGTCGAGCGAGGAAAATCCATGTGTGTGAGCTCTAAAGGGAAAGGAATACGATACAACCAGACTATGGCATAGAATGTCCATAGAATAAAAAATTTTAAACAATCCCAATTACAATTATATGCATGACGAGGGTTATCAATCCCACGCCATAATTACAAAACTCGAAGAGAAGTCTCAGATAGAAAAATAAACTGGAGAGAAAGCCGACCCATGCATATGGGAGGAGAGTACTATAGAAACTGAAATTCTCAGCGACGAGAAGAAGAACCAACCTGAAAATACACACACGAACACAAACACCTTAGAGCGCAATGGAACCAGTTGATGAGAACGAGTGACAGAGAGACACTGGTGATGGCGGGAAGTCGTCACATTACCTGTGGATATAAGAAAACTAACGCATGGTCAATATGGCAACGAAAAGGCTAGTGGAAACTATCAACAAAAATTACTATACGTCATAACCGTATTAGAAATTACCTTGGAGCAGAGAACGTGGGATGGGCGAGCTCCAACCCTGAAACAAGAAAGGAAACCAGGATGGCTGAATAAAAACAAAGATTCAGGCGGTTTAATGATAGTCATTACAATGATAACAAACCAAAAAATTAATTGAAGCCTGAACATGAAATAGGGAATTACCTCATTGGGAGAATTAAATCAAATCACTGTGGAGGATTCAGTATAGTATAAAAATGCTCAGTCCATGAATTTAATCACCAACGTGATAGAGGATCGACAGTCCAAACTTCTTTTGTAGAAGAAATTTTTTTATAAATTCTGAAGAGTTGTATACCACGAAGAGAACGAACAAATTCAAGCGAGAGGTGACGTTCAAAAAAAAAAAAAACTATTTACTTGTGAACCTTGCTTCTGTCTATCAAACGAGCAATGGTGTAACTCTAGAGGTTCGATAGTAAGTTGGTCGATACCCTGTGTAGAGGAAGCGGGGCGCGAAACTGGCAAGAGCCAAGTGGAGATAGCAACAAGAGAAAATTTCCCATTTAATAGACGATAACCATAACGCATCCAAACCATACAGATGGCACGATCTGGGAGATGCGTACCATAAACTAGGGTTAATTCAATAAAAAACTCAGAGGCATACTGGCACACTAATAGTCCTTACGCATCCGAATGCGGGAAATAAATGTGAAATTGAATTCTATGTACAAATATTTGGTTAAGAAGGCGCAATAGATGCGAGGCAAGGTAATAACGAGATGGCGTTCCACAGCCGTAACCAAAAAGGTACACAATGACATTTAAATATATTTTAGAATGAGACAATATCTCCATGGGAGTCAACTCATTAAAGGAAACCGTACCCTGAGTAAATATATTGGGATCATTATAATTCAATCCCAGATTTCATATATAATCTCACGCAAGCCAAACTTGACAAATCAATACATGTATCAATTTAATGTGGATGCAGATCATAACCATAGGCATACACCATATGTTCATACATTCCACATAATAAGTCCATATAACATCTCTATTGAACTTTAATGAATATCGAACTCGACATAGTAGTTTGAATAGCAAAAGTAAATGCATGACAAGTCGATAGAAGTGATGAGTTGTATTAACATAGGTAATGGTGGTAAATCATCGTGTAAATACCGACAACCAACTTACAATGCAACGAATGATATAGGTGTACCCTCATGCCGAGGTGACCTATAATTAAAAAGGGGCAAATCCAATTATGGTGGAAGTGTATGTAGATATATATATAAAATATATATATATATATATATATATATATATATATATATATATATATATATATATATATATATATATATATATATATATATATAATTTTAAAACAACCATATATCAAGCAATGAAATCCATTTCATCATGGGTGGAAATTGTAATAGAGGTTGTGGTAAAGAAGTGATTATTCGAGAAAATAGGAATATACATTTCTATTATTACTGTAAGAAAAAAAAAATTGTGTGGTCAATTTGGGAGACATGACAAATGGTATCAGAGCCCATGTTACATAAACTGGGTTTTTTTTGTTGTGCTCACTATTGTTGTGTGCTCACTGTATAAATTATTTATTGTTGAAAAAAAAAAATAAAAAATTATTACTGATCTGTGTTGTTTAGTGTACAGTGGTGCTGAAACAGAAAAGTTGAATGGCAGAAGGTGAGGAAATTTATGTGGATCTTTGTGATGACGATAATACACCAGATCCCAATGCTCCAGTGATGGCTAAGTTGCAAAGTTTACAACGAGATATGGCTGAGCTAAGAAGCTAGAATGACAGATTTTTATTAAGCAGTGAAAAGCAGGAAAAGCTCATCAAAGAATTAACTTCTCGGAACAGCCAAGAAGGTGAAGGTTCCGGAAAGAGGAAAAATATGATGAATCTGAGGAAGATGATGTTACTAGGCATCAGTATAAGCAGAAAAAGGAATTACAGGGGGAATTCCGAAAGATCAAACCTCCCTCCTATGATGGGGAGAAGGAGGAAGATGCTGAAGCTTGGTTCTTGAACATGATTAAATATTTCCAAGTTTATGAATATGAAAGAAATATAAAAGCCAAATTATTTGTCTACCAACTACAAGGTAAGGCTACCTTGTGGTGGGAGGAGATGAAAATGGTTCATGCCATTTATGAAAAGAAATTTACTTAGGAAGATTTCCAGGTTATGTTTAAAAACCACTATTTAAATGAACGTTATTATGATGATAAAGTAAAGGAATTTCATGAGCTTAGACTGGGACAGCTTACTATTGATGAGTTTGTCACCAAGTTTACAAATCTGTTGAGATATGTCCCTTACATTAGGGAAGAGAAGGCAAAGGTACAAAGGTTTTTGAACTGTTTGCTTGGTGTGTACAAAGAGAAGATCGAGTTTGATAACGCAAAAACTATGGATGAAGCAGTGAGAAAAGCTAAGTTATGCTACCAGCAGTTTAAAGGAAAGGGTGAGCATGGAAAAGACTGGATAAACAAAGGTAAAATCAAAGGAAAGAAACAAAAACTAGCTTACTTAAAGAATTTTCGTAGGGATCATCAGTGGAAAAAGTTTAATAAACCAAAAGAAAGCCAAACTGCTCAGTCCCAAGTTGTTTCCAAACAACTAGATGGAGAAAACAGGAAGGAAGGCACAGTTAAAATGAGGGAACCTTTGAAATGTTGGGGATGTGGAGAACCCCATCTCTTGAGGGATTGTCCCCACTGAAACATTAAGATGATTATGAGAGATCAAGAAGCTACCACAGTAAATGATATAGCAATAAATATACCCACTATCAATGCAGCATTAGAGAATCGACAAGCAGAACACCAAGCTACCATGGTTGAAATGGAAGGTAAGATTGCTGACCAATCTGTTACTGATTTAATTGATCCAGGTGCTTCTTTGAGTTACATTAGTCCACAAGTGGTAGAAAAATTCCATCTCAAAGCTAAAAAGTTTCAGAAGTCTTGGTTGGTCTAGTTAGCCACTGGCACTAGGAGAAAAGTAACTCATAAGTTACCTCGAACAGTAATTAAATTAAATGATTTTTAGACAGAAGTAAATTTCAACATTCTGCCTTTAGGCTTATATGACTTGCCGATAGGAATGGACTGGCTGGAAAAGAGAAAGGTTGTGATGAACTGTTAGGATAAAACTTTGCATTGCATAGATGAAGAAGGGAAACCTTTTATTCTCAAGGGAAAAGAAAAACCCATCTCTGTAAGACAAATATCAGCAGTGCAACTTAAAAGAATAGCTAGGAAAGGATATCAAGTATATGTAGTACATGTAGAATAATTAGAACAACAACCTGAAGAAAAACTGTTGGAAACCTTTCCAGTAATAAGAGAATTCAAGGAAGTTTTTCCGGATGAGATTCCTCATCTTCCCCCCAAAAGAGAGATTGAATTTTCAATCGATTTGGTGCCGAGAGCAACACATGTTTCCTGAGACCCTTATTGAATGAGTCCCCCTGAACTCATGGAGCTAAAAATGCAATTGCAAGAATTGTTGGATAAAGGTTATATCAGACCAAGTGTGTCTCCTTGGGGAGCATAGGTATTGTTTGTGAAAAAGAAGGATGGAACCTTTAGAATGTGCATTGACTATCGTCAACTGAAGAAGTTGACAATTAAAAACAGATACCCTTTGCCCTGAATTGATGATCTTTTTTATCAGGTAAGAGGAGATTCAGTATTTCCTAAGATTGATTTAAGGACTGGTTATCACCAACTCAGAATTAAGGAGGAAGACATTAGTAAAACAACTTTTCGAACCAGGTATGGTCACTACGAATTTGTAGTCCTACCTTTCGGTTTGAAAAATTCCCCTGCCACGTTTATGTGCTTAATGAACAGTGTTTTAAATAAGTAATTTTATAAATTTGTACTAGTGTTCATAGACGATATTTTAGTTATTCAAAAAGTGAGGAGGAGCACAAAGAGAACTTGAGGATAGTGTTGCAAACTTTGAAAGAAAACTAGTTATATGCCAAATTCAGTAAATTTTAATTCTATAAGGACAAGATACAATACTTGGGTCATATTATTTATGAACAAGGGTTGGTTGTTGACCCTGAAAAGATAAAAGCTATTAAATAATGGCCGGTGCCAACTAATGTTTCAGCAGTAAGATCATTCGTGGGGATTGCGGGTTATTATCGTAGATTTGTAGAGAGATTTTCTCCCATAGCATATCCCATAACCTCACTACAAAGAAATGGGGTCAATTTTGAGTGGAATGAAAAATCCCAAAAAAAATTTGAACAATTAAAATTAAAACTCACTACAGCCCCTATACTAAATATTGCAGATCCTAATAAAGAATTTGTTGTGTGCATGGATGCCTGTAGAGAGGGGTTGGGAGGAGTCCTGTTGGAAGAAAATTCGGTTATTGCATATGAGTCTAGGAAACTAAAGATACATGAACATAACTATAGTGCATATGATTTGGAATTGGCTGTTGTTATTCATGCCTTGAAGATGTGGCGACACTATCTCCTTGGGAAAAAATTTACATTGATGACTGATCATATTAGTCTTAAATATTTCTTTTCCCAAACTGAACTAAATGCTAGACAGGCCAGGTGGCTATCTTTTCTGAGTGAATTTGATATGGACATAAAACATATCAGAGGGAAAGAAAATAAAATTGTTGATCCCTTGAGTAGAAATGGTTGTCAAAATATAAACAGTATTTGAAGTAGTGCTAATTTTGATTTAGAAGATATAGTGAGAAAGGTAGCAGACCAGGATCCAAATTATGAGAATATACAGGTAAAAATAATAAAGAAGGAGATGGTTGAATACACTCAAAACCAAAAAGGGCTGATCTGCTATAAAAATAGATTGTATATCCCCAATGTGGAAACTTTGAAAAAAGAAATCCTAGATGAATATCACAAACAGCTGTATGTCGGACATCCTGGATATCAGAAAATGCTAACAGCTTTGAAAAAGAAGTTTTTTTGGCCAGGAATGAAAAGAGATGTAGCAGAATACTTAGCTAGGTGCATGGAGTGTTAACTAGTTAAAGTTGATCATCAGCATCCTGCGGGACTTCTAAATCCTTTGCCGGTTGCAGAATGGAAATGGGACACTGTTTCTATAGATTTCATAACAGGACTACCCAAAACCAAATACCAGCATGACTCAGTGATGGTGGTAGTAGACACTTTAACAAAAGATGCACACTTCATACCTGTGAAATCTACTTTTGGGAAAGCCCAAGTAGCGGATGTGTTCCTGAAGGAAGTAGTAAGGCTCCATGGAGTCCCAAAGATGATTGTTTCAGAAAGAGATGCTAAGTTCACAGTAGCCTTTTGGAAAGGTATATTTGGGGGCATGGCCACTAAGCTGAATTTTAGTGCTACATATCACCCGCAGACAGACGGTTAGACAGAGAGAAAAAATCAGATTTTGGAGGATATGCTGAGAATGTATGTGATGGATATGCCATCAAAATGGGAATACTACTTGCATTTAGCTGAATTTACCTATAATAACAGTTATCAATCCTCTACCAAAATGAGTCCGTTTGAAGCAGTCTATTGAAGGAAATGTCGTATTCTTTTGAGTTGGAACCAACTTGAGGATAAACTAATGGTGGGACTAGATGCTTTACAAGAGATGGAAATAATTGTTAAACAAATACAAAGAAACATCAAGACAGCACAAGATCGCCAGAAAAACTATGCTGATAAGAAGAGGGTAGATCGAGAATTTAAAGTGGGGGAACATGTGTATTTGCGTATTAAACCCAAAAAGAGCACACTTTATGTTGGAAGTTGTGAAAAACTGGCTCCTAGATATTGTGGGCCTTTTGAAGTATTAGAAAGGGTGGGACCAGTGGCTTATAAGCTGGCCTTACCGCCCCATGTTAAAGTTCATGATGTGTTTCATGTTTCATTATTAAAAAGATATGTACATGATGCTTCTCACATTGTTGATTGGAATGTGATACAGGTGGAACCAGAAGGGGAGTTCCTTCCAGAACCACTTCAAATATTGGAGCGGGAAGAAATTGAATTTAGGAATCGCACGGTAGCAAGAGTAAAGGTGTAGTGGAAGCACTTTACTGCTGAAGAAGCTACCTAGGAAAGAGAAGCTGAAATGATGGAAAAATATCCATTTTTGTTTTAAAAATGAACTCTATTAGTTAAATATCAACACCGAGGACAGTGTTTGCTTTCAGAGGGGGAATATGTAATACCCCTAGTTTTATGTTTCTGTCAAAGTTAGACATTTGAACTTTAATCCAAAGGGGAGTGGACCCAAATGGATAAGTATTTTTTGGATGTAATTAAAAATTTAAATTATGGAAATTAAATAAAATAATTCTGTGCAGATTGACCAAAAGAGAACTATGAGATCACTTGCTAAATCCATGACGATGGAAAGAGGAAAATACTTTCCCCAAAAATCTTTCAAAAATCCTTGAAAGAATTTATTTCCAAATTAGATTTTGAGGAAAATCTAGTTTCCCCAATGATGTGGAGAGTAGTTGGGAAGAGGTAAAAAGCTGGGAAAAGTAGAAAGTAGCTTTCAAAATCTCTAAATAAGGGAAGCCTAGGCAAACAGGAAGAAAAGCGTCTTGATATTCTGGACGCAGAATTAGAAACAGGCTCTGGGGAGAAAAGGCTTAAATAAGCTATTCCTAAACAGATTAGAGGTTGGTCTGTTCCATGAGATGATCTCAGCTCGGGGGTGAGTTCTGTGGATAGAAGAACTCTAAGGTTGGGAGGACTGGTCAATAGTAAAAGTGGTATGTTTTAATATACTTATGGATGGTTGAACTTGGTTGTTGTATAGTGTGATTAGAGGCATTAGATTTTATTTTATTAAATATCGAAACTGGTAGCCATACATTTATAGAATTGTTTATAGGAAATTAATCCTCTTCATTCTGTGTAGTTGTATGGACAGGAGTTAGAGGTAAAAATCACCCAGAAGTTCTAAACCTACTAAAGGTTTAAATCTGGAGATTTATTTTACTCCCTTCACTTTATTATTTTATAGCTGTACTAAAATTCTGTAGAATAATAAATCTAACTCTGCCTTGAAATAACAAATCTGAGGCTGAAAACCCCGATATTAATAGTAAAGCGACATAAATCACTTATTAGTATTGCACTAGGAAATGAATAATTTTGGTTGCATGAGTCCAAATATGATATAGAATTTTACAGCAGTGAAGAAAGAAGAAAGAAAAAGTGATAGGTTAAGTTAATTGCATGCCTGATATGAAAAGAAAAATTTACTAATTCTGGGGAAAGAATAAAATATTGGTTTAATACATGTTCATACCATGAAACTATCTAGGAGATATACATGTGTATCCATATAGAAATAAATTATTATGTTCGAAAGGAAAGTCTCACCACAGAAAGATAGATGTCATTGATATGTCCTCAATAAGAAAGTTCTACTATATTATACTTATTTGATAGAAAAGGTAAAACAAACCATGAACCCTGAAATACTGTCATCTGAAAATTATGTAATGGAGTTCAGTTAAATAGATTTCATTTTTGCTACAGGAAATGCAAATCAGGTATTCAGATAAAGTATTTATTTAACTTGTTAAGAGTTTTACTGATCTATTTCCACTATTCTAGTAGTATTCATAATGGAAATAAAAACGAAGGAAAGTAAACCATTGAAATCCAGGAGTGAAATGAATAAGCATCTAAATAGATATTATTAATTCTCCTAATTTTATACGGAAAGGAACACTATAATGACCAGTACGTGAAGACCATGGTGAACATGAGAAAACCCTACCTACTAACACAAAATAAATAAGATTGAGCTCGATAGGTCTCGCCGAGCGAGGAAATTCCATGTGTGTGAGCTCTAAAGGGAAAGGAATACGATACAACCAGACTATGGCATAGAATGTCCATAGAATAAAAACGTTTAAACAATCCCAATTACAATTATATGTGCGACGAGGGTTATCAATCCCACGCCATAATTACACAACTCGAAGAGAAGTCTCAGATAGAAAAATAAACTGGAGAGAAAGCCGACCCATGCATATGGGAGGAGAGTACTATAGAAACTGAAATTCTCGGCGACGAGAAGAAGAACCAACCTGAAAATACACACACGAACACAAACACATTAGAGCGAAATGGAACCAGTTAATGAGAACGAGTGACAAAGAGACACTGGTGATGGCGGGAAGTCGTCATGTTACCTGTGGATATAAGAAAACTAACGCAGGGTTAATATGGCAACAAAAAGGCTAGTGTAAACTATCAACAAAAATTACTATACGCTGTAACCGTATTAGAAATTACCTTGGAGCAGAAAATGTGGGATGGGCGATCTCCAACCCTGATACAAGAAAAGAAACTGGGATGGCTAAATAAAAACAAAGATTCAGGAAGTTCAATGATAGTCATTACAATGATAACAAACCAAAAATTTAATTGAAGCCTGAACATGAAATAGGGCATTACCTCATTGGGAGAATTAAATCAAATCATTGTGGAGGATTTGGTATAGTATAAAAATGTCCAGTCTGTGAAGTTAATCACCAACGTGACAGAGGATCGACATTCCAAAGTTCTTCTGTAGAAGAAAAAGTTTTATAAATTGTGAAGAGCTGTATACCACGAAGAGAACGAACAAATTCAAGCGAGAGGTGACGTTCAAAAAAAAAAAAAAAAAAACTATTTACCTGTGAACCTTGCTTCTGTCTGTCAAACGAGCAATGGTGTAACTCCAGAGGTTCGATAGTAAGTCCGTCGATACCCTGTGCAGAGGAAGCGGGCCGCGAAACTGGAAAGAACCAACTGGAGATAGCAACAAGAGAAAATTTCCCATTTAATAGACGATAACCCTAACGCATCCAAACCATACAGATGGCATGATCTGGGAGATGCGTACCATAAACTAGGTTTAAGTCAATAAAAAACTCAGAGGGATACTGGCACACTGACAGTCCTTATGCATCCGAACTCGGGAAATAAATGTGAAATTGAATTCTATGTACAAATATTTGGTTAAGCAGGTGCAGCAGATGTGAGGCAAGGTAACAATGAGCTGGTGTTCCACAGCCGTAACCAAAAAGGTACACAATGACATTTAAATATATTTTATAATGAGACAATATCTCCATGGGAGACGACTCATTAAAGGAAACCGTACCCTGAGTAAATATATTGGGATCGTTATAATTCAATCCTAGATTTCATATATAATCTCACGCAAGCCAAACTTGACAAATCAATACATGTATCAATTTAATGCGGATGCAGATCATAACCATAGGCATACACCATATGTTCATACATTCCACATAATAAGTCCAAATAAACATCTCTATTTAACTTTAATGAATATCGAACTCGACATAGTAGTTCAAATAGAAAAAGTAAATGCATGACAAGTCGATAGAAGTGATGAGTTGTATTAACATAGGTAATGGTGGTAAATAATCATGTAAATACCGGCAACCAACTTACAATGCAACGAATGATACAGGTGTACCCTCATGCCGAGGTGACCTATAATTAAAAAGGGGCAAATCCAATTATGGTGGAAGTGTATGTAGAAATATATAATATCTATATATATATATATATATATATATATATATATATATATATATATATATATATATATATATATATATATATAGTTTTACAACAATCATATATCAAGCAATGAAATCCATTTCATCATGGGTGTAAATTGTAATAGAGGTTGTGGTAAAGAAGTGATTATTCTAGAAAATAGGAATATACATTTCTATTATTAGGGTAAGAAAAAAAAAAATGTGTGGTCAATTTGGGAGACATGACACAGAGGTGGGGCACATTCTAGAATCTTTGACAACTATCATGATTGACGTTCTGGCGTTTCCAACAAAACTTGCCGCCAAAACAAAACTTCGTTAAGCATTTTTAGTAATTTTTACCAAAAATGAAACTTCATTTCTATAAATTTGCCCCAAAATCCGCTAAAAAAAACTTCCCTCCTCAAAGTACAATATTTTTCTTGCCAAAGTATCCAACAATATTGCATAAAGTTTGTCCTCCATTCACTCCATCATTGTAATTGTTAACTTGTTTAAGAGAGCAACCTTGTATTCATCTGCAAACCGTGCCTGAAGCAGCGGTTATCTGCGGCCAGTAACCTCAATGAGTTTCCAAATACTTTGTTTTTTTTGGGAATTTAAACTCCAATAGTGAGGGCTTTAACTTTTCAAGGATTTCTGCTTTTCTGTCCTTTCTATTTGCGAGCTCTTCTGTGGGGCTATTTCATTTTTGAGTCCTATTTTATGTGATGTCTAAACTCTGGTTTCTTGCTTCCCTTATGTGAAATTCCTCTTGCCATTAGTATGTTAGTTTCGTTTCCTTTCAGTTTCAGAGAGACTCTCTGGACTGGTTCTTGTAAAGATATTATATTTTTTCATAATAAAAAATTATATTAAATTAGTAAATGCGTCAATGATGTGTCTGACATTTCTAGAATTAGTAATATTGACAATCCTTTGACAAGTACAAAGTATCAAACCCATATGGCACATTACAACATTCCACAGATAAATTATGTAATTAAAAAAACATTTATTATTATTATTATATAATATCACTGCTCCCAATTAGCCGTTTCCTATAATTTTTAGGGAAACCTTTAGTCGTTTCGGACACCCGTACCCAAGTTCCCAACGTTTCCACATTTTAGAAACTCATGCAACATAGATTTATAAGTATTATAATTTGGATTTTAAAAATAAAAATATATTATAATTTAGATTTCCAATTTTTAACCAAATATCTATATATATATATATATATATATATATATATATATATAGTCTGTAATTAGACTAATATTAGCATAAAAATTTGGACATAGACCTTTCGTCTGCTTTTCAAGTGCCCAACATACTACCATGCAAAGCCGAGTACTTAGCTTTCAATACTGAGGACAACAACTGTACTTTCAAACTTGTGATTTTTAACATAATTGAAATCTAGTACATGGTTTCACATTGCTGAAGTACTAATTTACGGTAACATTGATGGATGAAAATTATTGAGACACAGATGATGCAGTGGAAATGGATGTCAATTCTTCTATACCTACACCACGAAACTGTGCACAATTCATCTGTAATTTCGCATAGCCACCCTCTAGAGGCAATAAAATGCTAAAGGTTTTTATAAAGCTATATACAAGATACTAATGTCAGTGTCCGAGTTACTAGTTACATAACCTAGGCAAGCTCTGACTTGAATATTTCCATTGATTTAGTGGGCAAGAAAGTGATGACTCTGATGCCATTCTTATCATCATATGCATTCACATTCAAAGGCAGAAGGAAGACGCAGACATTAACAGATGGAAAGCTCTGTAATCTAGTCATGTTCACTGCCTCTAACCAACTGAAATCCACTTGTGAGTACCCAAGGCGGCTCCAGTCAGTCAAACATAGTTATTTTGGCAGAGGAGTCACAACTTCCTGTTTGGGGTCACAGAGCTCAAGGAAATCTATATTCACCTGTCAATCTCACCTTTTCTTCCTTCACCATTCTCACTCAATCCCAAAGCGAAGCCTCGAACACTGATCGCACCGTTGCCATAGTACCCCTCCGGGAGTGGTGGTTTGCACACCTTTCTCGCTTCAACAACAAAATAAAAGTGAGCTTCTTCATCGAAAGGTATTTTAAGAGCCTTAACCCTTGATTTCCACACCAAAGCAGCCAAGGATTCAAATGTTGAACAATATAAATACCGCTCATCTTCTGCTGTCTTACCAGCTAAAACATTGTTCTTGATTTTATTTAAAGATTGAGAAGTCACGAAAAACTATTGCTGCACTAGGCCTACTGTTGCGTCAATCAGGTTGCTTTTGCTTGGGCTCATGCTAGGGATTCTAGGTTTGCGCTCAATGTTGACTCTAGGTGGGCTTTGTGGCTTCAGAAGTTCTCTCCTCCATTCAGGTGTTAGAGACAAAAGCGACATTCCTCTTGCAATATCAACGATTGCATTAAGAAATTGTGAAAATCCTAGTCCGTCGACCATGCAGTGCGAGAGTGCAACGCCGAGAACGAACCCTCCACAAAGGAAACGTGTCACCTTGAGACCAAGGGGAACCATGAATGGATTACTATGAAATATTTTTTAGAGTTGTTACTTTGAATTATTTTCAAGAATATTTTAGATATATATTTTTGTTTAAAGAAAACAAAACATAACCACCAATGATACCAAAATAGTTTTACCTACCCAGAGAATAATAAACAGCACAGCACTGTAATTTAATCTTTATTATATTGAAAAGGAATTGATAATTACTCACAATCCCTTGTATTTTTGTTACCTGAACAACCAGAGGAGGGATTTCATGATGCTCATATGTCATTGGATACTCGTAGAGTAGTTGCTTCAAGCATGGTGTGAAGTGGGCCAAGTATCCAACTTCCTTTAGACTACAGTTTGCAGTGCTTTTGTAACAGCCTTTCTTACGTAAATTAATATGGTAAATTCATTTTTAACTTTAATTGTTTTAAATCAAGAATTGGTTGAAAACCGAATTCTTGAATCGGTTGAGATTAAATAGGTGATGCGTCCAGCGCTTGGAGAATAATTTCTCTTCCCAGGCCTCAGCTTGTAGTTTTGGTTTCTCACTCAATTGGATGCTCTGCAATGAGCTTCTCAGGAACTCTACGTCGCTCTTCACCTTGTATTTCCTTCATACTTTTTTTCCACGCCATTTTCATTTACACCGAAGCTCAAATCACAGTCAATTGTTACAGGTGAAAACAATTGCGAGGGTTTTAGGTTTTCCTTTCGATTTGGGGTGTCCCATTCCAGTTCGACCATGGAGCTTAGCCTCCGGAAAGATGATAGGGTTCGAGCTCACTACAAAGCTTAGTTTTAGGAGCTTGTTGGCAAATCCAGAAAGAACGCCTCCCAAAAAATGTAGAGGCAGTGATTTGAACATTGATCACCACACGCAAAGAGCTGCATTCCTCTTTGTCACCTTCGTTCTACCCTTAAAGCTGGAAAGTTGTTCTGCTATTTCTTCCCTTTGGCCAGCTTCAATAGGCATGTCAATGAGCTTTGGGTCTTTAGTGGTTGTAGGAATTGAGCTTGAATGTTGCAGTTATTGGTTATAAGGCCACCATGGAGTCTGCTGCAACAATAACAATCATGAAGACTATAGCATCATGGAAACGTTGTCAAGAATATAATGGCATCGTGGAAATATATGAAAGGAAAGCGTGAAAGAGAACCCTAGTTGCAATGTTCAAAGGGAAGATTTTCTTAAAAGATAAGTGTATTTCTTTATTTAAAAGAATTTCAAAGCTTATTCATGCAGAATTATCTTTCCAAAAAAATCACTGGTATGGGAAAAACTATAAGAATCTAGATTGTTCTTTTGGAAAAATTTACTAGATTCCTGTGCATTGAAAAGAGATTAATCTTATTTTAATTTTGGAAGATAAGTTATAACATTAATCTACTTAAAAAAAATTTACACTGTTATCTAGATAGTGGGTAATCAATATTATGATATTTTGGGAAGGGTTAAGTAGTTTAATCCTTGAAAATATTTAATGAGTTCAAGGATAAGACAAGGAGTTTCACCAAAATAACTCTTGAAATTTTATGTATATGGAGAACTATGTTAGTTCTCTTAGTAACTAAAATATGTCACTTCCAAGAGATAAATATTGGCATTATAATACCATTCTAGAAGGACGTATGTATATATGCATGCTCTATATTTTAGAAAAATATTTTCTTGGATAGTTTCATAAAACCATGGTAGTTTTTCCATGGTGTTGATAAAGATTAATTGTTTCATAAAACCATGGGTAGATTACCATGATTATTTTATATTATCAGGATTATGATATTAATTCCCTTGGAAAAATATCATGCATATACATGCAATATATGTATTAACTTTTATTGAAGAAGAATATACTTAATTGTATGTAGAAAGATAGCTTGTCATATCAAAAATACATTGAACAAGATTGTTGGTATAATCTTGTAAATGAGATATGTATTTATATTCTTAATTGTATAAGTTTTACAAAAAGAAAACATATGTTTACATGTTCACTAGCATTGATATTTCTTTTGAGAATACTTGTGAAGGAAGCGTCCTTCACACGCTTCATTGGAGACTCTTTTGGAATCGATACGCATTTGCATGCATGGGAGCAAAATTTGTTATGTAAGCTTGCATTCATGCACTAAAAGTAATAGCTTAAGGGTTAGCTATTTTGATTAAATTTATGTAAATCACATGTATAAATATCCTAACTGATGTATCAGTTAATTTTAAAGAAAAGCTTGGGAGATGTAGCCATTATAATGCAGGAATGTGTGCTTATGCGATGGAAAACATTAGCTATTGTGATGACTTATAACCAGCACATATGACGTATCTGTTGTTAAGGGGGAATCTCAAGGTACTTTACTTTCTTGTCATCAATATACATGATTAGATGGAGAAACTACTATAATACAGATATGTGAAATGATTGATTAATACTTTATGAATATTGACATCATTTTATGTTGAAGGCATCATAGCAGGGAATGATGGTGACATGTAAAAAGGAAGATTATGCTTGACATGGTGGTAGGTAAATGATTAATGTTCATGCACATGAGTGCGAGTTGAAGGAAGGTCCAATGTACGATGGTCCATTGTAGGTACATCCATGCCACCAAGATGTGAAGATATGAAGACCAGAGGGTAAATGGTATCATATTTATTGAATGGTTGAAAGCTCGATATTGTATATTTCCTTTTAAGATTATATAAACGATGTTTAAGGGATGGTCTCCCTTATAAGCCATTGAGTGATGGGCTGAACACCCTCACGAGTGTTTAATAATAAAATTAAGCGTTTGCTGGTTTTCACCCTACGGGGTTTCCAAGGTATATTGGTGTTCAATGGTGTGATTGATTATTGTGTCCAGATGATGAGGTTGATTTCTTTCTTGTTATGATGTTCATAATGGAAATTATGTGATGTCTATATGAGTAATGAGATGAATGGATGGTTACATCATATAGTATTAAGTTAATATACTGTAATGGAGGTTGTTAAGGGTTAAGGAGTTTACTATTCTTATTTATAAAATTACAATGTGAACTGTTAAACATTCTATGTAATGATGAGTAACTTGTATAAAAAAATTTTAACTCCTTACATTTCCCTGTGAAGTTAATGGTGTATGTTACAAGTGGTATCAGAGCTAAAGGTTGCAACACTGGCGCCTTTGGGAATTAGCGAAAAGAAATTGAGATATCGGAGATGAAAAGCATGTATGCGAAGGAAGGCATCGCATCTCTAATCCAGGTTGAACAAAGAGTTTCAAGAGATAAGTATTATTATATTTCTTTTCTTGAAACACTAGTTATTGCATTTATGGAAAATACACTCTTACAAAGTAAATACCTGTTGAGTTAGAGTTTCTTCAAAAAAAAGGATATGTATTTTCCATGTGCGTAAAACTTCTATTGTTGTGTTTAAGTTTCCTTGAAAGGAGTTGGGAATTTGGTTTCTTAAAAAAGAAACATGTGTGTGCTTGAAAATTTAACTAATATACATTTGATTCTTCTCGAGAGAAATATGTATATTTTGAAAATAAATCTTGCATGTGAATCTTGCAACTAAAAGAGACAAATATAAAGTAAAATGTGGTTTTACTTAATATGCAAGATTGTGCTAGTTCTTTTGGGAAATCTTTTAGAAAGATATACCATGGTAAAAGGCCAAACTAATATCCTCGTTTTGGTGATAAGAACCGATGTGAGTCTTGCAAATATTACTAGTATGTATCTTGAAAGGTGTGAGCAGTAGTAAAACATAAATAAGTAAACTTGCTTGCCTTTATATATACCTTATTTAAGAAAATATGAGAAGCTTGTTTTCTTTAAAAGGGACTACGTACTTGTGTGTTAAGTGAAAAGGAATCCAATTTATTTTCTTGAAAATAAATATAGGCTAAAGAGAATAACCTCTTGAATATAATACATTGCTAGATGGATTATGTCAACTTCTTGATTTAGGTATATTAAATGTTAAGTTAACCTTGTTAATATTGCGTAGTTTTTATGCATAAAAGAGGCAATCTATGATAAATTATTGGAAGCAAAGCATGAGCAACTTGCATGTAGAATCATAGAGGAACAAGGTTCTTTGCATGCAATAGTTGTATTAGATTTCATCGGAAAGAACATAAGTCTATATGTGGAAATGATAACATGTTTTGTTATCATACTTTAGAAAAGATTCTTCGGCAAAGAAGATGAATTACATGTACAAAAACTAAAGTAATGTTTTGGTTTCCTTGAAATATATACATGGCTAATGGGGGTATAATATTTTGAGAATAAGGTATGTATTCTTATGTTTTATTCCATTAGTTTTATGGAAAAGAAAAACCATGTTTTGCATGCCTATTATGTTATATGTCTTCGAAGAGGAATCATGAGTTTTCCTACTGGATTATGTTAAGTACTTTGTTGGGAAATTAATATTTATGCATTGTATGCATAGGAACAATAGCCAATGTGTTAGCTTTATTATATTTGCATGTTCCAAAGGCAAAATCTGAAGTGGTGGGTCTTCTGTAAAAGTTTAATTAAAGCGAATGCACATGGTGTCATTTTCCATTAAAGGAATTTCTGAAAAGATATAGTGATTTGTCTTGTACGAATGTGTGCGTGTGTGAAAAATGTCATAATAATGTGGGAGTAACATGAATTGAAAATTAGTTACTCATATTAATGTAGAGATGTTAGAAGAAAGCATGTTGTGACATTGTATTCACATATCATATATGCACATGAATAGGTGTTAAAAGATCACTCAAAGATTGATTATTTATTGATTAAAGCTTAATATAATCATGCTATAAAATCTTGTTGATGTTGCTAAAAAAACATTGTTGTAGAGGAGAAATGTGAATTTCCTGATGGAGATGAGTACTGTAGTAGGGAGAGAATTTCTTCAAATGAAATAAAGATAAGTATTTTATTTTAAGAATTCTATGCATATGCATGTTGATTTCCTTTAAAAATAAATTGTTATATACATGGCATTGCATGAGATTAGCATCCATTTAAGAGAAATTCTTAAAAAAAAGTACATGTTATTATAATATACTATTTCCGGATAAGAATATGCATATGAGACTAATACGTGTATTATGCCTTATTTCTTTAGGAAAGAAAGTACAAAAAAACATGAAAGAAAAATAGCTACCTTTCATTTGAGTTGGAAAATAAGTAGTTGTTTTGCATGCATTAAAATTTCTAAGTTACCATGCACTATTTTAAAAAGATGAATGTGTTTAGTGATGGTGTATGAAACTAATGCATGAATGCAAAAGATGAAGGAAGTCTTACTCTAAGATGATAGAGTGTTAAAATTAAATCCAATAAAACCTCTTAATGGGATAAGTTGTGAAACTTAACTAAATGACTAGTTGACTAACTAGTGTTTGCATGAGTCGTCATGGATGCATTAAAACTATTGACTAGTTATGAATGAATAACTAATGAAATTTATATGCACGAATCGATTTTCACTAAAGCTATTTGAAAGTTGTGAACAAGTGATTATGATAATTACTTCGTGTATCAGTTTGTGGGAACAGAACATTATGAGAATTGGAAATGTTGCACTCATACCCTAATCGTTATTGACACATACACATTAATGAATATTTATATATACTGGTATGTGTGACAACATCTTATGCGGGAACTTAAAATGATTGCGCAAGATAATATGTGCTTGAGAAATTCATATTTACAATTAGCATTGTTTCTTATTGTAAGCATGGGTAGCTTAATGGAAACAGAAAATCTGTGAAAATAAAGCATCGCAAACATTGCAATGTGAACTGCAATAGTAAACGTTAAAGTATCATGTTTTAATGTACAACACATGTATGTTACTTCCAAGGGGGAAGTTGTGACAGCTTCATTAAAGTTAACTAGTATTAACTAGTTAAAGACAATTTGTTTTTTCTTTTATCTGGCAAGAAAAACATTCATCACTGTTGATAAAGCAAATTATTGAATTTGTTGAAATTAATTAATGAAAATATTTCTAAGTTGATGGTAAAAATGTTTCCAATAATAGGAAGTGGTTGGGGACAGTTGGAAAGACAGTTGCCTACTCCTCTGAGGATAAGCTGGATTCCCGGGGAGGAGTAGGCGTTCTTTGAAATTGGTAAAGGGGGAGTATTTTCTCGAGCTGGTTGGGACTAGTTGAAAATAGCTTCCAGCAACCCTTGTAAAGCCAAAAACATCTGAGTGTGACTGGAATTGGATAATTGGACCAGACTGTCTCGAATTTCTCTTCCAGGCTTTTCTGAGTATGAATGGATTGGCCATCTAGAGGTCATAGCAGAAAGATCCATTGTTAACCCGTGACACTGTCCAGATTCTGGAGCTAGGGGGCAAGTGGACGACGTAATAGCCTCACTTGATGGTTGGGAGGACCACAACTTGAAAGACTAAATTTCCAGATAAGTATAAAGAGCTTAGCGCTTGGAAAATGAATTACTGAATGTATAAGTTCATTTATAATATTACTAATTTGTTTGAATGTCTTAACAGATGCTAGGATATGCCTATGGTGCATGGATTGTCCATTGGTATGATTAGGGAGCTAGATTCTCTCTGAGTACTTTTAAGTACTGTATGGGTGTCTTTAGGAGGATCTAAGACACTGTGCACATGATGCATTGATGAGAGGGTTGGTTCTCTCTGAGTACTTATGGAAGTACTTTGATTAAAAACATCTCTTTATATTGCAATAATGTTTGGTAGTTGCAAGTATTATCATTTTGAAAACTATGTGACTAATGTGATTGAATTGTTAGTCATACATTACAAGCTCTTTCCAGGAAGTGTTGATGGGTGTTCAACCATTCTATGAGCACTTGCGTAAAAGCCATCATTTCTTTCAATAGTAATTGGTAAGATGATCAAGGAATAAGCAGTTAGAAATGAAAATGAAAAATTATTTGCGCTATACATGCTTATGACTATGGATAAAAACATTATTGTCTCAATTAAAGGCATTTAAGGAAACGAAAGTGTTTCATTGTGAAGGGAAAGGACTCCCCTTTGGGTTGTTTATATTATTATATCATGATTATAATTTTTAAGAGAAGCACACCGAGGACGGTATTCCCTTAAGGGGGGGAGTATGTAATGGCCCTTCTTACATAAATTAATATGGTAAATTCATTTTTAACTTTAACTGTTTTCAATCAAGAATTGGTTGAAAACCGAATTCTTGAATCGGTTGAGATTAAATAGGTGATGCGTCTAGCATTTGGAGAATAATTTCTCTTCCCGGGCCTCAGCTTGTAGTTTTGGGTTCTCACTCGATTGGATTCTCTGCAATGAGCTTCTCAGGCACTCTGCGTCGCTCTTCACCTTGTATTTCCTTCATACTTGTTTTCCACGCCATTTTCGTTTACACTGAAGCTCAAATCACAGTCAATTGTTACAGGTGAGAACAATTGCGAGGGTTTTAGGTTTTTCTTTCGATTTGGGGTGTCCCATTCCAGTTCGACCATGGAGCTTAGCCTCTGGAAAGATGATAGGGTTCGAGCTCACTACAAAGCTCAGTTGCAGGAGCTTGTTGGCAAAGCCAGAAAGAACGGCTCCCAAAAAATGTAGAGGCGGTGATTTGAACATTGATCACCACACGCAAAGAGCTGCGTTCCTCTTTGTCACCTTCGTTCTACCCTTAAAGATGGTGAGTTGTCGTGTGATTTCTTCCCTTTGACCAGCTTGAGTAGGCATGTCAATGAGCTTTGGGTCTTTAGTGGCCGCAGGAATTGAGCTTGAATGTTGCAGTTATTGGTTATAAGGCCACCGTGGAGTCTGCTGCAACAATAACAATCATGAAGACTATAGCATCATGGAAACGCTGTCAAGAAGATGATGGCATCGTGGAAATATATGAAAGGAAAACGTGAAAGAGAACCCTAGTTGCAATGTTCAAAGGGAAGATTTTCTTAAAAGATAAGTATATTTCTTTATTTAAAAGAATTTCAGAGTTTATTCATGCAGAATTTTCTTTCCAAAAAAATCACTGGTATGGGAAAAAATATAAGAATCTAGATTGTTCTTTTGGAAACATTTACTAGATTCTTGTGCATTGAAAAGAGATTAATCTTCTTTTAATTTTGGAAGATAAGTTATAAAATTAATCTACTTTAAAAAAAATTACACTATTATCTAGATAGTGGGTAATCACTATTACGATATTTTGGGAAGAGTTAAGTAGTTTAATCCTTGAAAATATTTAATGAGTTCAAGGATAAGATAAGGAGTTTCACCAAAATAACTCTTGAAATTTTATGTATATGGAGAACTATGTTAGTTCTATTAGTAACTAAAATATGTCACTGCCAATAGATAAATATTGGCATTATAATACCATTCTAGTTGGCATTATAATACCATTCTAGAAGGACGTATGTATATATGCATGCTCTACATTTTAAAAAGATATTTTCTTGGATAGTTTCATAAAACCATGTAGTTTTTCCATGGTGTTGATAAATATTAATTTTTTCATAAAACCATGGGTAGATTGCCATGATTATTTTATATTATCATGATTATGATGTTAATTCCCTTGGGAAAATATCATGCATATACATGCAATATATGCATTAACTTTTATTGAAGAAGAATATACTTAATTATATGTAGAAAGATAGCTTGTAATATTAAAACTACATTGAAGAAGATTGTTAGTATAATCTTGTAAATGAGATATGTATTTATATTCTTAATTGCATAAGTTTTACAAAAAGAAAACATATGTTTACATGTTCACTAGCATTGAGATTTCTTTTGAGAAGACTTGTGAAGGAAGCGTCCTTCACATGCTTCGTTGGAGACTCTTTTGGCATCGATATGCATTTGCATGCATGGGAGCATCATTTGTTATGTCAGCTTGCATTCATGCACTAAAATTAATAGCTTAAGGGTTAACTATTTTGATTAAATTTATGTAAATCACATGTATAAATATCCTAACTGATGTATCAGTTAATTTTAAAGAAAATCTTGGGAGATGTAGCCATTATAATGCAGGAATGTGTGCTTATGCGACGGAAAACATTAGCTATTGTGATGACTTATAACCAGCACATATGACATATGCGTTGTTAACGGAGAATGTCAAGGTACTTTACTTGCTTGTCATGAATATACATGAGTAAATGGAGAAACTACTATAATACATATATGTGAAATGATTTATTAATACTTTATGAATCTTGACATCATTTTATGTTGAAGGCATCATAGCAGGGAATGATGGTGACATGTAAAAAGGAAGATTATGCTTGACATGGTGGTAGGTAAATGATTAATGTTCATGCACACGAGTGCGAGTTGAAGGAAGGTCCAATGTATGATGGTCCATTGTAGGTACATCCATGCCACCAAGATGTGAAGATATGAAGACCAGAGGGTAAATGGTATCATATTTATTGAATGGTTTAAAGCTCGATATTGTATATTTCCTTGTAATATTATATAAACGATGGTTAAGGGATGGTCTCCCTTATAAGCCATTGAGTGATGGGATGAACACCCTCACGAGAGTTTAATAATAAAATTAAGCGTTTGCTGGTTTTCACCCTACGGGGTTTCCAGGGTATATTGGTGTTCAATGGTGTGACTGATTATTGTGTCCAGATGATGAGGTTGATTTATTTCTTGTTATGATGTTAATAATGGAAATTATGTGATGACTATATGAGTAATGAGATGAATGGATGGTTACATCATATATTATTAAGTTAATATATTGTAATGGAGGTTGTTAAGGGTTAAGGAGTTTACTATTCTTATTTACAAAATTACACTGTGAACTGTTAAACATTCTATGTAATGATGAGTAACTTCTTTAAAAAAAAATTAACTCCTTACATTTCCCTGTGAAGTTAATGGTGTATGTAATAGCCTTCAACGAACACGGCCCCTTCTCCTGTACAACATACCTCAAGCTTCCCATTTGCAGTCTTTCTCATCCTTCCAGCCAGAGGATAGTAATGAATCAACGCTTCGGAGATTGCATCTCGGATAACGTGAACTGGGTCCTCGTGGTTTTTTGGACAACCACCATAAATGCGCAGGGTTTTACATGTGGTTCCGTCAAATAGATTGTCAATGTTTGACAGATAAAGGACCCGCATAGCCGTATTCTTGGCAGGAGCAACTAGAATGGGCAGCAGTGCAGTTACGGAGAAGCCAGTGAAGTTGTCACTACCATTCTCAAACTTGCTCATTAAAAAGCGCTCGTTGCTGGACTCTATAGTCATAAATTTCAAGCTATCAGAAACTGAGAAAGGCTGTGACTATTGGATCTCTCACACAATTTTACTAAAAATTTTTAGTAAGGCGAATAAGAAGTTAAGAAGAGTGAGATTTGAAATTATCTGCTAAACTATCATATAGAGACTGATGGCTTCTGTGTTTGAGATGTGTATAATTAGTATAGTTATATTAAAATTAATTAAAATTTTTAATGTGGTTGATATAGTTAAAGGCTTTATAAATATAATAATAAAAAAATTATTGAAACACTCTATTCATACATACATTATCTGATTAATTATGTATAAAAAAATTGTGGGTAAAAAAAAAATTACATATTGTAAAACATAATATTTTGCTAAATAAAATTTTCTTATATAAATGAATGTTATAAATAATAATGAGGAACTTATGGTGGAGGAACTTATTAGAATTGGAATAATCTCAAATCCCTAAAAAATTGGTGGATAACCAATTAGAAACCAATCTAATTTTTTAAATGTATTAAATGTAATGGTCCATTTCGTTGAATAAAATTTGTTATATATAAATGAATTTTATAAATAATTATGAAACTTCTAGGGGATAGCCACTTGACACCAATTTAATTTTTAAAATTTATTAAAAATAATGGACTATTTTGTTAAATAAAATTTGTTTATATATAAATAAATGCTATAAATAATAATAAAATTAGTGGGCTAGAAGTCACTTGGCACCAATCTATTCTTTTAATTTATTAAGAGTAATGGACCATTTTGCTAAATAAAATTTGTTTATATATAAATGAATATTATAAATAATAAATAAATTGGTGGGCAAGGAGCCACTTGGCATCAATCTAATTTTTTAAATTTATTAGAAGTAATGGACTATTTTGCTAAATAAAATTTGTTTATATATAAATAAATGTTATAAATAATAATGAAATTGGTGGGCTAGGAGCCACTTAGCACCAATCTATTTTTTTAATTTATTTTCACCATTTTGCTAAATTAAATTTTTTTATATATAAATGAATGTTATAAATAATAATGAAATTGGTGGGTGAGCAGCCACTTGACACTAATCTAGTTTTTTAAATTTATTACAAGTAATGGACCTTTTTTCTAAATAAAATTTGTTTAGATAACTGTCTTTGGAGTTAACAACATCATTTGGATTAATCCGAAAAAACATTTATCTAAATTATGGATCACAAAAGTCTTAGATTTAACATAATTTGTTTATATATAAATGAATGTTATAAATAATAATGAAATTAGTGGGCGAGGAGCCACTTGGCACCAATCTAATTTTTTAATTTATTAAGAGTAATGAACCATTTTGCTAAACTAAATTAGTTTATATATATATATAAATGAATGTTATAAATAATAATGAAATTGGTGGGCCGAGCCACTTGTTACCAATCTAACTTTTTTAATTTATTAAGAGTAATGGACTATTTTGCTAAATTAATTTTTTTTATATATAAATGAATGTTATAAATAATAATGAAATTGGTGGGCTGGTAGCCACTTGCAATTAATCTATTTTTTTAATTTGTTAGATGCAATGGACCATTTTTATAAATAAAATTTGTTTATATATAAATAAATGTTATAAATAATAATGAGAAACTTAAACTTATTAGAATTGGAATAATCACAAATATTTAAGAAATTGGTAGGGGTGAGTCACTTGGCATGAATATAATTTTTTAAATTTATTAAAAGTCAATGCACCTTAACAAAATTTGTAACACATTATAGTCATTGAGAATAATAGCATATACTGGGCATATTCCCTTGAGAATCAATCTATCCAGGCAATTAAAAAAAATTCAACAATTCTTCATCCACCCTTTTAGTTGAAATAAAAACCTTTGAAAAATATAAAAGCCATATACAGAAAAATATAAACTACCTTTCATGTACATTAATGTACAGGCTGTGACAAATTTCATTCATGTGACCTCACATGACTACATAGCTATATGTTGCATCGAAAAATCTATATTTCCAAAAGAGCCCAAATCATGCCTCCATGTTTTGATAGATTCGTTAGCACCGCAACTATTTTTCAACTTTCATCATGTTTCATCCTATTTCCAAAAAAAAATTATTTTGTCAATGTTGTACCATATGTAACTAGGGTTGGCGATTGAACACACTGATCACATCGCTCAAAGGTTGCGCCCCTTTAACAAGGGCCACATGGCAAGAGTTTCAACATCAAACTCTCACAAATTATTAACCCAAAAAGATCTATGGGTCCTTAAATGAATGTGGGTCATTGATCGAGTCACACTTGCAATAACATTGTTGAATTAAAATCACCTAATAACCAGGGCTTAGAGGGTGGAGCCAATGAATAGTGAGTTTTCCCATTTGTTAATGGCCCTGGCAGATAGCAACGTTTAAGCCAATTTCCACCACCACTTTACTGCCACTTCCCAATTGTAAGATCCCAATGCGCCATATTCATTGATGACGGTCTGTGGCATTTTCGAGCAACAATGTCGATAGATGAAAATTTCACCTATAATTTTTTAGTTCCATCCCTACTTTGATGATGAAGTTATAAAGTTTCAGGGACGTGCAGAGGAGACATAAGAGACTCGACGAGTAGGTGGTAGGAGACATATGGGAAGAAGAATAGTTATAGTGAATGTAGCATTCGAAGAGGAGATGAGGTGCATTTATGGGAGGTTAATAGCAATGGAAACTTCATACAAAAGCAGACGAAATTGAATATGCCAATGCAGTTGAAGAATAATATTCTAGTGAAGAAGTATAACGAGGAGAATCAGCAGAGGAGAAAATGTCAAGGATGATAACCAAATTTTGTGTGAGACCTAAGATGAAAGTACATGCATATGAAGGTAATTTGAACATTGATGTATTAATAGAATTAGTAAATTTCACTATGAAGAAGTAGATGAGGAAAATAAAGTGATTTTTTCTGCTACAAGGTTGAAAGGACATACACCCCTATGGTGGGATGAAGTGCAGGTTGAAAGAAAAATAAAAGAAAAAGTGAAGATCAAGAGTTGGGACAGAATGGTAGAAAATATAAAAAGAAAGTTTCTATCCTACCAGTTAAATCTTTTCAAGTATTTGTGAAATGTTAAACAACAATCCATGACATGGAAAAGGTATAATGAAGAGGTTTATAAATTTAAAATTAGAGCTAGACACATTGAATGTAATGTTGAGAAAGTTCCCAAATATCTTAATGGCTTGTGGTATGAGATTCAAGATGAGATTAATATATTCACTCTACACATAGTTGGGGATACTTATCAAAAGACGTTGAAAGTTGAAGAAAATCTTTCCATAAAACAATGTAACACCTTCCCTGGTTGTGTAAATATTTTTTAATTACTTTACTATGTCAAAATTTGGTAAATTCTACATTAGATAAAAGTTAAAAAAAAAAAAACTCTAAAAGTTAAAACTTGTTATTTATTTATTTTTAAATAAAATGTTATGCTCAATCATGGAATTATGGGAGAATACCTTAGAAGAGAATATTTAATTTTCCAAATAATTGGGACAGTTATATCCTCCTCCCATGGAGATGAAAAGATATCAGTTTCAGGGAAAGCTAAGGAAGGGAGAAGGAGGAGAGAGAGTCCAAATGGAACAAGAAGGAAAAAGAAATATCTTGAGAAGGACGTTGCTAAGGTTAAGCATGAGTGTTATTGAGCTAGTGAGGAGCCAGTGGAAACACTCAAGCTAGAAAGTTCTTGACTGGATGAAAAGTCTTGAGGTCCAAGAACCAATATTGTTTGTTGTACAGCTCTGTAAAATTAAAATGACATTGGAAGAATTGGACGTAGTTTCCAATCTCATTGATTGGGTGAAAGAGTCTTCTATCTTGGTTAATTCCCTGATAGATTTTAAGTATGTCAATAAGTAGACTCAACTTCCAGACTGATTATATTTTTTTTTAAGTAACAATGTTTTTATATGTTTCTTTGGTATGTAAGGATTAGAATATTGAGTTTTGAATTGAAATGTTGTCTGGAAATATGTGTTGGGTATGATTTTAATATGTATATCTCTTGTGTGTACGAAAATACATAACAACTGACAGACTCAAAAGGGACTGATTTGAAATAGGTTCTAGTGTGAAAATTTTCTGTTAAAAAAAAAATTAATCTTTTTTTGTTTACTGGCGAGAACAATGAAAATGCTATTATTGAACCCAACGTATAGAAAAGAGTTGTGTTGACTAATCCCACAACTTAATTGGATATGATTAGAAATAAAGGACCTGTTTGGGTCTAGACATAGCATAGGAATAAAAAGGAAATAATTCTTTAAAAATAATGGAATTATATAACTTGCAAACCAACTCGCGATAAGAATCGTTCTTTGATACGAACTAGGTATTTTTAGTTATAAAATTATTGGTGCAATTAAAACTAAATTGGAAAGGGGTTAGTTCCATACTTGGGACCAGGCGCCCATTCCAAGAATAGTCCCTCTACCAAAATACATGTACATCATTACTAGAAGTGATATGGATAGATCTTGATTGGGACACAGTCTGTCTACCTTTCTACATGTAGGAGTAACTACTGTGACCAAATAAGATATATATATATATATATATATATATATATATATTTATACATATCATACTAATTTAAAAAACTATGAATGCATTATTTAAAGCAAAGAGTCAGGAAGACAACCATGGAACCAACTATTAGAAGAGAAAACCTTTACCAGTTTGAGGTTTCGAACAAGGAAAGCCATTAAATGTGAACATTGGTGTGAGACCAAAATTAAAGTCTACCACCAGTAGAAGCCAACCATTAAAACATGTATAATAATGAATTAAATATTCTAAAAATCCATACAATTACATCGTTCATAAAATATTAGCATGACCAGCATTATAATGCAAAATAAATATATTAATAGAAATTCTACAAGATAAGGGTTTAACCCGCAAGGCCGAGAAGAGCCCTTTTTCCATCTAGAGTAGAGTAAAAACCTCCCAAGTCATTTTAAATACATATCGTGTGTTACACCATTTTTTTGGTCATCTAACCTATTATTATTACATGAACCCAAGTACACAATGTAAGACCAATTTTACCCTAAGTAAAATTGCTTTCACCATATAAAAAGCTTATTTGGTCATATTTAACCCAAAACAAGGAAATTAATTATATAAATCCTTATTTATTTAATTATGTCCTAAGAGCAAGTTATTTAAATCGTTATTTAAATAATATTCTTAGTTAAATTTGACTAAATCATACATAAATAATTAAATAGACCATTATTTATTTAATTATATTCCCATCATTCCCCTAAAATGATAAATAAATCATTTATTTATTTATTATTTATAAATAAAGGAATTGACCCAAGTCAAGAATCCTTTTCCCTCCAACAAATATAATAAAATATTCCTAAAAGGTGCTTCTAGAATTCAATTAATAATATTTTATTCATGCATCGAGTTCTAGACTGCCCCAATATTTTGTTATAAATAGGGGGGTTTTCCCCATTCATTAACCACCTTCATTGCATTAGATCACTCTGGATCTTCTCTTGGTCACCATTCTCCATTTTGCCTTATGAAATCCCATTGAGTTCAATGTTTGCTTTTTCACATCCATAAGAGAGAGAAATGTTAGATCTGAAACACTGAGGACTTCCAAGAACCCATCCCATTGAGGAGAACCAGAAAACACCTTTCTTATTTTCCTCTGAGGTGCCCCATTCTTTAATATAATACAAAATTCTTTCATATACATTCTTCTCGTCTTGTTCATTGGATCTATGGAGCTATGTTATTTTTTATCTAGTTAATATCTTTTATGCTTAGATTTGAATTTGTGCAACAATCTTGAAGGTATTTTGCAGCCATAATTGATGTTAGGGCTATTTTTTATGCATAGCTAAAGTGATATTTTGCGATGAAAGATTCATACTAATAATTGGCGACTCCACACGGGTTTTCTTTTGTGACCATTGTCGTTTTATCTATTCCTACATATCCAACTGTTTCAGACCCTAGGGTTTCTCTTCCATTTTTTGTTTTTCCTATTTTTATGGTGATTTTCACCCCTAAAACCATTTAAACAGTCAAATTTTAACTTTCGTGTGTTTCTGGCCTTATTGCGCAGGTGAACGACATCAGCCACAACTGAGACGACAAAATTTTTCTGAAATCTGCCACCGAGACAGCCGGATCTGCAGGTCGCACTTATTGGCCCAAAAAGTGTGACCTGAGCCTGAGGACGCACTTTTCTACCCCAAACCTGTGACCTGTACTGAAAATAGGTCAGAACTTGCGACCTGCACTTTTTCTGTAAATTTTTCAGCACTTTTTCTGGGTTTGTCTAAAGCTTCTGTCAGGGTTTTCCAGCCTCTGTCTCTGCTCGTTTGGACCTGTTTATGATATGCTTCACTCACCTAAGAGGGAATCTTGCCCCTTAGGGCTCTAGTACCCTCCACTTTTTGTGGACGAGTCTTTACTGTTTCAGACGTCTGAATTTCCAGAGTTTCAGCCCTCTTTTTCTCAGATCTGATACCTGCTTTTCAGATCCCTTTAGATTAGCTCTTCTCCCTCTCAAAACCACCTCATTTCATTTTGTTTGGGTTCATTTCTAAAGCCACTACCTTGTCTCTCTGATATTTAAGACGATCTCCTCCTTTTTAGCAACAACGTTGCCTCTGCCTCTTTGCTATTCTCTACACCACTTTTCAGCAGATTCACCCTTTGGATCCCAGTCCCTCCGGACCTTAGATCTATTGGCATCTTTTAGTGTGCTTTGCCTAGTTTTTTCCCTCTTGTAGACTAGTTTTGAGAGACCCGCCTTTTTGGGTTAGATTGCTGCATTATTAGTTGTTAATTTTCTGTTTTTTTAGTCTTATTTACTGCAGATTTCTTTTCCATTACGCAGCACACTTTTTCTTTTACTCTCAAAACTTTTGGGTTTAAACAATTAAAATTAACACATGCCACACACTGACTCTAAGTGAAGAAGCGCCTGGTTAACACCGCCTGGAAAAGACTTTAAAATCAATTGTCACTGCACCTCTCTGCCCTTGACCTCACTTGATTTTATCCCCCCCTGCCCTCGCCGGTTTATCTTCTTCCTATCATCATTGCGCCCTCGAGGCGCCGCTCCCAGAGACTTCTTGGCCTTCATCCTCAGTTTCCACTTGGACGACTTCCTCCTTCCTGTCGTCAACGAGTCAGTCTTCCCCTAAGGCTGCACTCCGAATCCTCTTCTGATTGTTCGGGTTCTCCCCCTACTTCTGGTTCCCCCTCTTTTCCCTTCACCATGTCTAGTTCCGGACCTAGCCCTAACCCTAGTTCTACCGCCGGGTCCATTTCCAGTGGAACCACTACGGGACCTACCTCGACTGCCCCATTACTCCCTTATATGGCTGGCCTCAGTCTCCCTGACTTCAATCAGTTGATTAATGATCCCATTCACCACGATGTGAGTTGGCCTGCTATGCCAACCAAGCTCCCCTCTGAAATTCCCAAGTTCGAAGGCCTTGCTAGTGAAGATCCCTCTAACCATATATGATCTTTCCACATGTGGTGCTCCTCTAATTCCATCACCGACGACTCCATACATCTTAGATTGTTCCAACGCGCACTTACAGGTGACGCTTCTAAATGGTATGTTGAACAAGCCACCTCCTCCCATACCACTTTTGCGACCATTGCCCAAGCCTTTTTATCCTACTTCCAACTCCCCCTCCGATATGACACTGGTACAAAGCTTTTAACCTCTTTCCATCAATCCTCTTCGACCCGCCTTTCTGCTCATGTCCAGTAATGGCGGTGACGACGGAGCTTGTGTCGCGCTCCCCCCTTCGAAGATCGGGTTTACATGGATTGGTTCCTCCACTCCCTCTTACCTCCCATTGGTAAAGATGTCGCATCCCATTTTCCCCAAACTAAAGAAGCCGCCCCCCAAATCACCTTGAAGTATGACCTTATATACGCCCAATCTGGTTATGTTTATACCGTCCTCCCTGACCTTCCCAAACCTGATGGCCCTAATGCCTCAGGGGCATCTCACTCTGCCGACGGTATCGTTGGAACCCTGTCACATACCTCCGCCCAACCTCTTTCGAGCCATGGTTTTCCTCCAAGAGCCAGCCCCTCCGACATTTTCTCCCCTCCCGGTAGCATGTATTCAGGCTACGACATGCCTCCTCCTTTTTCCCACCCTCCCGCTTACCTTACTGCTGCCCACCCTACCCATTATCCATATCCGCAACCTAATGTCCCTGCTCCTCCAACATTTGGACCTTCAACTCCATTTCCTTTTCCACCCCCACAACCACATGTACTATCCCCTCTAGGGCAAGTATTTGCACAACAGGGGGCACCTAACATTCCTCCTTCTCAAATAAGGAGACGGGGCAATCCACCCGCTGCTGGTAATAATGGACCCAATCCTTCCAATATCGACTCTACCACTACCAACCAGCCACAGGGCTCTCATCCCAAGCCGGACAGGCCACTCCGCACCAATAAGCCCTATTTGTGTTGTGGTGTTTATGGTCACTACACTCATGATTGTCCCTTATTACCACAAATGTGGCAACTTTGGGATTCTCAGGCCACCGTATGGGGATAGCACTCCTCCCCTACTACCCCTCCCACCCCCATTACTTCTCAACCTGCTGTGATTACTTATCCTTTCCCACAACAAGGATTTGTGGCCACTCAAACACCTCACACCCCGGTAACCACTCACCCTTCCCCTTCTGGTTCCTCCGATTACTAGATTCTCATGATGGCTTCTGACCCACCTCTCACTATCGACCTCAACCTTCAAACTCGGTCCCGTCAGTATTCCACACCTCCCGTCACATCTGTCTCTGAGTCTCCATCGTCAGGTCCTATAGAGCCTCTATCGACACCCAATGGTCCCTTACAACTCCCTCTTCCCAAAGCCACGGTTCATCCCAAGCCTCCTAAGGGACCATTACTCCGAAATGCTGCCTCTGGTCAGGCTACCCATTCATACAACATAGTAGATGATTTGGTCCAATCTCCAGCTTCCATTTCAACACTGGAGCTCCTCAAGTTGTATCCCTCTCAAAAGAAGGCTCTACTATCTGCCATGGGCACTGTAGATCCTACTGATGACCAATTGATTGTTTTCGACACCCGTCAGTCAGAACATCCCCCTCTTCCTCCTTCGTTGCTTTCCAAATCCCAGTCAAGATTCGAAACGCCAATGTTGCTCGGTGTATTATTGATGAGGGGGCATCTACTTGCGTAATGTCCGCTTCGGTTTGGAAACAACTCGGATCCCTTGAACTGGCCCCTTCCACCATCACCCTTTGTGCATGGGATGGTCATGCCTCCCAACCCATTGGCCTATTCCATAACTGTCCCATTACCCTTGCCGGCAAGATTGTTTGTGTCGACGTTGAAGTAATTGACGCCCCTCTTAATTATAACATACTTTTGGGGTGTAGTTACACCTATGCCATGTCTGCCATCCCATCCGTAGTCCACTGCAAGATGTTATTCCCCCATAATGGAAAGATGGTCACCATTGACCAATTAACCTACCATGAAACAAAATCTCAGACCTCCCCTGAGTCCACCATCTCTACTGTCACCAACAAACCAACAATTGATTCCTTGACCAGTGTTTCCCCTGGCATCTACAAATACTCCTCTTTGCTTGGAACTTTTCTTGGTCCTCCCCCTCCTCCGGTCTCTGACCCCAGCTCAGCGAATGTTTGCATGATACAATCATCTCAGGCTAGTCTTCCGCAGCCTGCTACGGCTAGTCAGCAACCTCCATCTCTCCCACCCCCTCTTGCTTCTAGCCCTTCACTTCAGTCAACTGACCCTTCTTCACCTGACCCTTCCCATCACACTTTGGCACCTCCTAAGTCCGTTCCCTCAAGTCTTCACCATATAAGAGCTGTCCCCCATGGTCATTACCCCGCCGGTCAAATACCGTTCATTGGCCCACCCCCCGGCGTCTATTCGGCCCCCGTCATGGCCACCCTTTCCCTATCTAATTTAACCTTGGGAATTCCAATATGGTATCTTACTCCTCCAGCCGAGACCCCACCAAGCCACCCCAAACCATACATAGTCGTGACACCGGTGCAGCTGATTCCCTTCGCTCCTTCCACCACCACAGTGCCCCTAGCCCCTCCGCAGAACCCTCCTCATACTGCCTGTTGGGGTTCCCATGTTTTGGCCAGGTTGACAGAGACCAAAAGATGAGACAACATAGAACCACTTTCAGATCTTAGGATCTATCCCTCCTAGGTCCAGAGAGGGATCTCTCTATGATTATCCAAGGATAGATGTCTTTGAAGTTCCCAATTGTGATTTTAGGCTAGTTATAGGCTCAAGGTTGTTTGTTTGATTGTTTGAGTTTGGTTGTTGAGAATCAGGAAGGAAGGTTTCATCATGAGACAAGGATGAGTAAAGAAGGAAGCTAGGCAAGAATAGGTAACTCAGGGAACTTCAAGGCCATTGGGCAATGGAGTCAAGAAAGGATTTACTTATGCTCAATGTGTAAGCTTCAATTGGGCTAGTCATCTAGAGCATTTGGATCTCAAAGACTGATTGATGGGATGGAACACTAAGGGACGAGAATGAAGGATGGAAAACCATCTGATTCCGTCTATAGATCAGGCCAGAGGTCATTTAACTCCAGGACTTCTTGGACAAAACCATAGGCAACACAAGGGGTCTTGAAAAGGTTTGTATTGGAAGGGCAGGTTATGAAGAGGTAGCGACAGGCTTTACACCTCCCAATGTTCCTAACCTCTTTCAATTAAATCTTAACAAAAACATCTGAATACTGATTCTATCAACTTGCACATCAGAGAGCAGGCAATAATCATCCACTACACTGGTTTAGCCAATAAAAACAATATTCAGACACACATCTGAGTAGAAAACATTAAAGACTGAGAGAGCTGGGACATAAGGTACCTAACAAGGGTAAATCTTATGTCATGCATTCATATGTCAGTCAGAAGAACGTGAATTGAAATGGAAGTAAACGCAGAGATAAGAAAAACATCACCAACTGCTGTAGATCAGGATCCAATGAAAACTGCTTATCATGTTAAACACAATACCAATCAGGTACTTCACTGCCCAAATCTTTTACATTTAGCCTGAATACATCGTATTTCTCAACCTGTCATACAACTAGTACACAGGAAACTTGGCTCGGGACAAAAATACTTACAATTCACTGATAATGCAACAACAACCATTACAATGATATCCCTCTGTGCTTTATAGCAGAAGAGATACAGAGGACCGACTGAGGAGGTAGGTGAATCTTTAAATGTTACATTTAAGCGCAACAATGAATGCAGGGCCGAGGCCCATTCTGCTTGATACACTGTATATCTAATCATTGTCGCCTTCCTCGTGAAAGAAAGATCTGCTCCGGATATGATTTGACCTTTGGGCCGCAGTACCTCAGGTGACTTGAATAAAATGAAAGAACATGCTGGGAGGTCGGCCTTATGGATGTTAGGTTTCTTTGAATTATAGCTGGGATGGGAAACTCCTTCAGGGACACGGGGCATAATAAATACTGTATGGGAGACCCGTCCTTTTCAAAAAATCATTCTGCTGATAAGAAAACCTTGATACTGCCTCTTATTGATGTTCAGGATCCCCAGAATTGATCCTCGGGGTCTTCAAAATGATGCTTTGCCTCCTTAAACCTCTGTTTCAGGCTCAAAATCTTTGTTGACGCGCATTAATCCCTCTGCTCTGTACTGAAAATACTCGCTGCTTCATGACTGCCTCTATCGGGTTAGCTCGAGCTTTTAATGGCGCGGGCAAGACTTTCAGCGTTTGAACTCCGCTTTCCTTTAATGAAGTCCTGACAGCCCCATTCCTTGAATTTCCAGATGGTACTGGTTCATTGGATTTGATCCTGACTGCGCCGCTTACCATTAAGGCAGTACACTGAACAGAGGCGGTCCTCTTCCTCTAGAAACTCTACAACATGGCAAGTCTGTGAAGAAACGATGAACGGAGCAATGGACACAGGGTGAACATGCAGCGCAGACCGCAGGATCATGGTCTGGGGATGAAGATCTACGGTGGAGATTGAGCGGTGAAACAACATGTGGAACGGGCAAATATATGCAAAACACATGAAACCCGACGGAGGTGAATGCAAGAGTGGGACCCAGAGGCGGCGGAGGGCGACTAGATCGGAACCGTCGGATCTGAAGGGGGACCAATGGCCAGGATCCAATTGGCATCATCAGAATCGGAGGTAACCAAGGGTGACACACATAAAATTTTCCGATCGCGATCAGGGAAGATGAGCGATGACCATTGGATCTGGGAGAAACGGACGGCGGGGATGCAATCGGGAGGGTTTCAATCGGGGGAATCGGAAGACAAGGTTGCAATCGATTGGAGGGAACAAACATGTGACACAAAAAAACCTTCGATTGCGATTGAAAGGGAAGAGTGATAGCCGTTGGATCGTCAGGGTAGATCAACAGTGCGGAACGCACCGCAGGACCTATCGAAATAACGCAATCGCATCGGGTTTTTTGAGTGTTACAAAGGAAATGCACCCGCCGGTTGTTTCGATTACGATTGGCCCCCAAGGCTTAAGTGCTTGGTCTTGGGGTGACGGGCATATGTGGGGAAGTGGTTAAGGGGCCAGCGGAAGAGGGGCCAGTGCCTATAGCACGGTCGGAAAGTGGGTTTTTTGTCCATTTTAATGGGTTTTAAGGGGTTTAAAGGGAAACGATAAGGGGGAAAATGGGAAATAAAGAGTAAGGGAAGGACTTAAGGGGATTTTTGGGGGGATTTGAGGGGTAAAAGGGGAAATAGAAGGGGATCCAAGGGAGGATAAAAGAGGCTAAAGAGGGTAACAGAGAGGGAATTTGGACAAAGAGAAAGAGGGGGAAATGATGTATGTTGCAGGGGTAAAGGAAGGAATGACAGGCCTCTTTAGCAGTTTACTAGCAGAGGTGGATTTCTATTAGGCACAACAACTGAGATACTTCAAGGAGCATGAGTTTTTAGGGCAAAGGCATTCCTTGAAGACTCAACAATGATCTAGCCCCCTATTTTCTTGTCAAAAATTTCATAGGGGGGGGGGTAACAGTGGCTCCACATGGGGATGGCTTCTTCTTGAAGGAGTCAAGAATTCAGAAATCGATCTCTTGGTGTAGGCCAGATGCCTGCTGCTGTAAGCCATCTTTCTTCTTTCTTTAGATTAGCTGCCACAATATATTAGATACAAAAATCAGCAGAAACATTTTCCCAACCAATCTACCTACCCAAACTAGAGCTCTAACAATTTTCCCTTGGGTGCATTTGAACTAGCAGACCCTTTACATTTTATTTTGCAAAACAAAAACAAACCTATTCTAATTCTACCCTTATTGCTCCATGAGGCCAGATTAGACTGTTGGCCTCATCTATTTCTCTATATAATCTACTGCCTGTCGGGATTAAACTGTCCAACAGGTTTCTTCACCTACATTCTAAGACAGGAAATTTAAACACAGCCCAGCCAGGATTAGACAGTCTGACTTGCTGGGCAGAGACTTGAAGAAAACAAAACTATGAAGGCATGGAATTTTGTAACTGTGAAACATCCTTCTTTCTTTCTTGTGACTCAGGTTTTGGGCATATTTGAGTCACTTCTTTCCTTTGCTCCAGCTCTGATTTTGGGCATATTAGAGCTGGATCTTCTTTCACTGCTGATCCAAATTTTGAGCTTGTTAGGATCAGCTATTCTTCTTCCCTTTGGCTCAGATTTTGAGTTTATTAGAGCCAATCATTTTGCCTCAGAGGTTCATGTTTTGAGCATGTCTAAACCTCTCTTTTCATTCTGTTTCTTGGAACAATCTCTCTCTTTTTTGCTGAAAATGAAAATTTGCAATGGTATATACAATGGAGGTGAAATTGGAAATGGAAAATCAATAAAAGTAATGTTTGAGCATCCTGCCGTTGACAGGACCCCCAAACCACTCGGAACCATCAAGCTCTTGCAAGAAAAATACATTAGGACCCACCGTGGCTTGAATGATGAACGGACCTTGCCACAAGTTGTCGAATTTGCCATGTTTGCCTTTATCCTCTCTTCTTGAATCCCACTTTAGGACCTTGTCCCCAACTTTTAAATTTTCTGCTTTGGTTCTTTTGTCAAACTGTCTCTTCATGTTTTCCTGCACTCTGACAGCTCTGTCATAAACTTGCTCCCTTCCTTGCTGAAGATGGATTGTTTCATTAATTCTCCTTATCATGCTGTCTTCTTCTGATTGGATTTCTTGAATAAGCTTTACCACTGGTATCCCAAGGCTAGTAGGAAAAATTGCTTCTGTCCCATAAACTAGCTGGAAGGGTGATGTGCCAATAGATTTCTTTGTAGTGAGCTTGTCTGCCCACAAGGCATGTATCAAATTTTTATGCCATGACCTTTTGTTCTCTTCCAGCAGCTTCTTAATGATTGTAACCAGGCTTTTATTTGATGATTCAGCTAAGCCATTACCCTGGGGATAATAGGCAGTTGAGTGTCCAAGTGCAATTCCATACCTGTGGCAGAAATTAATCATTCTTTTGGATCCGAAAGCAGCGGCATTGTCAGTGATTATCTTCCTTGGGCAGCCAAACCGAGATAAGATGAAGTCTTCTAGGAACCTAATGATGACAGAATCAGTGGAATTTCTAGTGGGTATGGCTTCAATCCACTTAGTGAAGTAATCAGTAGCAGTCAAGATCCACTTGTGTTTCCCAGAAGAAGAGGGGCGGATTTCTCCAATGAAGTCTAAGCCCCATTGCATGAAGGGACCTTCTATGGTGATAGGTTGCATAGGGAGGGGAAGGAGCTTTCTTTTGCCCTCAAATATTTGGCATTTGTGGCAGGCAAGAATCATTTTATGGACATCACTAAAGAGTGTAGGCCAATAGTACCCAGCCCTGAGTATCTTATTTGCAGTGGCCTTCCAACTCAGGTGGCCTCCACACTCCCCGACATGGAATTCTTGTCTGATTCTTTCGGCTTCAGTTTGAGACAAGCATTTCAGTAAAAGGCCATATGGATTTTTCCAATATAGACTCTCATTCATAATGCAGTAATTTCTAGCTTTGAGTTTTATGAATCTGGCCTTTGTTTTGGACAGTTCTGGAGGAGCATTGAGGTGTGTGAGCACGTAAAGGATATCAGTATACCAAGGAGAGTTCTGAAACTGCTCCTCAACAGTTTGATGGGGCAGTCCTTCCTGCTCATCCAGGGCATTCATCATGTTAATATCAAGGGCCTGTAGATTAGATTTAGCCATCAATTGGGCCAGGCCTTGACCTTTGATCAGCTTGGTGGGTTTGATTTCAATGTCATATTCTAAAATTGTAGCAATCCATTTTCCCCTTTTCCCATCTGGGTCTTGGGACAGGATATCTTTGACCACTATACTTGGCACATAGGCAATGGTGTGAGAATGCAGAATGTACACCCTAAAGTCTTTTAAGGCCTTAATCAGAGCATAGGCCTGCTTTTCCATGATGTTGTACTTTAAGGGTGCATCTCTTAAGGCTTTACTGAAGAAGGCTATAGGCTGTTCTTACCTTCTGAATTTTTCTGCAGCAAAACTGCCGCTATTGTGTGTGGGGAAGCAAAGGAAAAGATCAGAAAATCTTTTGAAAAGTCAGGGCTGATAAGGACAGGGGCCTGGGTGAGTGCAAGCTTTACTGACTCAAAAGATTTCTTGGCTTCGACAGTCCACTTAATTCCAGCATCTTTCTTCAGCATTTCAGTCATTTTCCTAAGATGCTCAGCAAGGTTGGGGATAAATCTTCTAAGAAAATTGATCTTCCCAATGAAGGACTGTAGCTCCTTGATGTTTCTTGGGTGTGTAATTTGAAGTATTCCCTCAACTCTCTGGGGGTCTATCCTAATCCCTTTCTCGGATATGATGTGGCCCAGAAGCTTCCCTTCTTGCAGCCCAAAAACAGTCTTCTTAGGATTTAGGGACAGACCGTACCTTCTACATTTTTCAAAAACTTTCCTCAGATGTTTTAAGTGTTCCTCTTCTGTTTTAGAAAAAACAGTTAAGTCATCCAAGTAGATAACTATAAAGTGTCCAATCTCATCTGAGAAAGCAATATCCATTGCTCTCTGGAAGGTAGCTCCAGCATTCATCAATCCAAAAGGCATTTTCACATACATGAAGGTGCCCCATGGAGTGGTGAAGGTTGTTTTGAGTTGATCTTCTGGGAGTACCAGAACCTGGTTGTATCCTGAAAAACCATCAAGCAGGGAGATTCTTTTAGAGCCCACTACCTTCTGTAAGATATGTTCCATTCTAGGCAAGGGGTAGTTATCTTTCAGGGAGGCTCTATTGAGGTTTCTGAAGTCTATGCACAGTCTAATCTCCCCTGTTTTCTTCCTTACGGCCACTAAGTTCGACACCCAATCAGAAAACCTTACAGGGACTATAATGCCTGCATCATACATCTTCCTAATTTCCTTTTCTACTGCAGGCAATTGTTTTGGATTAATTCTACGGAGTTTTTGTCTGAAAGGTTTCTGATTTTCCTTCAGTGGTATCTTATGTTGTATAATGTTGGTGTCATAGGCCTTTAAGTCTTCATAGCTCCATGCAAACACATCAATGAATTCCTTAAATAGGTCAATGTATTTCTTCTTCATGTCTGCAGGTATAGACTTAGCCAGTTTTATCATTTTGGGTTTGTCTTCAGTGCCTATGTTGCACTCTTCTACATCTGATTCTGCATGTTCTATTGTGGGCTTCTTTGCAACATCATCGAAATCAAAGAGGTCCTCTAAGGGTGCTAAGCCTCTTGGTATGTTCTTGTCTTTGGCTTGCAGCACCTCCATTTCTTCTCCATCTGCGTTTTCACGTTTTATGGCTGAATCTCCAGTTTCTTCAGAAAAAGAATTTATTTCTATACTACTAGGTGTTTCTAGTTCACCTGGGGAATCCTCACTTGGGCAGCTGTCATCAGATTTTGAGTCTGAATCAGAAAATTCAAACTCATTTCTGCCCATCAGGAAATCTTCAATCTGTTTGTCTCCTTCAAAGACCTGCCAGTATTTTTCATTGTCTGGCACTGCCGGCCTGAATTTAGTCTGAATGATGATCTGTTGGTCAACTGGGGCTTTAGGATAGGAGCTAGCTAGGCAGGCTAGTCCATTTGCAATAGCGTTTTGACCCCTAGGAATGGATACTAAATCATATTCGATGAACGTTCTCAGTAAATCTAGAGTATCATTCATATATGCCCTAAGCCTGGGGTGTTTTTCCGAATACTCACCATTCATCTGTTTGATTACTAACTCATAATCTCCTCTCACGATTATCCTACGGGCTCCTAATTTTTTCAACATATTTAAGCCCAAGATTAGAGCCTCATATTCTGCAATGTTATTCGTGCATTTGAAATGCAGATTGACAGCGTGGCTTTCTGCGTGGTCATTTTCGGGGTTACGCAACCACACTCCTACTCCAGCGCTTTGTTTAGTACAGGACCCATCAAAGTTCATTTCCCACAGGGGCTCTTTGTTTACTTCCACTTCGCTTTCTACCTTACAACTGGATTCGCCATTAGGTGGAGTTGGGAGGTCTGTACTAGGTTGTAAACTATCTTGTTGTTCGTAGAGGACATGGATGTTAGGGAGGTGGTTAGCTGGCTGTTCTTGTTCTGTTTCTGTTTCACTTGGAGTGAGGGGTCCACCACAGATCCTACAGGCTTCATTTCTGATTTCCTCTTCATTTTCAGTGTGCTGCCCATGGTCTTCCTGATCATATTCTTCCAGAGTGGCCATTATGTGGAGGTCTATAGGCTCGGTGTTCTCATTTGTATGCCTATTCTGGGACTCTGGCTCTTATAAGGATTCATCATTACAAAAGATGAAGGATTCAAGGTCGGTATGCACAGAATATAATGGTGAATTTTCAGGTTTCTCGGGGCTGCTGATTAGGAATTTCATTTGGGATTCTCTATATAGTCTTCTTGATTGGCCAAATATAAGGATAGTGGCGTATGAGCCATCCATCTACATGGTGCCTTGTAGCTTGGCTCCCCATGATCTAGATAATAACATGCCATACTTGGGTGGCACGTCTGCCACCACTACATCCATGACCATACATTTCGCAGGAATCTGAGTTAAACTCACACATAAGTCTTTGATGAGGCCTAGGCATTTTACTCTACTAGATTCAAAAGAGTATAAGTCTTTGTAAGGTCTGGTAATTTCTAGGCCTAGCTTCTCCATGACTACCTTAGGCATTAGATTGTGTGATGCACCGGAGTCATGCATGGCATTATGGAGAATCTTGTCATGAATGTTAAGACTGATATAAAAAGGTGGAACTACCCCTTCCTGAAATTTCCCCTGAATCTTGGGACCGAATAAGAGGGCAGGCTGATCATCGCTCAAATTTACAGTGTCATTATTTATACTCAGATTTAATGCTTTCAAAATCTGGCCCTTATATACATCTTGAGAGGCCAGCTCAGATAATGGTATAGAGATTTTGATTTTTGCAATCTCACTTTCTAAACTGAAAGTGGATTGACTCTTGGAAGCGTTCAACTTTGTTTTATTTGCAACCACCTTAGTAGCTGAATCAGTTTGTGTTTTCTCATTATGTACATGAGTAGACACAGTTTTATCAGGAGCACTAACTGAGTTGCTAGTGCTACTAGTTGGTTGACTTTGTTTTTCATTTTTTTGGTTGTCCTTTTCTTTGATACTCTCAGAACTCTTAGCCGTTGAATTTTTGTTCACGGCAGTTACTTTAGAAGATTTTTTAGGCCTCTTTTTGATGGTTACCTCAGGAGTTTTAGGTTTGGAAGTGTCTTGGTTCTTTTTACTCCTGAGCTCATATTGTTCTCTGACCTGTAACATGGCATTTTCGAATCCCAACCTATAATCCTCAGATTCAAACCACTCCTCCTCCCCATAAGAGGTTGAGGGTTGGTCCTCTTCTGAATCACAGTTTAGGATCGAATCTTCTATTTCGAACATGTTTATCACATTCCCTTCAGACTCTTCTATGATTCCCTCATCCTCATCAAGAAATTTTTGGAATGGGGGAATGACTTGCTGATCTGATTCTTTCTGCCTGTTGGGAGTGTTGTTGTTTCTTCTAAAGTTTTGGTTTTGGTTTTGATTTTGGTTCCTGTTCTGAGTGATAGCCATCTTTTCGACCACTTGGCATAGCTTATCTAGATTCTTAGACAATCTGTCAATATTAGGATCGGAAGTGGAGGCTATAGTGTCATCCTTGTATGTTACTCTCTTCTCAGCTCTTAGTTTGGCCCTTTTTTCAATTAAGTTTGCCTCTATGTTTACGGCCCCTTTCTGCATATCTTCCAAAGTGGTGTACTCTTTATCTCTAAGCTCATAGGCCATGTCAGCATCAATCCATCAGGATATTTGGCCAGGGCCATACCCTGCGGAGGTTTCATGTGTGGAGGGAGAGCATTATAAATGCTATTGAATCTAGTGGTGTAATCGTGAACACTCTCTCCTGTGTTCCTTTTAAGGGACATGTATTCTGCTAGGAGCTGGCGAGGGTTCGCCCTAGTTTCCCATTTATTAATGAAAGTCTGGTATAAAGCAGGGAGATCATTGATATTACTAGCAGGTAGGCTTTTAAACCACTTTTTAACCTCCCCCCCCAGACTCTGCGTGAAAATTCTCATTTTGATTGTTTCATCATCAATTTCCATATAGTCGAAAGAGTCTTCCATTTTATCTACATGTTGTTGTGCTGTTGTAGGCTCTTTAGCAGGGAAGTGTGGGATTTTTGATTGGTAATCATTTGGTAAGGGCAGTAGAGGCTGAGGTAAAACTAGAGGTGCATACTAGGCTGCCATGATGATGTTCTGATGAGGTATAGGGTTGGCTTGAGTAGCTGGTAGTTGGATGACAGGGATGGTAGGACCAGCAGAAGTCTGTTGAGCATATCTAGGGTGATAAAGCCCCAAGTTTTGGAGAAAGTGGAGATCAGGTGGTGTGGAAGGAGGGGTTTCGCTGTCCCTAGTGTCTGGCTGGTCTGAAACACTGAATGACCTAGTTCTAGGTAATCTGTTTTGAAGGTCTAGGTCGAAGAGAGGGTCTAATAGAGCCGCAAGATCTTCTGGTGCAGAATTGGCTCTATGAATGTTGCTGGAAATAGTTGATCTCCTACTCACAGATGTTCTTTTAAGGATTTTCTCAGGATTATCAACTGTTTCAGGTGGGTTTGGATCAGGGAAAGCTCTTGTATGAATGGTTCTGTGAGCCAGAGTGTTGTTTATAAGCCAAGCAGCTTATCCCTACTTGTTACTTCTACTGAGGTTAATGTTGTCTTGGGAACTGGCCTCCCTGTGGAGTCTTCATTATGCTTTGGGACTGGTCTGCCAGTGGAGTCTGATGTGAAACCAAGATAATCAACAGGCCTACTGATCACCAATGGAGTCTTTAACGTTTAGGAACAATGGAGTCGCCAGGTGGAGGGTTTAGGATGATTCTAGGGTACACTGTCCACCACAGTGCTCACCGTCAAAGGTGTGACTTACCGTCAACCTAGACAGAGTTCTAAGTTTCTGAGGTTGTTTGAAATGAGAAGCACTCAGAACTCCCCAGTGGAGTTGCCATTATGTTGGGGTTCCCATGTTTTGGCCAGGTTGACAGAGACCAAAAGATGAGACAACATAGAACCACTTTCAGACCTTAGGATCTAGCCCTCCTAGGTCCAGAGAGGGATCTCTCTATGATTATCCAAGGATATATGTCTGTAAAGTTCTCAATTATGATTTTAGGCTAGTTATGGGCTCAACGTTGTTTGTTTGATTGTTTGATTTTGGTTGTTGAGAATCAGGAAGGAAGGTTTCATCATAAGACAAGGATGGGTAAAGAAGGAAGCTAGACAAAGATAGATAACTCAGGGAACATCAAGGCCATTGGGCAATGGAGTCAAGAAAGGATTTACTTATGTTCAATGTGTAAGCTTCAGTTGGGCTAGTCATCTAGAGCATTTGGATCTCAAAGACTGATTGGTGGGATGGAACACTAAGGAATGAGAATGAAGGATGGAAAACCATATGATTCCGTCTATAGATCAGGCCAGAGGTCATTTAACTCCAGGCCTGCTTGGACAAAACCATAGGCAACACAAGGGGTCTTGAAAAGGTTTGTATTGGAAGGGCAGGTTATGAAGAGGCAGCGACAGGCTTTACACCTCCCAATGTTCCTAACCTCTTTCAATTAAATCTTAACAAAGACATCTGAACACTGATTCTATCAACTTGCACATTAGAGAGCAGGCAATAATCATCCACTACACTGGTTTAGTCAATTAAAAACAATATTCAGATACACATATGAGCAGAAAACATTAAAGACTGAGAGAGCTGGGACATAAGGTACCTAACAAGGGTAAATATTATGTCATGCATTCAGATGCCAGTCAGAAGAACATGCAATGAAATGGAAACAAACGCAGAGAGGAGAAAAACATCACCAACTGCTGTAGATCAGGATCCAATGAAAACTGCTTATCATGTTAAACACAATACCAATCAGGTACATCACTGCCCAAAGCTTTTACATTCAGCCTGAATACATCATATTTCTCAGCCTATCATACAACTATTACACAGGAAACTTGGCTCGGGACAAAAATGCTTGCAATTCACTGATAATGCAACAACAACCATTACAATGATATCCCTCTGTGCTTTATAGCAGAAGAGACACAGAGGACCGACTGAGGAGGTAGGTGAATCTTTAAATATTACATTTAAGCGCAACAATGAATGCAGGGCCGAGGCCCATTCTGCTTGATACACTGTATATCTAATCATTGTCGCCTTCCTCGTGAAAGAAAGATCTGCTCCAGATATGATTTGACCTTTGGGCCGCAATACCTCAGGTGATTTGAACAAAATGAAAGAACATGCTGGGAGGTCGGCCTTATGGAGTTTAGATTGCTTTGAATTATAGCTGGGACGAGAAACTCCTTCAGGGACACGACGCATAATAAATACTGTATGGGAGACCTGTCCTTTACAGAAAATCATTCTGCTGATAAGAAAACCTTGATATTGCCTCTTATTGATGTTCAGGATCCCCAGAATCGATCCTCGGGGTCTTCAAAATGATGCTTTGCCTCCTTAAACCTCTGTTTCAGGCTTAAGATCTTTGTTGACGCGCATTAATCCCTCTGCTCTGTACTGAAAATCCTTGCTGCTTCATGATTGCCTCTATCGGGTTAGCTCGAGATTTTAATGGCACGGGCAAGACTTTCGGCGTTTGAACTCCGCTTTCCTTTAATGAATTCCTGACAGCCCCATTCCTTAACTTTCTGGATGGTACTGGTTCATTGGATTTGATCCTGACTGCGCCGCTTACCATTAAGGCAGTACATTGAACATAGGCGGTCCTCTTCCTCTAGAAACTCTGCAACACGGCAAGTCTGTGAAGAAACGGTGGACGGAGCAGTGGACGCAGGGTGAACATGCAGCGCAGACCGCGGGATCATGGTCTGGGGATGAATATTGACGGTGGAGATTGAGCGGTGAAACAACATGTGGAACGGGCAAATACACGCAAAACACATGAAACCCGACGGAGGTGAATGCAAGAGTGGGATCCAGCGGCGGCAGAGGGCGACTAGATCGGAACCGTCGGATCCGAAGGGGGACCAACGGCCAGGATCCAATCGGCACCATCACAATCGGAGGTAATCAAGGGTGACACACATAAAACTTTCCGATCGCGATCAGGGAAGATGAGCGATGACCGTTGGATCTGTGAGAAACGGACGGCGGGGATGCAATCGGGGGAATCGGAAGACAAGGTTGCGATCGATCGGAGAGGCTGAAAGCATGTGACACACATAAAACTTTCCGATCGCGATCAGGGAAGATGAGCGATGACCGTTGGATCGTCAGGGTAGATCAACGGTGCGGAACGCACCGCGGGACCTATCGAAATAATGCAATCGCATTGGGTTTTTTGAGTGTTACAAAGGAAATGCACCCGCCGGTTGTTTCGATTACGATTGCCCCCAAGGCTTAAGCGCTTGGTCTTGGGGTGAAGGGCATATGTGGGGAAGTGGTTAAGGGGCCAGCGGAAGAGGGGCTAGTGCCTATAGCACGGTCGGAAAGTGGGTTTTTGCCCATTTTAATGGGTTTTAAGGGGTTTAAAGGGAAACGATAAGGGGGAAAATGGGAAATAAAGAGTAAGGGAAGGACTTAAGGGGATTTTTTTGGGGGGATTTGAGGGGTAAAAGGGGAAATAGAAGGGGAGCCAAGGGAGGATAAAAGAGGCTAAAGAGGGTAACAGAGAGGGAATTTGGACAAAGAGAAAGAGGGGGAAATGATGTATGTTGCAGGGGTAAAGGAAGAAATGACAGGCCTCTTTAGCAGTTTACTAGTGGAGGTGGATTTGTATTAGGCACAGCAACTGAGAGACTTCAAGGAGGATGAGTTTTCAGGGGAAAGGCATTCCTTGAAGACTCAACAATGATCTAGCCCCCTATTTGCTTGTCAAAAATTTCATAGGGAGGGGCTAACACTACCACAACTAATGGCAAGAAACAAAAAAATCCCAAGGGGGCATCCAATGACAAGGCCACCACTCCTGACCCTACCCTGCCCCCACCCACCAAACCTTGTGCCTTGTGTGATGGTATCGGTCATCCCACCCATACTTGTCCTGAGTTGCCCCGTATCCAACCCACGGTTAAAGTCGCGTTCCCTAAATCTACAATCCCTGAAACCTCTGTTTCTTCCTCATCCGTATCCAAGAACCCGAAGGCTCTCCACACCAACAAACCCTGTGCTCTGTGTGGTGTTTATGGCCATTATTATGACCATTGTCCTCACCTCACCCATTACCGAGCCTCTTTAGAGGTCATCCGCGAATACGAGGTTGAAAAAAATCAATCTGCCTCTCCCATCCTTGCTCAGTATGCATCTAGTGTACTTGAGGATCCCCCTGCTACCATTGACATTCCTCCCCCTGATGTTGAAATGTCCGACCCCGCTGCTCCTCTTCTATACCTATCATCATCTGTGCGTTCCCCGAAGTAGATTTCTTCTGAACCCACTCCACCTATTCTGCTTGATTCTCCTCCAGACATGGGTTCCTCATCTTTTGACCATATTTTTACTTGCTCTTCTCTCATTCCATGTGATGACCCGTATCTGTGCATCTCTTCCCATACTAATGATTTCGGTACCTTTGCAGCATCGTCTGGTCTCTTTGACCCCCCCATTCCCACTCCTCATCAAGATCATACCATCCGTATCTTCGATGTTCATTGCAGCCTGAGTACCCGCCCTCCCTCCCATCGTCCTCCTTCCTCTCCTTCTCGTCGACCCATGAGTCCTAGACTTCCTACTCGAACTGCTCCCTCCTGTAGCCGTCATTGGAGGTCTATCCTTTACTCACGCTGCCCTCCTTTTTCTCATCCTTCCCCTTTCCTGACTTATGAGACTATTACATTGGCCCTTTCGACCAGACCTCATCTGGGCTATGCCAATGGAGCAAGTCGTTATTCCCGTCATCTCACTTCCATAGCATGGGCCATATTTACCCCCTTGCATACCCTGGTCCTTGCCAATGGAGTCTACATTGGTACGACCACCAATAATCAGGCCGAATATGATGCAGTTCATGGTCTCTTAACCGATGCCCTTTCTCACCGCATCCTCCATCTACATGTTCATTTAGATTCCCTGCTTGTTGTCCTACAACTTAACGATGTCTATCATGTGCATAACCCCCTCCTGTTTAGACAATATTTACGAGTGAAACTTTTGATATGTGAATTTAGATTCATTACATTTCACCACATACCACGAGATCAAAATCACTACGTAGATCAAATTGCAAATCATATTCTAGACTGGCATTTATGACACACTACACAATAACATTTAACACCACCAATCAAATGCATATGCATCATAAATATTATATGTCATGACTTTTAGAGTCCATCTACTCTGAAGCATACGACATTCCCATAGCATGTTACAATAACAAAACTACAAAAATGGGGGGCACCACTCGCCCCTACATAGACACTGGGGGGCACCCCCTGCCCTACATCTAATCACTCTCTGGAGGATCCCAAGCCAATGGCTCTGCTCCCGCCGCTCGTAGATCACACACAGCCTGACTGGCCATCACCATGCGCTGCATGATCCCTCGCCACTCCGAGGGTAGCCCAATACATAACTCTATGTACTAGTTGTCTAAATCCTTCCAACCACACTCTGATACACCGGTCAGCAGCCCTTCACATCTGCGACGAATGTCCTCCACCAGAGCAGCCATATCCTCGCTTTGCGCCGTCATCGAACCACTTGCACCTGTAGCTCATGTACCCGCAGGTCGTCCCATATATCCGTCCGGTTTTACCGGAGCTATATTTGCATTCCACAAAACATCACGATTAGCCCCATATAGACTAGTCCCAAGACTCTAAAATAAACACAATAGATTAGTTGCTTGTCACTTACCATCGGGCCCCCACACTCGCCCAGGCAGAAGCAGCAAGTCTGGATCTCCCCAATAACTCATCCCACTATAGGGATAGTCGTCTATGTATAATGGCATCTGATCCCAATGCATGAAGAACTCTGGTCAGAACACCCGTCTGACTGCCCTTCCCCCTCCTCTACACAGTAGTCGTCCCCACTGATGCATTTGGGGCTCTCTCGAACCTCCATCAAGCAACTGTACACGAGGTCATAAGGTAGGGATCTTCTCAAAGAAGAAAGAGCACAACATCATCCCATAGCCGGAATCATGATTCACTTGCTGCTTGCATAGCGACAGCTGTCGTTTCACTCAAACCAACATCATCTAGGCCCACCCATAGTAGGTCCCACTCAGCACACTCTCCACGATCATCATCTGCCCTCCAGTGATGTGATGGAATGCCTGGCTACCCAAGATTCGCAACACTATCGTGGCCACTACCTGGGTCTCCATCCTCTTGAGATCACTAATGGATATCCGAGTCCCTTTGACTCGGACACTCGGTTGACAATGTATCTCAAAAAACTCCATAATGTTACGCCCACGCGGTAACACTGGCTGTGTATTTCCCACCATCCCTAATGGTGGGAGACCAGTCAAGAAATACAAATCCTATACCGTCAGCTCGATCCTGTGCCCCTGCACTACAAATGCCTCCTGGTCTGGATCCCAATAATTGATAATACGGGCCAACAAGGGCTCTCCTGCCCTCATCAAAGGGTTCTCCAAAAACTTCAGAACCCCATACCTAGCCAATGTACGATGGACACCGTGATCCGCCTAGATCTCCGTCCATAATGTACCTAAGTCTCTCTCTCTCCACTGGATCCATAGATCTGCCATATCTGCACAAAACTATCATTTTTTCCAGCCTCCAGATCAACAAAACTGAGTCAAATTACATCAAAATAGAATCTCAGCCCATAACAGCACTAAAACCCCCACATCTCACAGGTCGCACTTTTTAGGCCAAACCTGGGCTAGGTCGCACTTTTCAGGCCAAAACCTGCGTCCCAGGTCGCAAATGTTTCCCCAAAAAGTGTGACCCGACCGTAAGGATGCAGTAGGGGCACTTACTGAGATTTAAAGCCCTAATCTACAACTTCAATTCATCAAAAACAAAGCTTAATATTAGGCCTCTTACCTCCAACTGATAGATCACAATTCCAACGGTCAGTTTGTCTGCTACGATTGCTACAAGATTTAGGGCCTTCTCTCCTCTCCACATTCAACACAGCTACACAAGAAAATGAATGATTTTGGAGGGAAAACACCCTATTAGAAGAAAACCCCTGTTTTTTCTTTCGCCCGTTGCGACCAAACCGTAGCCCCGTTTGACACATCGTCCACACCGTTGGAAAGCTCTCACCGAGCACTCAAATGGGTATCTCTCAGTTTGTTATTTTTTGATACTTCACCAAGACACATTTTGTCCATAAAGGGTCTATTCACCTCTTCTCAAAATCAAATTTCTTCACTTACGACACTTGTACTTGGGGCAGCACTTTCCCTCCTTACTCGTATCTGTTCGTGTCGATTTTTTTCATGAGTTACCCTATTGTACTCATGCTTTTACTATTCCTCATTGGACCCGTTTTATGAGGCAGCACCATCGATTTGCCCTAGTTTGGAGCATTCGTGTCGAGTCACCCGCACATTCATGGAGTCTACCCCAAGTCCATTGGTACCCCACCATATTCCTCCATCCTTTCCTACTTGGTCCCTCTCTCATGTCACACATTATGGCCTTCAGTACCCCTGTCCACTATCCTTCACAAAATTGCGTCCGTCGCTGCCAAGCCATTCATCCACTTGATGCTCTAAACAAGGGAAGTCGTCCAACCGCTCCTCCATTCCTCTCATTCCATCATCATCATCAGTATCTACTTGGTCGTCACTCTACTATTTACCCCCGTGCCTTAGCTGGGGTTCTCTTATTGCCTCACCTATGGCGGACCTCCTTCTGTCGACATCAGCTCATTTATTCCAGAAGCCAGGTCTAGGGGGGAGTGTACCTTGGTTCGAGCTCCTATCAGCATGATCATGATCTATACACTTGATCATCCAGTGATGTAGCAGCAGCTATTGGTGATTCCCAGGCATGTGTGAGATGTCTCAACCCTCATGAGGGGGTGGCCTTGCAGGTAGCCCCCCACATGCCTGGATGACTTCATTTTCGCCCCTGATGCAGCTGCTCCTATTTGATGATATCAGCCTACACCGCTTGTGGCGCTTCTTCGATTTGCACGTATCAGTCAGATGTTGCGAACCCTTCCCCGCGTGTAGGGGGAATTTGGGTATATTTGTATCTCATGTCCTACCATATTATTGGATAAGTCCTGACGATTATTCCAGGCATCACATGTATGTGGGATCCATCATGTTATTTATCTGGCTCATGTTTCGGCCAGCACATGCTTCACTCTTGCATTCCGTGGTTTTCCGAGTGCCTTATTCTTTGTACTTATTGCGTTCTGTGGTTTTTCGAGTGCCTTATTCTTTGTACTTTGTCTCGGCGGGCATAGGTATGCCTCCCTCGCCGCCTTTAGCATAGGTACCACTTCATAGAGACTTTTTGCACCTGTAAGTCTCATCTCCTCAGGGTCTAGTCCTTTAACACATCAGACAACATTACACTTCTCTCTCTCACTTCCCTTTTGATATTTTAGTGATTGAGTTCTTACAACGTACTTCGGTCATACGATTTTCTCCTAACACTCGTACGTTGGGGGGCAATCTGTTACACCATTTTTTTGGTCATCTAACCTATTATTATTAGATGAACCCAAGTACACCATGTAAGACCAATTTTACCCTAAGTAAAATTGCTTTCACGATATAAAATAACTTATTTAGTCATATTTAACCCAAAACAAGGAAATTAATTAAATAAATCCTTATTTATTTAATTATTTCCTAAGAACAAGTTATTTAAATCATTATTTAAATAATATTCTTATTTAAATTTGACTAAATCATACATAAATAATTAAATAGACCATTATTTATTTAATTATATTCCCTTCATTCCCCTAAAATGATAAATAAATCATTTATTTATTTATTATTTATAAATAAAGGAATTGACCCAAGTCAAGAATACTTTTCCCTCCAAAAAATATAATAAAATATTCCTAAAAGGTGCTTCTAGAATTGAATTAATAATATTTTATTCATGCACCGAGTTCTAGACCGCCCCAATATTTTGTTATAAATAGGGGGGTTTTCCCCATTCATTAACCACCTTCATTGCATTAGATCACTCTGGATCTTCTCTTGGTCACCATTTTCCATTTTTCCTTATGAACTCCCATTCAGTTCCATGTTTGCTTTTTCACATCAATAAGAGAGATAAATGTTAGATCTGAAACAGTGAGGACTTCCAAGAACCCATCCCACTGAGGAAAACCCGAAAACACCTTTCTTGTTTTCCTCTCAGGTGCCCCATTATTTAATATAATACAAAATTCTTTCATATACATTATTATCGTCTTGTTCATTGGATCTATGGAGCTATGTTATTTTTTATCTGCTTAATACCTTTTATGATTAGATCTGAATTTGTGCAGCAATCTTGAAGGTATGTTGCAGCCATAATTGATGTTAGAGCTATTTGTTATGCGTAGCTAAAGTGATCTTTTACGACGAAAGATTCATACTAACATCGTGATGTTGTTGTTAATATTTGTAAAAAAGCAACTAAAGCCCTCTAAGGGATGTGTCGGTTCCATAGTAAACAAACTCGGACTGCTCTACAGTTTAAATAATCAAAATACTAGTAGAAACCTTGAAGCAACAAGAGAATCCAAGCTTGAGATATGTGTTCATGACCCTTAAATAAATGATGTTGAGCATAATAGATAAGGAATACAACCTAGGAAAGCATAAAGAAGTTTGTGCAAAGGTAGGTTGTCATGACCATATGCAAACAATCCCGAGAACGATTGTGAAATTGGAACAAAGGAGAACCCTTTTACCTGTAGGCGATAGAATGTGGTAGGATAATGACATTATCTAGGAAAAAAACATATTAAACATGTAGTGGAACTAATTTATGAGAACAAGAACATTCCAAACATAAGAATGTACTTGGTGTGGAGGGATGATTTTCAGCGTCATTCGATCGAACCTCTTGGTTCAAGAAAAGAGAAATTTGAACCCTGTAAGAAATGTTGATATCTAGGAGGGAAAAATAAGTAAAAAGAAAATATAGTGAAACCCTTGGAATTTTCAAGAAGGTTGGATTTGCACTTGGATTGAGAGGAATGGTGGAGTCCTTCAATGAGCAAACCCTCCCTGCAAATGGGCACCTGTGACAACCAAACGAAAATATCTATGGGTTTTTACTTTTCCTTTTAAAAACATATACCATAATCATTGATTGAGTTGAAAAATTAAACCACCGGAACTAACTTATCACAGTAACATTTCAAAATTGAACCTTGTCACCATATGGTTTTTTTGTTTATTTTTTTATTTTGAGAGGTACTCCAAGCCCCAGGGTCCAGGGTTTGGAGGGAAAAGCACCATAAGGATCACTTGTGGGCTTGGAACCCAAGTATCGGGTTTTTCACCCATCGATGTTTGGGCAAAAATCATGACAATTTTTTGACATGTGATGAATGAGGATGACATTTTTCGTCGAGATGATTTTAACGCAATGAGAATAATCTAATTTAGAACTGTCGTTGAGGATAAATGAATTTTTGAAGTTGACAAGTAATTATTGATTTTCAAGTCATGTACGATTGATGTAAAAATTAGCCAATAGATGTCTCTCTTCATTTATTCATTGAAGCCTCGTATTTGGCGGGGTCTTGAACAGCGTGGAAGAAGTCTTCTATAGGAGGTCGAGTTGCTGAGGCAAGTGCAGATTGTTTAAGGGTATGTTTTGGGTTGGAAAGTTGTTGTTTTAAGGGTTGAGAGTGTAGACTGCGAGGAAAAGTCTATGTAGGGTAGTGCGTTAATGTTTTATAATTGTTCAGGAACACTCTTTGGAGGCAGAAGCTACATGAAGGTTTTTGTGCTAGGCTGTAGGCCATAGCACACTACTGATCCTAATTTAAGGTTTTCAAATGATGGCAAGTGCCTTAAGGTGGCAACATAGGTGTGGAGGGAACCTTCCAAGGTGGGTTGAAGCCCTGAAAGGGCTATAGTTTTGACTATGGGTGTGTTTAGGGATGTAGTGAGTGCCCTAACCAGGACTACAACAATATGCAAAGATAAATTACAACAATTTTTTATGGAGGAAATTTGGATCAAGAGGTGACCAGTTTGGATAAAATTGACTTGTAGCAGAATTGATAGCGTAGTATTGGCTACCATTGATCTGGTGGAGGGAAATGTGTCGGCTACCTAGAGTAGCCATAGAAAACTTATCTTCATGTGACAAGGGGCAGCTGAAGGTTGGGTGAATTTTAGTGCCGAAGTGCAGCGCTTTGATGGAGTAAAGTTGCTGCTAGCCTGGAAGTTGGAGCTCGAAAATTAGGCCTACACAGAGAGTAGATTGGATTAGCATGTGTATACTCTACAAAAGTGACTTGCAACAATGTTAGGTGGAAGCCCTCCTTGACTCTAGATGTGTAGTGGCCTTGATGAACTAAGGCACTTCTAGTGAACTGTACAGAAACAAAGGACCGACAAGAAGAGATATGAAAACAAGTTTTAAATTGTATACTGTATAACATTGATTGTTGTATTATTCAAATTTTGGTTTAATATAATGAAGATTGGTGGTTGTACATTATTGTACAATTTTGTTAAAAAAATTGTATATTTGTGCATGTATGATTTACTAATATATATTTCCACTATGAAAAGTATTTTATGAGTAGATTATTGGTTTGGTAGCGTCAGTGATTTTAAGACTCTAACCTAGATCCAAGGTCGTGGAAATTCAACATTTTTTAGGAGATGCAGCGACAAAGCGATAGAACGACAATGCAGAATGTGAGAGCCCGGGGACAGGGTGGTGGTTACCCTTAACCATCCTTGTGAATTCTAGGTCATCTAATAAATACCTATAATCATCAAGGGCCACCAAGAGAACAAATTTCCCACATGGAGTGAACCGAAGTTAATGTGGAGAACACTAGGTGGAGGTTCGCGATACTTCGCGAATGTGAAAACCCAATTGTTGTAATACTACAAGGGTAATATATGGGTTTAATATGTTTACGCTTAAGCCTTCCATTATTATAAGAGATCCATATTAAGTGATGTATTTACATGTTAGCTCCAATTATATGTTATTGGACTTACACCAATATGTATACATCATTACCTAGTTCAAAAATGAATTCCAAATAACGAGATTACCCACGAATGATGGTATAAATAGGGTTTTACCCATTAGGCTATATCATAACACTTATCAAGTGGTAAATAAAAAGGGAATATTTTATTTTATTTTATTTTTCTTTTTTCTTTTGTGGTGTGATGGATGTTACAAGAGGTATCAGAGCCAAAGTTGCAAAATTGTGGCCTATTTGGGTTGAAGCCTGACTGATTAATAAAAACAATTATATATATATATATATATATATATATATATATATATATATATATATATATATATATATATATATGAGTATGATGATAATTTTAAGGTGAGATTAACGGTTTACCAGCTTCAGGGAAAAGCCAAATTGTGGTGGGAAGAAGTCAAATTTGTCCATAAAAATGACGATCAGAGAGTGACACGAGGATAATTTCGAAAACAATTTAAGGAAAGTACCTCAGAACAATTATAAGATGATAAGGCAAAGGAATTTCATGACCTTCGACTAGGACAACCATTAGGGGAATTTTGAGGTCTTTAATAGTCCTCCTAATGAAATTATAAAATAATATTGGAAATAATAATATAATATTATTTTACATCATAATTTTAGAGGGAAAAAAGAAAAATCTATTTTTTGAACTCGTATTTTCAACTTATCGCCATATGAGTTTACTCAAATTTAGAGCAAAAACACTTGTTGGATGAAAAATTTGATTCCTCATCAAAGGAGTAACCATTTTGCATAATTTTGATGGACCCTGCTACACAAAAATTGAGAAATACATGACAAACATGATTGCAATCATGTTTTTTTCATGTATTTCTCATTTTTCGTGTAGTAGGGTTCATGGAAAATATGTAAAATGGGTACTTATTATATGAGGAATTAAATTTTGCATCCAACGAGCATTCCTGCTCGAAATTTGAGTAAAACCTTAGGGAGATAAGTTGAAAATACAAGTTGAAAAATTAGTTTTATTATTTTATTATTTTTTATTATTTTTACTTTTTTACTCCAAAAATGGTGAATCATCACCAATGGTTGACATAATCATCTTGAATCCTCACTCTTATAAATTTTATTTTGATTGTACATTTTTCTTAGGAGGCCCATTTTCATGCTGAAATATATAAATGTATAGATTCCAAAGATTTTCATTGCAGCATGGCAGAGTCAGACACAAACTACAATTCAAAAGAAGAAAAAAAATCTGCACAAAAAGAAAAAATTTGTACGACACATATTTTTGATGATGAAGAAGTGAAATTTCTTGCAGGTATCAAGATACTTCCAAAAGAATAAATGAAAAGAAAGCTAATGGAGACATTTTTACAAAAAATTGTAAAAAACCAGAGCTCAATTTCACAAGGTACTACCTCAAAATCCCTTTTTGTAGATGCATCATATGAAAAGAATACCAAATATTTTCAAAGTAATAAACAAGAGTAAAAACAAAGGTCTCTTACTCTTAATGAGGTTAGCCAAGAAATTCAGAAGCTAAAGAAAGAAATAATTGAGTTAAATGAACAGGTCTCCAAAATAGAACGAGGAAAGATGAAAGAAGAAAACATTTATCCTCAGACAAACCCAAATATATAAATATATGAAACCAAACCAAAAAATTACGTGGGATTGAGAAACTTGAAAATTATGGCCATACAACATCAACAATATCATGTTTTTCCTAGCATTAAAATCTAGAATGAATTTTTTTTCTCTTATAACATTGATAGATACAGGAGCCGATATCAATTTCCTCAACAAAAAGATTATTCTTGCTAAATATTGGATTTCTAAAAAAAAGAGAAGTAACTGGATTGGGAAAACAAGAACTAAAATATGAAGTCCCAAAAGAAACAATATGCTTTCAACATTATTGCATGAACAAAATTTGCTGTAGGTAATATACCCATAGATTGGATTTTGGGGACTCCTTTCCTAGCAATAGTTGAACCACATGGTTCTACAAGATTAGAAAATGGAAAATTTGGCTTATTTATCTCAGTTCTAGACAATGAAGGATACTTGAGCACAATAACATTGCCTTTCATATCTACTCCCAGAATATCAACCATGGTTCAGGCAATGTAGGAAATATACAAGACTGAAGAAAAGATAGGGGAACTAAAAGAACTAAAATCTCACCTGAGAATTCAAGAACAATTAAAGAATTCAAAAATATTTGAAGAATTTTTGAGTTAAGAAAGCAGTTAGAAGAATAATGTTGTGCAAAAGAACCTAATGCATTTGGCATAGAAAAAAACATTTTGTTGAATTACCCTACGAGCAATATAAAAAGTAGAGCAATTCCAATGAATATAGAATATAGAATATTATGTCAAAAAGAAATTCAGGATCTTCTAAAAATAAAGTTAATCAAAGAATCAAGAAGCCCCTAGAATCACTACGACTTCTATGTAAATAAACACTCTCGACAGATTAGAGGAGTTCGTATGTTAGTAATAAACTACATACCTCTAAACAATGTCATGTCAGATGACACCTATCCAATTCCTCATAAGGGAAACCTTATAAGAAATATTGTTGAAGAAAAAATATTTTCAAAGTTTGATATGAAGTATGGATTATGGAAAGTGGCAATCAAGGAAGAAGACAAATTTAAGACAACCTTCAGTGTTCCCTTGGGTCACTATGAATGGAATATCATGCCATTCGGACTCAAGCATGATCCTTCTAAATTTCATAAAGTCATGGATGAGGTATTTCGACCTTAATTTGATTGGCTTATTTAATACATTGATGATGTGTTTATTTTTTAAAAATCGATTGAAGAACATTTCAGGCATGTATATAGATTCAAGAAAATAGTAAGAAATAGTGGGTTGGTATTGAGTAAAAATAAAATGGAAATATTCTAGACCAAAGTAAAATTTTCGGGGCGCGTGATAGAGAATGGTGAAATTACTCTCCAAAAACATGGTGTCACCTTTGCTGATAAATTAAAAAATGTGATTACTAACAAAACTCAACTTCAAAGTTTTTTGGGTTGTTTAAATTATATTAGCAATTTCTAGGAAAACTATGCCCAAGAAAGAATATTTATAAATCAAAGGCTCTAGAAGAGTCCAACACCATGGACTAAAGCACATACTGCTGCCATCAGAAGAATAAAATAAAAGCAAAAAAATTACTTATTATTTATTTATCTAATGAAAAACTTTTTAAAATTGTTTAAACAAATTCTAGTGATGTTGGTTGGGGAGGAGTATTAAAAAAACAATAAGAAGAACAAGAACATATCATCTAGTTTGTGTATGGAGTATGGAGCCCTACAAAAAATAATTATTCTTCCATCGAGAAAAAAGGAAAAAGTTGCATGGAATTACATTGATAAATTTTGCATCCATTTGATAAATAAAAGGTTCCTCTTGAGAAAAGATGCATCAACAATGAAGAAGGTCTTGGAAAAATATATTAACAAACCTAGGGAGCCAAAATTTGCTAGATGGCAAGCTCTGTTTTCAAACTTCACTTTGATATCGAACACATTAAAGAGAGCAAAACAACCTTCATGATTTTCTAAGAAAAGAGAATTTGCAGGAATAAAGACACCTGATAGTGATTGTTACTAAGTGGGACCCTACAACAAACCTTGAAGTGATAAGAGAAATATATGATCAAATGAAATGGAGATATTGCTTCCAAATAGGGAAGAAAACTTAGCAGGTGAGGAATACACAAGTCCTAGACTAAAATCTATAGCCTCATAGAGACTTATAACATCTGGAACCAGAAAGGAAAATATATCCAAAGAGTAGTAGATGGATTCTTTACATGGTGATTAAACACTCAATGAATATGGAAAATCAAGTTGAAGAATATTTAGGAATATATTTTAAAGATATTTCAGTTATATGGATAGATGACCAGTTGAAGCATAACACCTTTCACAAGTATTTGGTTATAAACAGAACCAGAGACCCAAAATTCCACCAAAGTCAACTATGGCCTCATACTAATCCTAATTTTATATTCCCTCACACAATTTATAAGTTATGTGGATATTAAAAAATATGGTGGGAAATTTTTTGTAAAGACAAACATGATTGCACCTATTATACTCCTATGAAATTTGGATAGGTATTTATCAATCAAGTACTTAAAAAACCTAATTCGCTCAAAGATTGGTGGAACTAGTTTAGATTAAATAAAATTTTAATGGATCCAACATACTTCTAGAATGACTTCCAAATAACATGCGAAGAATTTTTTGACTGTTATCATTTGCCTTGTAAAATTGTCATTGATCTAGCAAACCACATTGAAGAAAGGATACTCGCTGACTTCATGGCAAGACATCACCAATGGCTCATAATGACTAAAATAAAGCATCAAATTGTACTAGGAAAGCCCATGATTGTCAGATGAATATACACCAAAGCAAGGGATACAAGTGGCAGCTATGCTAAACAAATATTTTCTGGTACGAATGCTTTTAGTACATAAAATATTTAGTTCTTGTGGGCTTTTTGATAAAGTCATCCACTATTTAAAGTAATGTCTAGTCATGTGACTATCAGTGTGACCACTATTGTGTGATTCTGATAATATCTCCACTATGCAAAAAAAATTAATAATGGTCCCCAAGGGATCCCCAAAAATCGTCTATGTGTATGCTACTTTACCGTAAGATTTTGAAGACTCAGAGCACTTCTCCTAATTTTGGTGTGATTTGATCCGCATCTCAGATCTCGGTAAAGAATTGTAAGAAAATTTGTCGAAATAAATGATGCCTTTGGTCTCCCCTCATTTATTATAAATAAGTGGAGGAAGACTCATTATGGGAATCAGAGAACTGGGAGCTAGAGTGTTAGAGGAGTCTAGAGATTCAAGAGTAATTTCTTGCTCTACATTTGCAAACTGAGGTTCAATCTGCTTGCATCATGAAAGAGCTTTGTATGTCATAAAGTATGAGAAGCCTACACATGAAGACGAATAATCCTGGTGAGAACATAAAGTGGCCAGACTTTCATAGGTATTGATTCCATTCGGTTTTGAAGAAATTTAGTTCACAGATAGAGTTTGAAAAAGGCTAGGAAGCCTTTGAGTTTTATCTTCTCACAAGATAATATACTAATTAAGAAAAAAACCTCAGGTTTTGACATGAAGAAAAAAAGAACAAACATTTAGATACATATCAGTAGTATTTTCTTTCATACCAATACTTTATATCTTGTTGTTTTACATTCTCCTAGTCAAAACTCCAAAACTTATGTAATAATGGATCTTTGTGATTTTTAATGAGTGCATTAATTTAAATTCAAAAAGTATTAATTAAATTGTATTGACTAATACAAATTTAAATCTATTTTGATGATTATCGTGATGATGGTTAACGTCCACTGAGACCAATCTTTGGTCTATCGGGCCTAAAGAAAAGAGTTATTTAATTTGATTTAAGATTTTATTGCTATGCTCAAAAATCTTGGAGAGAAGCCTCCCAAGCTCAGTATAATTTTGACATCTTAAAAGGCTAGGAAGGTCAATATTGCAAAAAATGTTATGAAATTGAGCTCTAATGTGGTTGTACATGGGGCACTCTAAGAGGAAGTGATTTTCATCCTCGATTTTCATATTCTCACAGAGATGGTAGATACTTTACATCCATGGTGTTTTAGGAACTGTCCAACGACCTGTTTCACTATGGAGCTCATGAGAGTTCATTCTAATCTTGGCTATATTAATTTTCTTCTTTGAGCTAGTTAAAACAAAGAGATATTTTTGATCTTCCAAGGTGGGGTCGATGACCTCCTTATAATACCTTAATTTTCTCTTAGCTACTAGATCTTTCTCACACCACATTTTTTCTTAGAACTTAGAAGTAACAATTCTTTTAATGTTATTGATGTTTTGCAATGCAAAATTCTCGTCGATCTCCCAATGGTTTAACTAGGCCTTGGTGTCTTTATGCCAACCTTGTTTAAGCCTTAGGTGGTTTTGGTTGGAATTTAAGGCTAGCTTAGGAAGTCTACTGTCTCCTATGCTATTGAGCTTGTGCTTGTACAACAGAAGCCTAGTCATAGCTAGGCTCTCGATAGGGGAAAGACCCACTTCTATAAGGAGAATAGGATAGGGTGTATTGCTTTTAATTTTAAGGTTATATGTTATAAAGCACTTATGGATTTGATCAATATTTCTCTAGGATTCTCTAGAGATGCTGCAACTCCAAACCTTACATCCATATAAGATAACTGGAGTGACTAAAGTTTCAAATAGGAACTTCTTTCTATCCCACATTACGAGGTTTGTCATTTGACAATTATTTTCAAGACCAAAAAAGCTTTCCACCCCCCATTAATCGCTTTATGAATGCTATAGTTCTAGTTGAGCTTGTGATGAATATACATTCCTAAGTACTTGTAAGAAGAAACTTCCTCCAAGTTACTATTTTCATATATAAAATTAGCGTAAGTGTCCTTATTGGATTTGATAATCATAACTTTTGTTTTGTTAGTGTTAACAGACATACCCATGGCAGAGCAGAAATCCTTAAGAAGTCTAAGTTTCTTATCAAGATCAGATGGGCACCTTGGGAGAAGAAAAATAACGTCAGCATAGAGAAGAAGGATGATGACTATCTTAGCTAATATCATGCCAGCACATCCTGCTTCCTCTAAACAACCTTCTAACTTGTCGATGTAAATGCCAAATAGGGTAGGGGAGAGGGGGCAACCTTGTTTAACTCCAATATTACACTTAATATCTTTTGACCAACCCTCATCACTCTTTGACTTGGAAATTACATTCTCATATAACCTTATAGTGACCACTCTTAGCTCGAAAGGAACATTTAGCTCTTCTAATCTATTACATAGGTTATTTCTAGGAACCGTATTGAAAGCCTTTCTAAAGTCCACAAAGCAACAGAAGAGATTGGATTTATCATTGCAGAATTCCTCCACAATGATCCTAAGCGTAACGAGGTGGTCCGTTGGTTAGTCCTACCTTCTAAAACCCGCTTGGCCTTTAGCTCGCTTACCTTCACTTTCAAGCCAAATGCTCAACTTCTTTTCCAAAATAATACCATATAACTTGGCTAAGAGAGGGTTGATCATAATTGTTCGATAGTTAGAGGGGTTATTTGTATCCCCACTTTTAAAAATAGGGATAATGAGGCTATGAGTCCAAGGTTTATTGAACCCTTGCTTGACCGCTTGGTTGAAAAGCTTGTGGATGTGGGGGATGAGGACAAGACCTTCAATTTTAAGATTTCTGCCCAGTAACCTTCAATGTCTTTAACTTTCCCATTTGCCAGGCGTTTAACCCCAAAATTAATGTCTTATAATGAGAAAACTACTTTTGTTATGAGTAGGGTTTCAAAGTCCCTGGCATTTGGAGATTCATAAAGCTTTTTAAGATAGGAATTCTAGTCGTGTAAAGAAAATTTATTATTATCTTTAGTTCCTAGTTAGAATTTGCCTCCATAATTTCTTAGGAGCCACCTTAGAGAGGTGTAAGAGATTCTCTTGTCTTTTACGAATATATTGCCTTTTTTTCCTTTTAGTTAGGGCTTGGTAGATTTTTAACTTGTTAATTTTGAGAGATTCATCAACAACTTCCTCAATTGCTCTCCTCACACTTTTACAATCCTTGTCATACCATGGGTTGGTTTTGCTATTTATTTTATTACTTGAGACTTCAATTAAGAACTTTTTAATAGAATATGAGAGGGTTGTAGTAAAATTATGATAAAGGTCATCTATGTTGTCTATACTAGATAAAGGAAGCAAATTAGTTTTTAATTCATTTAGAAAGAGATCGTTTTTATTTCTATCAAAGATGAAGTTCTTTTGAATATAAGGATTATCTTCTATGGGATCTCTATGTATGACAAAATTGAGAGTTATGAGTAAAGGCCTATGATCAAAGCCAGGCTTGTGGTCGCCTAAGATGTCAAAATTTATTATTTCGTTGTATGAAGGGAGATCGGAAATAACATAGTCTACTACGCTCCTGCCAAGCCCATGGATGCAGGTCATCTTGCTAGAATTGGGCCACTTATTTAGACCATTGCAAATTATGAGATCCTGAGCACTACAGAGCTTAACTAGCTCTGACCGAAACAAATTATCCCCGAGGCCTTCAAAGCTCCTTTTGTACTAGCTAGCCAGACTAAGGTCTTTGTCTAACCAAAGAGGATTGGGGTTGGAATGATTTCTTAGAAGAATAACTTGATTGCTTGAATTTCGAACATTAAAGTCACCAATTAAAAGGATATTACCTTCATTCCTTAGGCCAGAAATATCATTCTCTAAACCATTGTAAGGACTATTTTTATCTCGATTCTTTTTCTTATAGAAGTTATAATTAATGGGGGGAAAATAACAGATTTCTATGTAGGTATTTTTATCATTAGTGTCAGTAATCTCAATCCAAATATATTGGATGTAAGGGTCGTTTTTATAAATCCTAGCATGGGGGGAGATGTTCTTCTTAATGTAGCAAGCTATGCCCCCAATGCCTCTACTGGAGGATCACTTGTTCCAGGTAGACCATAGTGCAAAGCCATCGATGTTAAGGACCTTAGATTCTTCGTGCTCCCAAGTTTCAACAAGCAATAATATCAACATCATTTGAGATCCAACTTAGCTCACGGCCTTTGTTCCACGGAAAGCCCCAACAGTTCTAAGAAATAATTTGGAGCATGTGAATTCCTATTTATTACTATCGTTTTGGTTTCTATCTTGAATAACTACTTTCCTATTTCTAATTATTGCCCATTTTCCTTCCTTCCTAGCTTCTTTTACCTTTTGAACCTCCTTTCTTAGTTCTGCTTGATCTTCTGGAACGAGATCTTCATTTATAAATATTCCCGTTCCTTTTAGACTTGAGGTTTTACTAAGTATGTCATACTTATGTTGAGTAGAGCTCACCTTTATTTGGATCAACCTTCCTTTATTCTTAGTTAATTTCCCTAACCTTGTTGCTTCTATGAGACACGTGGTTTCAATTTGTAATCTATTATGTAATTTTGTTTGGGCTATGGCTAAAGTATCCTCATCTACCTCCTCTTTCAAACCAAATATTATATGGTACAAGGCCCTTTTATTATGCTCATGGTCTAATTTGATTAATTTTTTCATTTCAACTTTAACTGGTTTGATATCTAATTTACCTGCCCCACTATTTAGGGTGAGATTGTTGTTAACTTTTTCTTCTAGTTCTTTAATCATGTCCTTCATTTTAAGACTCTCCATATTATCAACATCTCCTTGCTGGGATGTTTGGTTAGTATCTTGGTTTTGTTTTTCTATGACCTGCAACCTACTTTCCATTGCCTCCATTTTATTCTCTAATAGTTCTATTTTGTTTTCTATTTGTTTTTGGATCTTGTCTTCAAGATATGTGAATTTATTTTCCAGCATGACTTCTAACTCGGTTTGTAGCTTAACTTCTCTTTCTTCTCTACGTTTCTCTAAAGACTCTATATACTCATAAACGCTCTGTAGAGTAACGTTGCTAGGTCTACCTTTGGTAATCTTTAGTAGCTGTGGTGAATTATTCATACTTGAGAATATATGAGAAGATATTTTTACTCATAAAGGCTCTGTAGAGTAACTGTGCTAGGTCTACCTTTGGTAATCTTTAGTAGCTGTGGTGAATTATTCATACTTGAGAATATATGAGCAGATATGTATTAGAAAAATCAGCAAACCGGACAGTAGACATCAAGACTTGCCCATGTCTGAAAATTTATCGAGAAAAATCACCGCGACCCAAGTAGTAATGGAAAAAATTCATGACAAAATTTTCACCGCAGAATTTCACCACAGACCCAAGTATTAATGGAGAAAATTCACTGCAAAATTTTCACCGCAAACCCAAATAGTAATATGTACATATATATAAACCTTTATTTTAATATAAATAATATATTTTGATTTTTAATATAATATTATTTCATGATTTTTAATATAATGTTATTTAAAATGATTAGATCTCTTTATATTAAATTATATATATTTTTAATATAGTTAACATTTAGTTTTTCATATAATATATTAATGTTTTCCTATTCAATTTACATGCCAAAATACATCGAAGTAATTCAATTCAATTTTATACATGGCAACTCTTGTTGCTATATTATTTAATAAATATGTTTATTTATTTAGTATATTGAGAAAAGTTGATTTTATTGATTAAGAATAAAATCCATTAAAATTTATATAAATCATAATGTCTTTAAAGAAACCCATTATTCCAAATTTTTAAACATTTTATTAATATTTAAAAAAAAAAAAAAATTATTTTCAAAACCACTATAATTTTAACAACCCATAAACAATAAATTAATAATATAATAAATATAATAACAAGTTAAAATTAGATTAAATATTAAATTGTAATTTTCATTATAGTTTAAAATCACTATAATTTTAACAACCCATTAAAAATAAATTAATAATATAATAATCATCTAAAATAAAATCTGACATAAAAATGAATATTAAAATTGTAATTTTCTTCGTACTTTTAGAACGTTATTTTAGAATACATACATTCATGCAATTTTCAATGAATTGTAACTCTATTTCACTTTATTCTTTATTGTATATATTTCCTTTATCATTGATAATTATACAAATAAAGTTTGATATTGAGATTATAAATTTGTATCGTGTAGTAGTGGCTTACGGCAACCTTATCATTCCAATAATCTATTTACGTGGCGGGTTCGGCACACCTCTCCATCTCCGCTTACATAGGCAGACGTTTGACGTTCTTCATTGGAAGGTTTATCAGCACGTGGAAGTCTATCATGCATAAATGTTAGCGGTAGTTTAACTAGACTGTTTTTTTTCTTGAAAATTATAGAAATTTCAATAACGTTTTAAGAAGTTTTGGTCAGGATTTTTTAAAATTTAAATTATAGCTACTAAACTTCAATATTTTAGGTGTCTTAGAGATTTTTGAGAGTGCTGAAAAACATGATTTAAATACTGCTATTGCAAGATTTCTTAATTTGTTTTTGGGTCGATAGCACAATTTCTCTGCCTCCCTAGACAACTCCTTTTTATGTTTGACATATGTTACTCTTTGAGCCCAGTATAGAGGAGTTGGAAACATGGAATACAATTTAATCTACTCAACTACAACTCACCAGCAGGTTCTTGCTTAGTGCAGGCAACACATATTTCTCAGTCTCTATGTTATTTAATGATGGTGGGCAGTCTATATCCACAGCTAGATTTAAATTTGTTTAAATCTAGCGGTCAACATATACTGCCCACCAACGTTAAATAACCTATAACCTAGAAAATAATTAAAATTGTTAATGCATTTTAATTGATATATGGAAAAGATAAACTCTAATTTTTTTGATTAAATTATTATTATTAAGACATTTAATTATTATTAATATTATAAAGGTGGTTAGTAATTTCTTCTTAGATATTTTTTTATATTTTTAAAATTCATAAAAAGAATTAATAAGTAATTTTATTTGTTTATTATATTTTTAATAAAATTTATATTTTTTTTCTTTAATTTCTTAAAAGTTATTGTTAAAGAGTATTTTATATTTGAATATGAGTTGTATGTGTAATTCTTTCAATGCATTTAAAATTATATATATATATATATATATATATATATATATATATATATATATATATATATTTTCTAAATAAAAAATAATGTCTATCATAATTTTAAAACAAAAATCAAGATACATAGTTGGTTAGTGATTAGTTTTAATAAAAAACATTTTAAAATTTCAATAATTTGAGTCTGGGGCAATTCAAAAGATGTGGTAAGAATATTTCATTCTTATTCTCAACCATAAGTAAAATATTTGGATGCGCATTTCAAATAATATCATTTTATGTCAACTTTAGAAAAGATAAAGTATATATATATATATATATATATATATATATGAAGAGGCCAAGGCCAATATGAGGGAGATGAGTATTAAGTTGACACATATCCCTTTTACAATAAACATTAAATATTTTCTAAATAAAAAAATAATATCCACTTATAATTAAAAAAAAAAAACATTTATTTGGTTACTTTTAATTAAAAACATTATAAAATATCAATAATCCTACTTTCATTGCGTTCATTTGGTTTGTTGTTGACATTTCAACTAAAAATATGTAAAAATATTTATCACTCTCAAACATAAATAAAACATTTAAATGTTAATGTGAAATAACATAATTTTAGTGCTCAGGATCTCATAATTTGCAACGGTCTAAAGAAGTGGCCCAATTCTACCGAGAAGACCTGCATCCATGGGCTTGACAGCAGCGTGGTAAAATATGTTAATTCCAATCTCCCTTTATGCAACAAAATACTAAATTTTGACATCTTAGATGACCACGAGCCTGACTCTCATCATAGGCCTTTACCCATAACTCTCAATTTTTTCATGCTTACAGATCCCATTGAAGATAATCCTTATAGTCAAAAGAACTTAATCTTTGATAGAAATAAAAACGATCTCTTTATAAATGAATTAAAAAGTAATTTTCTTCCTTTATCTACTATAGACAACATAGATTACCTCTAGCATAATTTTACTACAACCCTCTCATATTCTATTAACAAGTTCTCAATTGAAGTCTGAAGTAATAAAATAAATAACAAAACCAACCCATGGTATGAAAAATATTGTAAAAGTGTGAGGAGAGAAATTGAGGAAGCTATTGATGAATCTCTCAAAATTGACAAGATAAAAATCTACAAAGCCCTAACTAAAAGGAAAAAAAGGCAATATATTCGTAAAATACAAGAGAATCTCTTACACCTCTCTAAGGTGGCTCCTAATAAATTCCAGAGGCAAATTCTAACTAGGAAACTAAAGATAATAATAAAATTTCTTTACACGACTGGAATTCCTATCTTAAAAAGCTTTATGAATCGCCAAATGCCAGGGATAACTTTGAAACCCTGCTCACAACAAAAGAATTTGTCTCATTAGAAGACATTGATTTTTGGGTTAAACACCTAGCAAATGGGAAAGCTAAAGACATTGAAGGTTACGAGGTGGAAATCTAAAAAATTGGTGGTTTGTCCTCATCCCCCACATCCACAAGCTTTTCAACCAAGCAGTCAAGCAAGGGTTCCCTAAACCTTGGACTCAGAGCCTCATTATCCCTATTTTTAAAAGTGGGGATACAAATAACCCCTCTACTTATTGGAAAATTATGATCAGCCCTCTCTTGGCCAAGTTATATGGTACTATTTTGGAAAATAAATTGAGCATTTGGCTTGCAATTGATGGTAAGCGGGCTAACGGCCAAGTGGGTTTTAGAAGGTAGCACTCAACAACGGACCACCTCATTACACTTAGGATCATTGTGGAGGAATGCCACAATGATAAATCCAATCTCTTATGTTGCTTTGTGGACTTTAGAAATGCTTTCGATACGGTTCCTAGAAACAACCTATGGAACATATTAGAAGAGCTAAATGTTCCTTTCGAGCTAAGAGCAGCCGCTATAATATTATACGAGAATGTAATTGCCAAGTTAAAGAGAAATGAGGGGTGGTCGAAAGATATTTAGTGTAATATCGCAGTTAAACAAGGTTTCCCCCTCTCCCCTACCCTATTTGGGATTTACATCGACAAGCTAGAAGGTTGTTTAGAAGAAGCAGGATGTGCTGGCACGATCTTAGCTGGGATAGTCATCATCCTTCTTCTCTATGGTGATGATATTGTTCTTCTCACAAGGTGCCCATCTGATCTTGATAAGCAACTTCGACTTCTTAAGGATTTCTGCTCTACCATGGATATGTCTATTAACACTGACAAAAGAAAATTTATGATTATCAATCCAAGAAGGATACTTACACTAATTTTATGTATGACAATAGTAACTTGGAGGAAGTGTCTTCTTACAAGTACCTAGGAATTTATATCCATCACAAGCTCAACTGGAACTATAACATTCAGAAAAGGATTAATGGAGGGTGTAAAGCTTATTTTGGTCTTGAAAATAACTGTAAAATGGAAAACCTCATAATATGGGATCGAAATAAGTTCCTCTTTGAAACTTTAGTCACTCCTATTATCTTATATGGATGTGAGGTTTGGGGTTGCAGCATTTCTAGAGAATCCTGGAGAAATATTGAGCAAATCCAAAAGTGTTTTATAATGTATAACCTTAAAATTAAAACCAATACACCCTATCCTATTCTCCTTATAGAATTTGGTCTTTCCCCTATCGAGAGCCTAGTTATGAGTAGGCTTCTATTGTACAAGAACAAGCCCAATAGCATAGGAGACCATAGACTTCCTAAGCTAGCTTTAAATTCCAGCCAAAACCACCTAAGGCTTAAACGAGGTTGTTCTAGAGACACATTAACAAACCATTAACAACATTAAAAAAATTGTTACTTCTAAGTTCAAAGAAAAAATGTGGTGTGAGAAAGATTTAGCAGCTAAAAGAAAATTAAGATATTACAAGGAGGTCATCAAACCCACTCTAGAAGATCAAAAGTATCTCTTTTCTTTAACTATATCAAAGAAGAAAATTAAAATAGCCAAGATTAGAACGAACTCTCATGAGCTCCATAGTCAAATAGGACATTGGACAGGTCCTAAAACACCATGGATGGAAATGATCTGCCATCTCTATGAGAATATGAACATTGAGGATGAAAATCACTTCCTCTTAGAGTGCCCCACGTACAATCACATTAGAGCTCAATTCATAATCTTTGTTGCAATATTGACCTTCCTAGCCTTTTAAGATGTCAAAATTATAGTAAGATCGGGAGGCTTCTCTCCAAGATTTTTCAGCATAGGAATAAAATCTTAAATCAAACTAAATAACTCTTTTCTTTAGGTCCGATATACAAAAGATTGGTCTTAGTGGACGTTAACCATCATCATCATCATCATCATCATCATATAATTTGTTAAATTCTTAATATAAAAATAATATATAGAATTTAAAAATTATTATTTTTTTTCATAAATGAGTTAAATTATGTGTTAAATTATTAATATAAAATTAATATATGGAATTTAAAAACTATTAAGAATAAATAAAAAATTAATTATAAGTAAAATATTTCAATAAAAAAATGATTAAAATATTTTTTTGGAATTTTAAGTTTAAGTTGTGCAGTCTACTCATTCCATTTATATGTTAAAATACACATTTTAAACAATGAAAAGTCTTATTTTGAACTCTAAAAGAAATTCACACCTCACAACATTTAATCTCTCAAGTGAATTGATAGCCATAGTTAAATTCAATTTACATGAATATGAGGAATATATTAACTATTTTTAATATTTCCTATCAAATCCATGAAAAACATTGATATTTAAATATCTGCATATATTATTCATTATTTTAAATACATAAAAATCATATATATATATATATATAATAAAATTTTTCATTAAAAAGCTAATAAAGAATAATAATTATTATTTAATTTTAAATTCACAACCCAAACTACTAGTGTGAGTCCTCATTTGGGATGCTTAGAAACTAGGGATGTCTTTCCTCTATGTGGAATATGGTTGCTCCTATAATGATTTGCATTGTAGGGATGTGTCTCAAGGCCTTGTTAGTGTGTATGGCATGAAAATAAGGCCCTGAGATTCTAGGTGAATATTCTAGGAACTAAGATGTAGAAATTAATTGTAGATTCGAAATTGCTCATGTAGTGTTCTAAAACACAAGACTCAAATCTACTCAGCTCATTTGCAGAAAGCAATTCACGATTGAGAATAAAAAGTAAAAATAATGAAACATGAATCAATTAACACACATACACGAGGATATATCTAGGGGAAAGCAACTACTCAAAACCCTTCCTATATGTATTGCATTAGTCAGAAAATAGAGAAGAAATACAATGCTTGTTCAAGCCTAAACAATATTTTCATTAGTATAATATATCTAACTGCTTCACAAGCTGCCTCTGGTCAATAATTAACCAAATTTATTCTTTCCCAAGTCCCTATTTCCTTGTGGATTAGCCCCAATTATTTAGGGAAATTCCCCATCTATAATTGTACAATCACTATACGCCCTTCTCTGACTGCATGCACCACCAGAACAATTTGGATAATTATACAATTGATAGTACACTGCCCTTGAACTCCAATATTAACTAGGTAACCAATAGTTCATGCATGCATGAGTCAATTATGATTGATTTATCACTTAACTAGTTCAACACTAAAGTTGTACCCCACCGCTAGACCTCTTACTAGTTCCTCCAACAATAAGAACTAGTTTAACTCACTTTAAGTCAATTTAACTGAATCAAATTATTACAAGTAAAATTAAACTCAACCCAAGCTCCTAAAATTTAGGAATCACTCTACATAACACAAGTTAGGCCCTCAACTCAAATTAACTGAGCCAACTACGTGAAACTAACTTAGTTAACTCATTCTTGTTGTCTTATGATGTGGAATTGCAATTTTGGTCTAATTTAATTCAAGGGAAAATTAAATCAGGATTTTATTGTTTCCCTTTTTAACATAAGAGACATGAGCAAGACCTCAAACCACACATAATTATTTTTTTATTATATCATCATTCTTAAAGTGGGATATGGGCATTGATATGAGTTTTTTCACTAGGTATGAGTATGAGGCGATCACCAAGGAAGAAGTTGAGGTATTTTCTCCACAACATAAGTTGCTTGAGCTAATGGGCCATGATCAAGGCCATGGCCATAACATAGACACTAAGAGTTTACCTTTTTCATACCAGGTGGATATGGACATGAATACAAAACTTTTACACATTGGGGATGTGGTTATTGGGACCCTAAATAGAATTAAGGTAAGAAAATAAGGGATTTATACCATAAATGAACCTTTAAAGTTCATTGGAAATGAACATGACCTAAAAGCATAAAATAGACCCTTTATAAATGATATTGGCCTCATATTGGAATGTGGGTAACTTTATGAAGTCTTGTATCCTAATATGGTTAGCTTAATGCATCGGTCAACGTCAAGGGAGGAAAATAGGGTGCTTAGGTCCTTAATGAAGGCTTAAAGGATTAAGGGCCATTAAAAATGTTATAAACCACATAACATTTACTCTAGGGTTTGGGGAGGGGCATAAGGAATGTATCAAAGGAATCAAAAATTGTAAATGGAAGGTTGTCCTTAATATATGTTAAGAGATTTGAAAATTAAATCATGTATTGAACAAGTTGATATAGTAGATGGATTGATGTTAAGATTGGAGTAAACATTGATGAAAACTAGGGGAGGCATTCAGGGGGAGACGGTTTGATGGATGGAACCCTAGATGTTGATGCCAATTTTTTCATGTTATATTCCCCCACTACCATGAATGTTCATCATATATTGTGCCTCCTCATCTAGGTGTGGATCCATTTTGTTTTTTTTTTCATTTTTTTGGGGGTTTTTGGTTGTGTCTCTTGCTTTTCGATGTCGCAACATGTTGCTTTCCATTGTCATTAGTTGGTTTGTCGCTCCCTATGTTGGGGTCATGGTTTATTGCTATTTACTTTGGTGTCATTTTTTTGGGGTATTGGTGGCTTTGTTTCCCTTTTTCTTTGTTGTGTTTTATATGTAGGTTGTCTCACTGTTGACGATCATTTATCCATTGTGTCCATCTATGATAGTGTTTTTTTAAATGTTTCACGATCTGGTTCTATTTTGGAATTAATGTTATTTTTTTGGAGGGTTCTTCACCCTACTCATGTAATGTTTTGTTCCTAGTTTTGGGCCCGTGTATGGACTCTCTAGGTCATTTTTTATTTTCTAGGTTTTTTTTAGTTCATTTTTATTTAGGGGTTTCTGTCTTCTAGTTTCTACGTAGCAGAGTTTTATTTTATAGGCTCTAGGGTTTTTTCCCTTTGTGTGGACCCTAGGGTTAAATTATTTTTTATGAAATGTGTAGTAAAATTCCATCTGGAATGGTCTTTATGTTGGCCCTTCTAGCTTTTTATTTTTCAGAAGGTTGATAGCTTTTTTCTCAGCCTATATCTGTGGAATTAATTTTCGCATATCTAAAATCTAACTTCATTGTACTTTGATGACTAAAATTACGCTTCTTTCTCTAGGAAAAAAAAACATTGATTAAGACTACCCCTCCCATATTATGTCAACTAAGTTGAGGCCCTCTATGCCAATCTAGAAAATGTTTACAACACCAACAATAAGTTTGAAATTTTGGCTAGTTATTGTGCCATAACTACATAATCAACTCTTTCTTATATTGTCCTCAACCTTCATCACTGTCACTCCCTCCAACTCTAGAGATACTTATAATAAAAGGTGGTGATTTCCTCAAAGAGAGACTCTACTCATAGTAATAGAGGGAGGAATATAACATGGGTGAACCCTTATTGTAGCTTGTTTCCATATTAAAACGCTGAATTTGAGGAATTGCATTATGACAGATGTAAAGCTATGACAACTTATTTAAGGTTGTTTCCACATGAGAGAAATCTTAGGTTATCCCATCTAGAATTGTTCATAAGATATAGGCATAAAAGAACATGATGAAATTCATGTTGATAAGAGGATGGAAAAATTAACATGGAAATAAAGAAAGTGTGCATTTGATAACATTGTTATTATAGGCATTAAAACAAAAATAAAGAATAAACCATCAACTAAAAAAAAAAAAAGATGAGAAAAGGAAAAAAAAATATAAGTAAAAGAAGAGGCCCTCATCCAATAATACACTTAAAAAATAAATTAATAAAGTAAATGCACCAAAAAATTCTCAGATGAATGTCCTAAGCCTTTTTATATGACCCTAATAGAACAATGCATTAAAAAAAAAAGAAAAATTAAGAAAGTAACATGAAGAAAATGTACCAAAGCAAAAAAGTTAAGGTAAAGGTTATAAACCTTTTATATAAGAAAACAATTGAAAACACAAACAATCATGTGGATAAGAAAAATTCCACATTTACATGGAAAATAAGAAATTGTGGCCAAGATAACCTTTTTATTACAACCATTAAAATAAAAACAATAAAATTATATATATATATATATATATATATATATATATATATTTGTGTGTCTTGCTCGACTTTAATACATTTGTTCATGTGGTTAGATTCATACTACGGGTCGAGAGATGGAGATCAAGACCCTAGATCTAGTTTCATCCATCTAGGCTACGAGGATTTACGTATTTATGATTATGTAGATAGATTCATAATAGATGGTTGCGTCCATACTGTGTCTACTATTGATATGATTCTAGGCTATCTTTGTACTTGTTCATTAAGTTATCTTACTATGAGTATGGGATTTCTTACCTCAGTGATGATTATATATATTTTCATTTTAATTCTTAAATGTTCATTGCAGGTTTCCTACAATTGTCTATGATCCAATCTTTGGCATCATATAACACTTATTTCTTTTTATGAATTTCCAGACTTCCCACTTTAGAGGGCAATCTATTACACATCGTTTTGTCACCATGACACTTAAAGGTTAAATGTATTTCTCGCCATCCATACATATGTTTCATTGCACTCCCTTGCAATTCAACATTTATATTCCTTGGCCGAATCATGAATTTTTGGTAAAATGGCCTTTTAACTTGTTTAGCATGACTTTCACACTTTTCCTAGTCTATTTCTGTGCATGCACAGTTTCTTCCATTGAAACCTGCACAGAACTGCATTATGTCTAACATTATATACTGTGCACATGACTCAATGAAAATTAAAAATAAAAATTAAGTTCTAGAAGCCTTGTTGGGTGAATATATCCCAACTAGAAGTGTCTAGGTAATATATATTTGAGCCAAACCCCTTTGAACATGGAACTCATTCCCTTGGATCAAGGAACCCCGATCCCACTATTAATGGATCTCATCCCTCTTTTGTGGCTCTGAAACCTCCTCCATTTGTCCTATAAATTGAGTAGAGGCTAGAGGCCCAAGGGTTAGTGGAGCTTAGAAAAGGTAGTCTTATGTTGGTAATTTTGGATTAAGAAGCTTACAATCCAAGGATAAGGATTAGAGGCATTTGGAAACCTTCATGAAACCAAGGCAAGGTTGTAAGGATCTTATTTCATCTTTGAATTAATACATTTAAATCCTTTTTCTCATTGTGTTATTTTATCAGAATTATGAATGGTTTATACTCTGTGTGTATTCATTAAGGTAATTTCAATTTCTAATCTTCTTGATCATTAGATTAAGATTGTTTTAGATCATTATATTGCATATGTATTCGATCCATTTTATGTGTGTGTTTGTAGGTTTCATAAAAGAATTAAGGAGCTACAACGAGACAAATCAGGGATCTTCGTCAAGAATTTCTTGTGTATGTTTGTTTCTAGTTTTCCTTTAGGATTGTAGGGAGATCGATTCTATCCACGGAAGGGATTTATCCGTATAACAAGATTCCATTATCTAGTATTTTAAAATACACACAATAGTTAAAATGATATATATTGTAACATTTCTCTGCCATAAACCTATCAAATTTCAAAATGTCACTACCTTGGATTTTGTCTTATACCATACAGTTTCTTCTTCAACCTACATACTAATTTCTCATTCCCATTGAGCTCTTACCCTTATGGATGTTACATATAGATATCATATTCTAAATCTCCATGGAGAATATTTTCTTTCATCTATATCTATTCAAGTTGCAAATATTTTACTGCCACTAGACTTAAAAATAATTCTAATTGAAGTCATTTTAATAACATGAGAAAATATTTTAGTAAAGGCAAGACCTTCCTCCTGAAAAAATCCTTTCATCACGACCCTTTCCTTGCATCCTTCAATTTTCCTTTCTCCCATGCCTAATCTTGTACACCCATTTGTTTTGTAGGGCTCTTCTTCCTTTGATAATATTTACCAAATATCAAGTTCTATTTTTCAACAAGGGCCCAATTTCTTCCTCCTTTCTTCCATTATTTATTTTTCTCAACTTTACAAGCCTTTTGAAAACAATTAGTTTCATATTCATCATTTAATAAGATATAATTTGAGAGAGGAATGAGGATACCCTCATGAAATCTTGTGAAGCTCAGTAGCATTGTAGACCAATTGTGGTGGTGTATTTTGAAATTGGATTTCTTGTAATGGATCATGTGCAATTTCTTCTTCCTAATGTTCATATTTTTCCATTTGTTATTTACCTTTTTCTTGAATATGCTACCCATTTTATTAAAATGGTGGGATATCTATTTTTAATTCAATAAACCTATAAACAAATTTATTCACCTCCATATTATCTATAGAGATATTAAACATCTATAACTGATTGAATACATCATCCTTACTTCTAATAATTTTATGTTTGACTAGATCCCATAATTAATAAGGAATCTCACCTTCCACATATCCTAAAAAAAATATGGTGTATTTATCATCTAGATTAGTTCTATATTCTTTGGAAATATGCACAAATACTTTATATCCAAAGGTTTTTAGGTGATAATAATTGATGTTTTTACCAATCGGAAATTCTTTGAAAATACCACATTCCAAAAGTTGTAATAAGAGATCAAATTTATAAGGTACGAAGTTTTCTTTATATTTATTTTGAAAAAATGATTTCCAATATAGAATTTGAGAACATAGTCCTCATTTTCTCCATGATACTATGATTATTCTTTTGCAACACCATTCTATAGAGGAATAAGAGTGACAATATTTTCAATTTTTATTCCAGACTTGTTAATACTCTTTGAATGTGTTTGAATGTGTTGGAGAAATATTATCCATACTTATCTCTCATTAATAAACTTGAGCAATTTATTATTTTCTCTTAAATATCCTGAATACCTCATATTTGTTTTTAATAAGGTATGTCCGAACATATAAGAATGTATCCATTTTAACAAATTACTTTTTCTTCTTCCTGACTATTTTTTATAATTTTATTATTATTATTATTATTATTAAAAAAATTAATTTATTTATTTGTAACATAAAATAATAGAGAAATAATCATAATAATATTTCAAGAAATGAATATATAATAAATGAAAAAAAAATGTATAATAAATTTCATTAAAGTGAATCAAAATTTAAGTGAAAAAATAAAAATAAATGAAAGAAAATATGTTTTTTTAGAAAACTAAAAGAAATAAAAGAAATAATATTGTGAAAGTGGATCCTTTATCTTACAAATAAAGAGGTTCTATATATCAATTTGATATCTAACTTAAATATAATCTTAAAAGAGATTGTATAACAATTTCATTGTATTTGGAGATTCCCTAGGATGGCGATTGAGCTCTGCAACTCTGTTTCCGACCTTACCCTAACATCCTCTGGCAGCGCTACAGGCTTCTGCGGGCTCTGCCCCTGTAGTCGGCTTCCCTCTGCTCTCCACAGGGTGCTCTCTAAGCGTGCCTGGCATGGATGTGATGGTTACGAAGGGCAAACCTACCTTCAAGGAGCAGGTGCTGGGCTCCTCCCACGCCCCTAGATCTTCCTTTTTTACCCGATTCATAGCCTCATCTGCTGGTCCAAGGCCAGATTAGGCTATTTTCAATAGTATGCAGGCTCTGCCTAACAACGAAGCTACTAGGCTCCAAAGCCTTGACAAATAAGGACTTCAGAAAGTAGGATCTTCGGCTGGAATCCCAATCACTACAAGCACTCCGGAGGACCCAAACATGAGGGTCTCTAAAGCGGACCAGAACAAAGGATAGACAAAAAAAGCCTCTCATCCGAAGGCTGCTACAATTCCCAAGATAATAATACAAGAATCATATATAGAGGAATACAGAGATTATATGAAAGAACATGCAGTTATATGTAATTTTCTGGGGATATGGCCTTCAGAAAGAGCTCTGAAGAGATGGATACAAGCTAAGTGGAACCCAAAGGGGGCCCTAGAACTACAGCTAGGTTCAAAAGGCTTCTTCACAGTGGTGTTCGCCCTATTATAAGACAAGGATCGCATCTTTGAGGGAGGGCCATAAGTTTTTAACTCTGCTAGCCTTTACATGACATTTTGGAAGGAAAATTTCATGCCTGAAAAAGAAGATTTCACAAGAGTCCCGGTCTAGATCAGACTATACTCGCTTCCAACATATTACTGGGCACCATCGATGGTTAAAGCTATTGGAAATGGCCTAGGGGAATATATAAAAATGTCAGAAGGCACTTGCAATGGCCACTACATCTCTTATGCTAGAATATGTGCCTGCATAGATGTTTCAGGAGCTTTGCCCGAAGCCATCAGCCTAAACTTCAGAGATGAAATATGGCTTCAACTGGTGGATTATGAGCACATCCCATTCCGATGTAGGAAATTCCATGAACATGGTCACTTATTTTGAGACTGCCCTCAGAACAAGCCACTTCCAAAAGAGGATACTTCGGAAGCTCAACAGGAACAGGGCTTCACTAACGTTCATTACAAAAACAAGTAGCAGCGAAGGTAACCGATGGGAAACTAAGCACCCAAACAGACCACGCACAAAAAATATGAAATCCTCACTTTTACAACACTAGAAAAGGGTCAACCAAGCAAAAGTGTAGAATAGACTTTAGAAAAGAACAAAGACATGGACACAGACATGGAAAACAACACTAATCTAGCTTCGCAGGAACAAGTCAGTCTGGAGGTTACTGATATGGACTATTCACAGGACCTACCAACCTCAGAGGACAAGGCCTTGGAAGAGATACTGCGAGGAATGGATCTGCAAAAGCTATCAACATAATGGATTGCCAAAGGTTATGAAGACATTCCAGAGGACCATCTTAAGAAGATCGAAGAAGCATTCAATCTTCAATAGACTTTCCAAAAGCAAAGAGAAAATCAAAACAAAGGTGGGAAGCATCTAGGTGGAGGACTCAAGGAAAATCTCAAGGTCAACACTCAAATAACCAAACCAAAATATAAGAGAAAGGGACGAAAAGTAGAACATTAGCACCTAATAGAACTAGGAATAGCCCTCATTAACGCTGGCAAGGTAAAGGCTCTATCTGTCTCTCCTAATATTTTATCATGAATTGCACAACATGGAAAATTAGAGGACTCAATAGTCCCTTAAAACGTAGGATTCTCAAATAAAAATTTATCTCCATAAAATTTGATATTCTCTTGCTGTAAGAGAAAAAAAGCAGTCTGGCTGATATGCAATCAGTACAATAGACCTGCTTCAGAAAATAGTATAGCCATATGGCCATTGCTACTCAAGGCACAGTAGGAGGAATTTCCACCTTTTGGAGGGACTCCAGCTCCATTTTATAGACTCTTTTGCTTCCAAGTATGCCCTAACAACCATTCTTCGGGTCATTGGCACTAAAGAGAAAATCAGTATCACAAATGTTTATGGTCCCCACTCGGTTAAAGAGAGACTGGCCTGGATCTCCCAACTGAAACTCTACCTTCACTCTTTCAACTTCCAGATGAATATTCTAGCAGGGGACTTCAATATGATTCTGAATCTAGAGGAGAAATGGGGTGGCCTTCGTCAACTAGACTTAGACTCCAATTCTTTCCAAAGCCTAATTGATGATTTTAAGCTCATTAAAATCCCCACAAAAAATGGGATTCACACTTGGAACAATCGGAGAGGAGGGGAATGCCAGATTGCCTCTCGCTTGGACATATTTCTTCTCTCTGAAGAGCTCTATCTTTCCTCTCTGGAAACAGAGGCTTCCATTGCTCCACAGGTGGGATCAGATCATTGGCTGGTGGTGTTATCATTTTAGTTTTCTTCAAGACCCAAAAATTCTCCATTCAGGTTTGAAGCCTTCTGGCTGACCAACTCTGATTTTCACGACAAAATGAAATAATGGTGGTCTTCAGTTCTTCCCCCACAAAATATCAAAATGAATACTTTCCATAAAAAAACTAAGGTTTGTTAAACAAGAGCTAAAAAAGTAGAGTAGAGAAACATTTGGGGATATTACCAGCGAGGAAAAAGTCATAGATAAAAAACTAAAGGCCCTCCAACAAACTATCATTTAGAATGGTTTAACCAAGGAAACAAATCAAACATAATCGGAGCTTCAGCAAGAATGGGACTAATGGGCTACTCAAGAAGAGATTTTATGGAGGCAGAAATTGTGTATACAATGGCTTAAAGAGGGGGAGCGCAATACTTCCTCTTTCCATAAATGGATGATTCAACATCAAAAGGTTAATAGAATCCTTAATCTTATAACAGAATAGGGGCAGATGCTGGATACTCAACAGAAAATTGAGGAAGAGCTACACAGACACTTCTCAAGTACTCTTAGAGAGAGTAATCACAATAATAGGATCACATCAGAAAAATTACCAAGTATATTCCTACAATCTTAACTAAGGAACACAATCTGATGATGTTAAAGAAGATAACTATGGAGGAGCTAGAGGAGGCGGTTCAAGCTATGCCAAAAGGAAAAGCTCTAGGTCCTGATGGATTCACCATCGACTTCTACAAGGCTTGCTGGGATACCATTAAGGATTGTGTGTATGATTTTGTGGAGGAATCTCAGATGAGGAAGTCAATCTACCCTTCCCTCAATGCCACCTTCCTTACTCTTATCCCCAAATTGGACAATGCCAACACCCCGAATCAGTTCAGACCCATTGCCCTTTGCAATGCTATATATAAAATCATTTCCAAAATTATTCCTAATCGGTTAAATTTTCTTCTGCCTCTCCTTATCTCAACGGATCCAACTGGCTATGTTGAGGGTAGGCAAATCATGGACAACATCATCCTATCTCAGGAGATCGTCCATTCCCTCAAATATAAAAGGAAACCGAGGATGTTAATCCAACTAGATATCTCAAAGGCCTTCGATAAAATCAATTGGAATTACATCCTAAAGATGCTTTCGGCATTTGGATTCAACAAAGAAATCATTGCTTGGATTATGGCCCTAGTCTCTGGTGCCTTTTTCTCTATTCTTCTCAATGGCTCTCCCACTGCTATCATTAATCCCTCTCACAGTATTAGATAGGGAGACCCCCTCTCTCCCTTCCTATTTATCATCCTGGCAGAGGGATTAGGTAGATCATTCCCTGCTTCCTTGGCTGAGGGAAGGATCTCTGGTCTTGAACTTTACCCTCAGCTTTCACCTGCAACCCATCAACAATTTTTCGACGACACTCTTCTTATGGGTTGTCCGTCACTTAAGGAAGCCCTCGCCATTTAGAAAATCCTTAATGACTTTGAATTAGCCTCTGGTTTGGATGTCAATCACTCGAAATCTAAAATATTTTTCTTAAACACCCCTATTTCCATTCAATTACATATTTCTCGGGTCTTGGGTTTTCAAAGGAGCTCTTTCCCTTCCAAATATCTAGGCGTTCCCCTCACCGATAAGCCCCTAGCCTTTTCCAATTGGGAATCTCTCATCTCCAAGCTCAAAAATAAGATTTCAAATTGGACCTTAGAGCTCTTAATCTAGCTGGGAGATTTATCCTTGTCAAATTTGTCCTCCAAGCCATGCCAATCTATCGTTTCTCGGTGATAGCAGCTCCAAATTCGGTAACCAACCAAATCATAACTATTCAAAGGGATTTCCTTTTGAAAGGTAAAGCTAGCAAAGTTAAATGAGCTCTGGTCACGTGGGATAAAGTGTGCTCCCCCAAGAATGCTGGGGGTCTTGGTCTTAGATACCCTGATCTCTTAGTAAGGCCTTAGCACCAAAACTTGGTGGAGATGGTTGACAAGCATCTCGACCAACTGGGCTCGACTATGGAAGGCTAAGTATGCTCCCACGAATCCCTCGAACTCTCTCGTCAGGCTCTCTAGAAATCTCAAAGGATCACCGATGTGGAATAAAGCCTGGGAAAATAGACTACTAATTCAACAACACTGTTTTTGGGAAATAGGAAATGGTCAGCAGGCTCTTTTCTAGGAGGATGCGTGGGAGCAGAACCCCAGATTGGATATTGAAAACTACAGACCCCTAAAAGAGTACTTGGAGGAGAAAAACAAAAAGAAAGTTAGGGACTACTGGAAGAATGAAAATAATGGAGGTTGGAGGGAATGGGAGAATCTCAATGACCTCCTCCCAGTTCATCTCCAACATTCTTTTAACACTCTCATGCAAGAGCTTAGAAAGAGGCAAATACAAAAAGAGGAAGGCCCTGACATTCTATGATGGGGAGACAAATTGACATGAACCTTAAGCATAAAATAAGCCTACAAACATTTACAACACCCAATTTATATGCAAGAGGACAATAAATGGAAAAGATTATGGAATCAAAAGCACTAGCCGAAGATCAACCTCTTCATCTGGTTATTGACGCATAAGAAAACTCTTACATGGGACAACCTTCAAAGAAAAGGTTTTCAAGGCCCCTCAGTCTACAGTATCTGTATGTTGGATAATGAATCAATTAACCATATTTTCAACACATGCCCTTTTGCCTCGAACATTTGGTGTTGGCTCTTTTTAGTTTTCAAGGCCTCGGAATGGGATATTCTTTCCATCCATTCTACCCTGGAAAATTGGAGCTCTAATTTCTCCAGCAAACCTCTTGTAAATCTTTCCTGGACTCTCCTTCCAAGCATTATTAGTTGGGATATATGGAAGGAACGTAACTCTCAGATCTTCAGGAATGTGGCTTCCTTGGAAGAGTAGAGTATCTTCAACATAGAAGTCATCATGAGGGAATCAGCCTCAATTGCAAAGCTCCTGGATGCCCCCAACCCGCCTTCTGAGGTAGATAAAAGGATTTTAACTCTCCTTGATCTTCTGGTTTTCTGCAGTGCCTTCTCCCCCTCCTCTGCTCTGATTTCCCCTTCACCTCTAAATGTCTAGTCTCCTCCAGATCCTCCTCTCCTCAAATTAAATTATGATGGGGCCTCCAAGCACAACTCAGGCTTGGCTGGTTTTGGTGGAGTGTTTAGAAATGCTCAGGGGACCATCAATTGGATATATTATGGCAATTTAGGTCATAACACCACTAATGTGGCTGAATTTTAGGCTTTAGCACATGGTCTCGAAATAGCCAAGCAGAACAACTTCTGGCCACTCTTGGTGGAGGGTGATTCTCATATCACTACCCAAGCTTGCAGGAAAATTCAACAGGGAAGAAAACTGGAGAAAATCTGTATGGGATGGAAAATTAACTGGTTACTATAGCATATCACTGACAATATCAATGTGGCAAAAGGGATCTCCTTCCAAGTGGTCAGGAGAAAGGCTAATGGTCTGGCCAATTACCTGGCCAACCAGGGGGTCATCTCGCATGAGAGACTTGTGTTCAGGGATTGGACCTCCCTCGAGGACAATGACATAAAGGAAAATTGCAAAGAAATCAACAGGAATGATTTGAACAAGATTGGTGCCCATTCCCAGCCACCTATTCCTGACAGACACAACGATAATGTACCGATCCATGTGTTGATCCATGACTCCGGTGTGTGATCTCACAGGGATGCAATCTAAGCTCAGATCTGACGATTCTACCATCCTTCTCTCCGCAATGAATTTGCATGATATCATTAACTAGCCTCCCATGGGCTCGAGTCCTGGGTCGGAGGTTGGTTTTTATTCGCATCACCCTCAGCTTTTACCTCACCCTATTTATTCTTCCCTCATTATGCATCTACCTTATTTCGCTTCAGACTAGCATTGTCTTTTCCCCTTCTCTTCTGCTCTGGTTCCCCCAAACTCCCTGCAGCTATTCCTTTTGGCTATTTTCATTGCCTCTTCCATGGCTCCTTGTCGTAGGCACCCCCCTCCCCCTCCTCCCCCCTCACGCAGCTACTCCTCCAATTGGGATAACCCTGCTAGACCTCCCATGACCCGAGCTGAGTCCCAACCGCGTAATGCAGCGTGGAATTTTCGAGAAGCCACCCCGCTCCCTTTGCAGGATTTCTTCAAGGGCTTGAATGATGTAGTGGCGGAGCGGCATCAGGCCACCCTGACGGAAGCTGTTGATGCGAAGTTTCAATGGATTCTGGACCCTGGTCTGACTTGCAGCAGGGAGAACCTCTTCACTAGAGCGGTTGATCTGCATTGGAACACTAAAATGCTCCTCTCTCTGGCTCTGCAAGAGAAAAAAAATATCAGTAGGAATTTGGAGAAGAAGATTCAGGCCCTCTCTCAGAAATTTGAGACTTTTTTCCGCATGATGCATCACCTATGATTTGTGGAGAGCACCTCGCCACACAATGAACTTCTAAAGAATCGTTCGAAGCTTCATCAGAGTGTGTCTATCAAAAAAAAGGGTGGCACTTCAAAGAATTCCCCCTAGGAGGCGGGTCACTCCCCCACTGCTTGGCTCCCCCACTGCTTGGCTCGCCGACACCCCCGAGCAGCCGATAAACATTGACGAGGACGGCTTTGAAGCGGATGACATCGGGGCTCATCCTGATTTGTAACTCTTGCTGTTTTCTTTGTTATGAATATGTTTTCTCTTAAGGTCTGTTTAGAGACTACGAGCTCACCTTTTGATGTCTTGAGCCTGCGTGCTCAAATTTTGCTGAAGATAGGGTTTTTTATCTCCCCACCCAGCTTCTCTTCCCCTGTAATCCTTATCCCTGGATGCAGCATCCTTTCAGAACTGTGCAAGTCCATGGATAATTGCCAAGAAGGCTCATCTCTGTAACTTTATTTTTGTTGATTAATGTGAATAGTCCCTCCATAACTTACACAAAAGATATAATTTTAAAAAATTATTATTATTATTATTATTATTATTATTATTATTATTATTATTATTATTATTAAGAACAACTAATAATTTCTTAATAAAATAAAATAAATGAGGAAAAATATAATAATTAAAGAATAAACAAATATATACAATAATCTTTGCATATTTTTAGTAAAATTGACAATTTTAATAAAGTAAATCAAAATTTATTTAAAAAATAAAAATTAATAAAAGAAAGTATGTTATTTGAAAAAAGAAAAAGGAATATTTTAAAGGTGGATTTATTATTTCATAAATAAAGAATTCAAGTCTTATACATCAATTTAATGTCTAACTAGAATATAATCTTAAAATAAAGTATTATTATTATTATAAACAATTAATTTATTAATTTATTAATAACATAAAATAGAAAACTATATTAATAAGTTTATAAATAAATATATAATGAATGTTGCACAATAAAAACTGAAACAAATTCAATTAAAAAAATTTCTTATTTAAAAACAAAATGGAAATGATAGAACAACTAAATCTTTGAGTCAAAATTACATTAAAAAAATAATAACATATAATAAAAAAGAAATAATATGTCTTGATCAAATAAAAACACATTAAAATTCTCAAATTCAAAACTAAAATAGAGAAGGAAAATGATAAAACAACTCAATCTTATGTTCAATTTTCAAAAATATATACAACTCAATAAGTAGAAGAGAACAATAATATGAATTAATAAACTTAAAAACCCATTACCGTTCTTAAATTTAAATTCAAACTCTTGGTTTCACAAAGTTTTCATTTGATTTATAATTTTTATAATTTTGATTTAAAAAATTAAAATTAAAATAGAAAATGGAAATGAGAGAACAACTAAACCTTAGGTTCAATTTTAAAAATTACATAAAAACACTATAAGTAGAAAAGAGCAATAATATGAGTTAACAAGGGAGGCTGCTAAGCAGCAAGTCCCTGCCATTGATTAAAGGAAAAATTAAGGGAAAAACAAGTATGGGAGCCAGTGACTCTGAACAAAGGGGAAAAACAAGAATTTATTTTAATATTACAAATAAACAAAATGACTAATTAAAAGAAAAACAAGTATGTTAAATATGGTAGCTTGCTAGCTCTCGCCTATTTTTGTTATTGACAATGCTTTTGCCACTGATTAAAGGAAAACCAAGTATAAGGAAAACCAAGTATAAGAACCAGTGAATCTAAAGCCAAGCCAAGCCAAGCCAGTGATACAACAATTTATTCTAATATTACAAATAATCAAACCAAAAGCAAGTGCATGACCTCTGAAATTTCAGACCATTGGGTTAATTGATATAAACTGGGTATGCAGATCATCAGAAGGAGATTGTGGATTTATATATCCATTTATTGGTAAGGCCAACGTGTGGTATATACGGAATTAAAGATGTGTCTGTAGAAATATCCAGCTAGAGCTAGATATGATGTGTATGTAGAAATATCCTGCTAGACCTAGATATGATGTATATGTATTTCCTCTTTGATAAGTAGTCTTAGTATGACCTATTGTTCCCTTTTACCTTTTAACTTGAAATGTATGCATTTTTGTTTGGGCTATGTATGTGTGCGTATTTTTAATATTAGTGAAGTCCAACTAAAACGTTTCTTAACGTCAATGGTATTCATAGCAATAGTTTTGCAATAATATAGGACAATGAGAGGATTGATAGTATTCCAAAAATAGCTTTGACAGTGGTGATTTTTAATAAGTTTTCAAGTTTGGTTAGGTATATATGTGTGTGTGTTTCGTTATAGCATATGTTAGGTTTTTTGTTCTTTTCTTTATTTTTTCTTTAGGATATGTTTGGTTTTAAAACAGATTTGTTTCATGTGAGGGGAGTGTAAGGTTACGCCTTGACGAAGGTAACTGCTTTTTAACTGTTCGAGATATATCTTTGTATATAGCGCTCTTATTTGTTAATTGAAATTTGTTGGACTAACTGATTTTCAGCCAACATCCAGAAGCTTGAACCCGATGGAAAGTTTACTTTCTCTGCAACTACTGGGCAAGAGAAAATACTTTATGAGCTTGAATTTTACTTGTATGATAGGGTGAATGCGGAGGTAGGAAGATCAAGGATACACTGCATACATTATTCATTTGAGTTGTATTTATAGAGTTGAACAATATTTATTTATCATGAGTTCGGTCGAAGTAATACTGACTTCCATTGTTCTTGTTTAGGAAAGCAAGATCAGTGTTGTTTTGAGAAATATCATCTGCATCATTAAAAAAGAGGAAAATAAATGGTGGAAATAGTTGTTGAAGAGTGAAGCGAAGCGACTGCCTTTCCTTAAAGTTGACCGGGACAAATGGGTTGATGAGGATGAAGAAAAAGATGATAAATGTTAGTAAGATGTTTACATAAATTTTGTATTGTATTTGTTTATGATTCCTATGTTATTTATTGTTTATTTCATTTGCACTAACCCCTTTCTGCGTTTTAGTGCCTCTAGCCAGGCAGGACATGGATTTTGGTGGCATGGACTTCTCGATATATCCTATTCGCTATAAATCTATGATACATTTAGGCATGTCAATACTTGGATTTTGTTCAACCATGAACTTATTTTTTTTAATTGCATGTATATTCAGAAAATTGGGATGGGTGACGATGATGACGACCTTGATATTAGTGATGAGCATGACGATGATGCAAATGGTATTTCCTGATCTCTCTGCTAAAAGATGTCTGGAACATGATATTATCTGTAGCCTATTTACCATTCTATAGTGATTCTGAATGGTTAATATAAAATTTATCCATCTTGCTTTTGCAGATCAAGAGCCACCAGCAGAAGATGACCAGGTAGTAGAAGAACCAATAGAAGAATCAAAGAACGAGGCCCACATAGAAGAAGGTGAATCTGATAAAGGCAAGGCAGTGTAGATGTGATTAAATATTTTTTCCCATGAATGATCATGGATCGCCCACCAAAGGATGTATGAAAGATAGAGCCAATATCAGTCAAAAAGTGTTAGGATGTTGGATGGGGAAGATGCGATTTTTATTTTTTCCTATTAGATAAATCACTTCATCATAATGCTAAAAGTTATGTAGTAATCTTGGTGACTTATAATCTCAAAACAATAAACTTGAATTTCTCATGTCCTTTGCCTGTTTCGCTGGCTGGCATATCTCGAATTACGGGCCTCAGCAAAATTGGGCTACTACTACTGTGTTTCACCATATCCATGATATACTTCAATAAAATTCAAATAAAATTCGAAATATGATAATTACATTGCATAATAAATTACAATTTTTTTTTATCATTTTTAAATAGATTTTAGGTGACTATTTAAATAAATTAAAATTTAAATAACACTATAATAGTATGACACATGGTATCATACCACACAGGCCACACATGGTATAAGTACACCACCGCATGGCCCCATCCTGCAACCACATGTCCAGAGTAAAACAGAATGAACATGCATGTTCCTAAGACCACAAACATCTTGTTCTTCTTGTCTGTACATTATACCTGTCACTGCCATTTTCTCCGTTAAAGATATTGGTCGATGCCATTTTCTCTAGTAAAGCTTCCCCATGTTCCATTGGAGGCAACTCATATTCCATTCAAAGCAGATTACTCCAGCAACAATTGATTAGTTTTAGGGAGACAAGTCTGTTAAGTGTAACACATGGAAAGCTAGTAACAGATTACTCCAGCAACAAGTGAGTAGCTGCAGGGTGAAGGGTCCGTGTAACAGCCAGAAACTACAAACTCTGGCTTTAGAAATAAGATATAACTGGAAGGGATGTCATACCTGCAGGGCGAAGGGTCTGTGTAACAGCTGGAAACTACAAGCTGTGGTTTTGGAAATAATATATAACTGGAAGGGATGCCATGCCATGGGCAGTGCATCTATATCTGAGCCAATAACTGCTGGAATGTGGAAAATTATGATCAGGTGTATTGGAAAACACAAGATGTTCCAATTCAGAAATGGATTCAAGGGTTTTTTGTTTCTCACGGTTTTTTTTTTCTCATAGGTTAGCTAAAGCACATTTGAATTAAATATTTAATTCAAAGAATGGAACCTGTTAGAGCGAGGGAATATTTAGACCTCCAGTACAAACAAAGGCAGGGGCACCAACCATTTTTTTTCATGTAGAGTGACAATATGGCACCAACCATTCTGAACAAACAAAATGAAGATGAATTTAAAAGATCAACAATACACACGAACCAAAGGAAAAGAAAGGGACGTTCATGGACAGGTTTGATCAATTATTGTTATGCAGGATTTAAATATAAATTCTATTATTCTATCAAAAATAAGATACAATATAAAAAATAAAATATCTTGAATCCCATTAGCAAGGAAGTTTAAAAAAAGGGAAAGGCTAGACCTAATGTTCATGAGGGTAGCACATTATCAATATTTTAGGGGGTTAAATTGCTTACCTGTGGCTTAAAATATGCCCCAAGCAGAACATTTGAGGTCTTGATATCCATATGCATAATCTGCCATTTCCAGCATTTATGGAGATAATGCAGCGCTCTTGTTGTTTCCGCTATTGTCTTATATCTAAATATATAAGAAATGATTCCCCCGGTTGTTCCCCTCATAGAAATAGATCTCCATTAAATTATCCCTGAAAATGGTTATTCTGTAACAGCAGGATGGTCTAGTACAGAAAAATTTATTCGAAATAATAACAAAATTTTGATAACAACATATATAAGTATAGCGGCAGTAGATTCAACAATGATAGTGATATACTTAATAGATGCAGAAATATTTTTTCTTCAAGTGATATACTTAATAGATGCATAAATATTGTTTCTTATTGCATTTTTGACATTGCTTTAATATTTTTGAAATTTCTTTAATCTGCATAGTGGTTTCTTTCTTGTAATTGATTTTTCCAATTTCACCAATAAATCTGTACAAATCTACACTTTCTTGAAATTGATTTCGCCAATTTCACCGATAAATCTGCACAAATCTGCATGGCTACTACCTTCTTGAAATTGATTCACCTGCAAATCTGCACAACTATGCACAGAAGTACTTTAGTACAACGATAATCTCTATAATCTCTATCCTATTTGTCGTTGGGTTAATGAAAATTGGGTTAATTGAGAGCTTGTTCATGGCCTCTGTTGCTGGGGTTAATGGAGAAGAGCATACCTACACTATGTGTTTTCCAATAGGCGAATAGGTTGCAGAAGCAGTGGATTTGTCTCAGCCTACATGCAGATATGGGAGGTGGCTGCTATACTAGCATGGTGGCATAGTATATGCACGTGGTTGGCTGCCATACTGACATGGTGGCAGAGTACATGAAGATTCGTATTAGCATAGTGTCATAGATGTAGTGTTGAAGATGTTTTAATATATATTCAAAAACCCAAGTCATTATCTCATAACATTTAATGCTTTAAATTAATGTTAACATTAGTTTAGCAATTGCAAAATGTTGCAAAATAAGAAAGGAAATCGTGAATATAGCATATGGTTAAAGCCTCCCGCCTCGGGAAGAGGCCAAATAAGACGGCAAAAAAAAATTAGACTATCGAAAATACATTTCATCTTAAAACATTGGTTATTGTCTAAAACAATGATTAAAAATAATACTACCTCTATCATTTCGATTACTATAGTCCCTTCCATGCCGCAGGCGGTAGGGACTAATAAACTTAAAAACACATTACAATTCTCAAATTTAAATTCAAGGTATCACCATATAATTAATGCGCTTGGTATGACAATTTTTCCATTTGATTTATAAATATTATAATTTAGATTTTAAAAATAAAAAAATAAAATAGAAAAGAGAAATGATAGAATAACTAAATCTTATGTTCAATTTTCAAAAATACTTAAAAACACATTACCATTCTCAAATTTAAATTGAAGGAATCACAGTATAATTAATGCTCTTGGTATGTCAATTTTTCCAAAGTGTTATAATTTGGATTTTAAAAATAAAAAACTAAGATAGAGCAGGGAAATGATAGAACAACTAAAGCTTATATTCAATTTTCAAAACTACATAAAACATAATAAGTAGAAAAGAGCAATAATATGAGTTAATAAACTTAAAAACACATTACCATTCTCAAATTTAAATTCAAAGTATCACGGTATAATTAATGCTCTTGGTATGACAATTTTTTCATTTGACTTATAACTCTGTTGCACGGGAACCGCTCTCAAGAAATGGGAAACTCGTTTCAGAGGTTACTCCATTTCCGAGAGCTTTGGAACTGTGTGGGAACTTACCATTTTTGGTAGGAGCTTCTACAAGAGGCGGGGCACGTTCTGGAATCTTTGACCACTATGATGATTGACGCTCCGGCGTTTCCAACAAAACTTGCCGCCAAAACAAAACTTCATTAAGCATTTTTAGTAATTTTTACCAAAAAAGAAACTTCATTTCTATAAATTTGCCCCAAAATCCACCAAGAAAAACTTCCCTTCTCAAAGTACAATCTTTTTCTCACCAAACTCTCTAACAATATTGCATAAAGTTTGTCCTCCATTCACTCCATCACTGTAATTGTTAACTTGTTTAAGAGTGCAACCTTATATTTATTTGCAAACCGTGCCTAAATCAACAGTTCTCTGCGGCCAGAAACCTCAATGAGTTTCCAAATACTTTGCTTTTTCTAGACATTTAAACTCCAATAGTGAGGGTCTTTGTGGCTAGTAACCTCAATGAGTTTCCAAATACTTTGTTTTTTCTAGACATTTAAACTCCAATAGTGAGGGCTTTAACTTTTGAAGGATTTCTTCTTTTCTGTCCTTTCAGTATGCCAGCTCTTCTGTGGGGCTATTTCATTTTTGAGTCCTATTTTATGTGATGTCTAAGCTCTGGTTTCTTGCTTCCTTATGTGAAATTCCTCTTGCCATTAGTATGTTAGTTTCATTTCCTTTCAGTTTCAGAGAGACTCTCTAGACTGGTTCTTGTAAAGATATTTTATTTTTTCATAATAAAAAATTATATTAAATTAGTAAATGCATCGATGATGTGTTTGAATTTTCTAGAATTAGTAATATTGACACTCCTTTGACAAGTACAAAGTATCAGACCCATATGGCACATTACAGCATTCCATAGATAAATTATGTAATTAAAAAAACATTTATTATTATTATTAGCCGTTTCCTATAATTTTTAGGGAAACCTTTAGTCGTTATGGACATCCATACCAAAGTTCCCAACGTTTCCACATTCCAGAAACTCATGCAACATGGATTTATAAGTATTATAATTTGGATTTTAAAAATAAAAATAGATTATAATTTAGATTTCAAATTTTTAACCAAATATATATATATATAGTCTGTAATTAGACTAATATTAGCATAAAACTTTGGACATAGACCTTTCGTCTGCTTTTCAAGTGCCCAACATACTACCATGCAAAGCCGAGTACTTAGCTTTCAATAATGAGGACAACAACTGTACTTTCAAATTTTTGATTTTTAACATAATTGAAATCTAGTACATGGTTTCACATTGCTGAAGTACTAATTTACGGTAACATTGATGGATGAACGTTATTGAGACGCAGATCATGCAGTGGAAATCGATGTCAATTCTTCTAGACCTACATCACAAAACTATGCACAATTCATCTGTAAGTTCGCATAGCCACCCTCTAGTTCGCATGTCCGGGTTACTAGTTACATAACCTGGGCAAGCTTTGACTTGAATATTTCCATTGCTTCAGTGGGCAAGCAAGTGACGACTCTAATGCCATTCTTATCATCATCTATGTTCACATTCAGAGGTGGAAGGAAGACGCAGACATTAACAGATGGAAAGCTCTGTAATCTAGTCACGTTCACTACCTCTCCCCATCCGAAATCCACTTGTGAGTACCCAAGGCAGCTCCAGTCAATCAAACATAGTTCTGTTGGTGGAGGAGTCCCAATTTCCTGTTTGGGGTCACAGAGCTCAAGGAAATCTATGAGGGACATAAGGTATTCACCTGTCAATCTCACCTTTTCTTCCTTCACCATTCTCACTAAATCCCAAAGCGAAGCCTCTAATACAACTTTAGCAGAAACTGAAACGCGAACACCGATCGCACCGTTGCCATAATACCCCTCCGGGAGTGGTGGTTTGCACACCTTTCTCGCGTCAACAACAAAAGAAAGGCGCGCTTCTTCATCGAAAGGTATTTTAAGAGCCTTAACCCTTGATTTCCACACCAAAGCAGCCAAGGCTTCAAATGTTGAACAATATAAATACCGCTTGTCTTCTGTTGTCTTACCAGCTAAAACGTTGTTCTTGATTTTATTTAAAGAATGAGAAGTCACGAAAAATGATTGCTGCACTAGGCCTGCAGTTACGTCGATCAAGTTGCTTTTTCTTGGGCTCATGCTAGGGATTCGGGGTTTGCGCTCAATCTTGACTCTGGGTGGGCTACGTGGCTTCAGAAATTATCTCTTCCATTCAGGTGTTAGAGATAAAAGCAGCATTCCTCTTGCAATATCAGCGATTGCATTCAGAAATTGTGAAAATCTTAATCTGTCGACCATGCAGTGCGAGAGCGCAACGCCGAGAACGAACCCTTCCCAAAGGAAACGCGTCACCTTGAGACCAAGGGGAACCATGAATGGATTACTATGAAATATATTTTCAGAATTGTTACTTTGAATTATTTTCAAGAAGATTTTATATATATATTTTCAAGAAAACAAAACATAACCACCAATGATACCAAAACAGTTTTACCTACCAAGAGAATAATAAACAGCAAAGCACTGTAATTTAATCTTTATTATATTGAAAAGGAATTGATAATTACTCATGATCCCTTGTATTTTTGTTACCTGAACAACCAGAGGAGGGATGTCATGATGCTCATATGTCACTGGATACTCATACAGCAGTTTCTTCAAGCATGGTGTCAAGTGGGACAAGTATCCAATTCCTCCAGACTACATTTTGCAGTGCCTTCAACAAACACGGCCCCTTATCCTGTACAACATACCTTAAGCTTCCCATTTGCAGTCTTTCTCATCCTTCCATCCATAGGATAGTAATGAACCAGCTCTTTGGAGATCGCATCTCGGATAAAGTGAACTGGGTCCCCGTGGTTTTTTGGACAACCGCCATAAACGTGCAGGGTTTGACATGTGGTTCCGTCAAATAGATTGTCAATGTTTGACAGATAAAGGACCCCCATAGGCGTATTCTCAGCAGGAGCCACCAGAATGGACAGCAGTGCAGTTACGAAGAAGCCAGTGAAGTTGTCACCGCCATTCTCAAACTTGCTCATTAAAAAGCGCTCGTTGCTGGACTCTGTAGTCATAAATTTCAAGCTATCAGAAACTGAGAGAGGCTGTGGTTATTGGATCTCTCACACAATTTTACTGAAAATTGTTAGTAAGGGGAATAAGAAGTTAATAAGAGTGAGATTTGAAATTATCTGCCGAACTATCATATAGAGACTGATGGCTTCTGTGTTTTAGATGTGTATAATTAGTATAGTTATATTAAAATTAATTAAAAATTTTAATGTGGTTGATATAGTTAAAGGCTTCATAAATATAATAATAAAAAATTATTGAAACACCTTTACTTATACATACATTATCTGATTAATTATGTATAAAAAAATTGTGGGTAAAAAAAAATTACATATTGTAAAAGAGAATATTTTGCTAAATAAAATTTTCTTATATAAATGAATGTTATAAATAATAATGAGGAACTTATGGTGGAGAAACTTATTAGAATTGGAATAATCTCAAATCCCTAAAAAATTGGGGGATAACCAATCAGAAACCAATCTAATTTTTTAAATGTATTAAATGTAATGGTCCATTTAGTTGAATAAAATTTGTTTATATATAAATGAATGTTATAAATAATAATGAAACTTCTAGGGGATAGCCACTTGACACCAATTTAATTTTTAAAATTTATTAAAAATAATGGACCATTTTGCTAAATAAAACTTGTTTATATATAAATAAATGCTATAAATAATAATAAAATTAGTGGGCTAGGAGTCACTTAGCACCAATCTATTTTTTTAATTTATTAAGAGTAATGGACCATTTTGCTAAATAAAATTTGTTTATATATAAATGAATATTATAAATAATAAACAAATTGGTGGGGGAGGAGCCACTTGGCATCAATCTAAATTTTTAAATCTATTACAAGTAATGGACTATTTTTCTAAATAAAATTTGTTTATATATAAATAAATGTTATAAATAATAATGAAATTGGTGGGCTAGGAGCCACTTAGCACCAATCTATTTTTTTAATTTATTTGCACTATTTTTCTAAATAAAATTTGTTTATATATAAATGAATGTTATAAATAATAATGAAATTGGTGGGCGAGCAGCCACTTGACACTAATCTAGTTTTTTAAATTTATTACAAGTAATGGACCATTTTTCTAAATAAAATTTGTTTAGATAAATGTCTTTGGGATTAATAACATCATTAAGATTAATCCGAAAAACATTTATCTAAATTATGGATCACAAAAGTCTTAGATTTAACATAATTTGTTTATATATAAATGAATGTTATAAATAATAATGAAATTAGTGGGCAAGGAGCCACTTGGCACCAATCTAATTTTTTAATTTATTAATAGTAATGAACCATTTTGCTAAACTAAATTAGTTTTTATATATATAAATGAATGTTATAAATAATAATGAAATTGGTGGGCCCAGCCACTTGTTACCAATCTAACTTTTTAAATTTATTAAGAGTAATGGACTATTTTGCTAAATTAAATTTTTGTATATATAAATGAATGTTATAAATAATAATGAAATTGGCCACTTACAATTAATCTATTTTTTTAATTTGCTAGATGTAATGGACCATTTTTATAAATAAAATTTGTTTATATATAAATAAATGTTATAAATAATAATGAGAAACTTAAACTTATTTGAATTGGAATAATCCCAAATCTTTAAGAAATTGGTAGGGGTGAGTCACTTGGCATGAATATAATTTTTTAAATTTATTAAAAGTCAATGCACCTTAACAAAATTTGTAACACATTATAGTCATCGAGAATAATAGCATATACTGGGCATATTATTATTATTATTATTATTATTATTATTAAGAACAACTAATAATTTCTTAATAAAATAAAATAAATGAGGAAAAATATAATAATTAATGAATAAACAAATATATACAAGCTAGAGCCGATATCAATCAAAAAGTGTTAGGATGTTGGATGGGGAAGATGTGATTTTTATTTTTGCCTATTAGATAAATCACTTCATCATAATGCTAAAAGTTATGTAGTAATCTCGGTGACTTATAATCCCAAAACAATAAACTTGAATTTCTCATATCCTTTGCCTGTTTCGCTGGCTGGAAGATCTCGAAGTACGGGCCTCAACGCAACTGGGCTGCTACTACTGTGTTTCACCATATCCATGATATACTTCAATAAAATTCAAATAAAATTCGAAATATGATAATTACATTGCATAATAAATTACAATTTTCTTTTATCATTTTTAAATAGAGTTTAGGTAACTATTTAAATAAATTAAAATTTTAAATAACACTAGAATAGTATGAAACATGGTATCATACCACACAGGCCACACATGGTAGAAGTACGCCACCGCATGGCCCCATCCTGCAACCACATGTCTAGAGTAAAACAGAATGAACATGCATGTTCCTAAGACCACTAACATCTTGTTCTTCTTGTGTGTACATTATACCTATCACTGCCATTTTCTCTATTAAAGATATTGGTCGATGCCATTTTCTCTAGTAAAGCTTCCCCATGTTCCATTGGATGTAACTCATGTTCCATTCGAAGCAGATTACTCTAGAAACAATTGATTAGTTTCAGGGAGATAGGTCTGTTAAGTGTAACACATGGAAATATAGTAACAGATTACTCCAGCAACAAGCGAGTAGCTGCAGGGCGAAGGGTTCATGTAACAGCCGGAAACTACAAAATCTGGCTTTAGAAATAAGATATAACTATAAGGGATTCCATAACTGCAGGGCGAAGGGTCCGTGTAACATCTGGAAACTACAAGCTGTGGTTTTGGAAATAATATATAACTAGAAGGGATGCCATGCCATGGGCAATGCATCTATATCTGAGCCAATAACTTCTGGAATGTGGACAATTATGATCAGGTGTATTGGACAACATAAGATGTTCCAATTCATAAATGGATTCAAGGGTTTTTTGTTTCTCACGGTTTTTGGTTTCTCATAGGTTAGCTAAAGCACATTTGAATTAAATCTTGTATTCAAAGAATGGAACCTGTTAGAGCGAGGGAATATTTAGACCGCCAGTACAGACAAAGGCAGGGGCACCAACCATTTTTTTTCATGTAGAGTGAAAATATGGCACCAACCATTCTGAACAAACAAAATGAAGATGAAGTTAAAAGATCAACAATACACACGAACCAGAGGAAAAAAAAGGACGTTCATGGAGAGGTCTGATCGATTATTGTTATGCAAGATTTAAATATAAATTCTATTGTTCTATAAAACATAAGATACAATATAAAAAATAAAATATCTTGAATCCCATTGGCAAGGAAGTTTAAAAAAAGGGAAAGGCTAGACCTAATGTTCATGAGGGTTAGGGGGTTAAATTTCTTACCTATGGCTTAAAATATGCCCCAAGAAAAACATTTGAGGTCTTGATATCCATATGGATAATCTGCCATTTCCAGCATTTATGGAGATAATCCAGCCCTCTTGTTGTTTCCGCTATTGTCTTGTATCTAAATATATAAGAAATGATTCCCTCAGCTATTTTCCTCATAGAAATAGATCTTCATTAAATTATCCCTGAAAATGGTTACTATGTAATAGTAGGATGGTCTAGTACAAAAAAAATTATTCGAAATAATAACAAAATTTTGATAACAACATATATAAGTATAGCGGCGGTAGATTCAACAATGATAGTGATATACTTAATAGATGCAGAAATATTGTTTCTTACAGTGATATACTTAATAGATGCAGAAATATTGTTTCTTATTGCATTTTTGAAATTGCTTTAATCTTTTTGAAATTGCTTTAATCTGCACAGTGGTTGCTTTCTTGAAATTTATTTTGCCAATTTCACCAATAAATCTGTACAAATCTGCACTTTCTTGAAATTGATTTCGCCAATTTCACCAATAAATCTGCACAAATCTGCATGGTTGCTGCATTCTTGAAATTGATTCACCTGCAAATCTGCACAGCTATGCATAGAAATAATTTACTACAGCAATAATCTCTATAATCTCTATCCTCTTTGTCATTGGGTTAATGAAAATTGGGTTAATTGAGATCTTTTTGATGGCCTCTGTTGCTGGGGTTAATGGAGAAGAGCATACCTGCACTATGTGTTTTCCAATAGGCGAACAAGTTGCACAAGAAGTGGTTTTGTCTCAGCCTACATGCAGATATGGGAGGTGGTTGATGTACTAGCATGGTGGCAGAGTACATGCATGTGGCTGGCTGCCATACTAGCATGGTGGCAGAGTACATGCAGATCCAGATATGGAGGATGTGCCTGCCGTATTAGCATAGTGTCATAGATGTAGTGTTGAAGATGTTTTGATATATAGTCAAAAACCCAAGTCATTAGCCCATAACATTTAATGCTTTAAATTAAAGTTAACATTAGTTTAGCAATTGCAAAATGTTGCAAAATAAGAAAGGAAACCGTGAATATAACATATGGTTAAAGCCTCCCGCCTTGGGAAGAGGCCAAATAAGATGGCAAAAAAAAATTACACTATCAAAAATACATTTCATCCTAAAACATTGGTTATTGTCTAAAACAATGATTAAAAATAATACTACCTCTATCGTTTCGATTACTATAGTCCCTGCCATGCCGCAGGCGGCATGGACTAATAAACTTAAAAACACATTACTATTCTCAAATTTAAATTCAAGGTATCACCATATAATTAATGCGCTTGGTATGAAAAATTTTCCATTTGATTTATAAATATTATAATTTAGATTTTAAAAATAAAAAAATAAAATAGAGAAGAGAAATGATAGAATAACTAAATCTTATGTTCAATTTTCAAAAATACTTAAAAACACATTACCATTCTCAAATTTAAATTGAAGGAATCATGGTATAATTAATTCTCTTGGTATGTCAATTTTTCCAAAGTCTTATAATTTGGATTTTAAAAATAAAAAACTAAGATAGAGCAGGGAAATGATAGAACAACTAAAGCTTATATTCAATTTTCAAAAATACTTAACACATAATAAGTAGAAAAGAGCAATAATATGAGTTAATAAACTGAAAAACACATTACCATTCTCAAATTTAAATTCAAAGTATCACGGTATAATTAATGCTCTTGGTATGACATTTTTTTCATTTGATTTATAACTCTGTTGCACGAGAACCGCTCTCGAGAAATGGGAAACTCGTTTCAGAGGTTCCTCCGGTCCCGGGAGCTTTGGAACTATGTGGGAACTTACCATTTTTGGTAGGAGCTTCTACCTGAGGTGGGGCACGTTCAGGAATCTTTGACCACTATGATGATTGACGTTCCAGCATTTCCAACAAAACTTGCAGCCAAAACAGAACTTCGTTAAGCATTTTCAGTAATTTTTACCAAAAAATAAACTTCATTTCTGTAAATTTGCCCCAAAATCCGCCAAAAAAAACTTCCCTTCTCAAAGTAAAATATTTTTCTCGCCAAACTCTCTAATAATATTGCATAAAGTTTGTCCTCCATTCACTCCATCACTGTAATTGTTAACTTGTGTAAGAGCGCAACCTTGTATTCATTTGCAAACCATGCCTGAAGCAGCGGTTCTCTTCAACCAGTAACCTCAATGAGTTTCCAAATATTTTGTTTTTTCTAGACATTTAAACTCCAATAGTGAGGGTCTATGCGGCCAGTAACCTCAATGAGTTTCCAAATACTTTTTTTTTCTAGACTATTAAACTCCAATAGTGAAGGCTTTAACTTTTCAAGGATTTCTTCTTTTCTGTCCTTTCTGTTTGCGAGCTCTTCTGTGGGGCTATTTCATTTTTGAGTCCTGTTTTATGTGATTTCTAAACTCCGGTTTATTGCTTCCCTTATGTGAAATTCCTCTTGCCATTAGTATGTTAGTTTCGTTTCCTTTCAGTTTCAAAGAGACTCTCTGGACTGGTTCTTGTAAAGATATTATATTTTTTCATAATAAAAAATTATATTAAATTAGTAAATGCATCAATGATGTGTTTGACATTTCTAGAATTAGTAATATTGACACTCCTTTGACAAGTACAAAGTATCAGACCCATATGGCACATTATAGCATTCCACAGATAAATTATGTAATTAAAAAAACATTTTTTATTATTGTTATATAATATTACCGCTTTACCACTCCCAATTAGCAATTTCCTGTAAATTTTAGGAAACCTTGGATTCATTCGGACACCCGTACCAAGTTGCCCAACATACTACCATGCAAAGCCGAGTACTTATCTTTCAAAGCGGCGACAACTACCGTGCCTCAAACTTTTGATTTTTAACATAACTTAAATCTAGTACATGGTTTCACATTGCTGAAGTACTAATTTACGGTAACATTGATGGCTGAAAGTTATTGAGACGCAGATGATGCAGTGGAAATGGATGTCAATTCTTCTATACCTACATCACGAAACTGTGCACAATTCATCTGTAAGTTTGCATAGCCACCTTCTAGAGGCAATAAATTGCTAAAGGTTTTTATAAAGCTATATACAAGATACTAATTTCAGTGTGCGGGTTACTAGTTACATAACCTAGGCAATCTCTGACTTGAATATTTCCATTGCTTCAGTGGGAAAGAAAGTGACGACTCTGATGCCATTCTTATCATCATCTGTGTTCACATTCAGAGGCGGAAGGAAGACGCAGACATTAACAGATGGAAAGCTCTGTAATCTAGTCACGTTCACTGCCTCTCCCCAACCGAAATCCACTTGTGAGTACCCAAGGCGGCTCCAGTCAGTCAAACATAGTTCTGTTGGCGGAGGAGTCCCAACTTCTTGTTTGGGGTCACAGAGCTCAAGGAAATCTATGAGGGACCTAAGGTATTCACCTGTCAATCTCGCCTTTTCTTCCTTCACCATTCTCACTAAATCCCAAAGTGAAGCCTATAATACCACTTCAGTAGAAACCGAAACGCGAACACCGATCGCACCGTTGCCATAGTACCCCTCCGGAAGTGGTGGTTTGCACACCTTTCTCACGTCAACACCAAAAGAAAGGCGCGCTTCTTCATCGAAAGGTATTTTAACAGCCTTAACCCTTGATTTCCACACCAAAGTAGCCAAGGCTTCAAATTTTTAACAATATAAATACCGCTCATCTTCTGTTGTCTTACTAGTTAAAACGTTGTTCTTGATTTTATTTAAAGATTGGGAAGTCACGAAAAACGATTGCTGCACTAGGCCTGCAGTTGTGTCGATCAAGTTGCTTTTTCTTAGGCTCATGCTAGGGATTCGGGGTTTGCGCTCAATCACTACTACACTAAGGGGTTTTTAAAACATTTTTTTAAGACAAAAGAAATTTTTTGTCTTAAAAAGTCACTTTTTATTTTAGTTATTTTATATTAAAATTTAACATCAATTGAATTGTCTTAAATATAAAATTTAAGACAAAAATAGTGTGAGATAAAAATAATTTGAGACAAAAATTTATATTTAAGACAAAAATAATTTGAGACAAAAATATTTAACCCAAACACAATTTGAGACAAAAAAATTTAAGACAAAATTTTATATTTAAGACAAAACGAGTTTGAGACAAAACTATTTTAAGACAAAACTTTATATTTAAGACAAAAGAAGTTTGTGACAAATATATTTTAAGACAAAAGAAATTTGAGACAAAAATATTTTAAGACAAAATTTTAGATTTAAGACAAAAGCACTTTGAGACAAAAATATTTAAGACACAAATTTATATTTAAGACAATGGTGACTTAAGACAATGACAATTAAGATGAAATCCATTTAGGATAGATAGAAATTAAGACAAAATCATTAGCATTCGGAAGTTTGCATTGAAATATCCATAAGTGGATAGTGGATAAAATTATATTTTTTATTTTTGAAAATAGATATTCAAACCACATGAAATTTAATCATGTCATATTTATTTATTTTATATTATATTTTTCTTTTTTCATTAAACCACATTCTAAAAATTTAATAAATAAATACATAAAAAAATATTATTTTTTGGTTGGCAACTCAAGGGGATTTGAACTTTGAATCTCGTGTTTTAACCATAGGTGCTCCAACACTAATATTCTTGGGCATATTATGTTTTTTCCTACTAACCGCTCCAAATACAACCTCTAAGAACTAGTAGGGTCCAAGGAAAAGAGCTACAAGTTCCCCAATTCCAATCTACATTTCATGGACAATCACATTTCCCCCAAATGTCCTCTACATATTTGCCTTGGTGTATTTGAGTTTGAAAAATGCATAGGATGCCATAAGTAATCCTAATCATAAGACTCAACTTTCCTAACGACTAGGAGACCTTAAAAATAAAAATAAAAAACATCTTAACTTATGCCTAAAATTACTAAAATTTCCTATCCCAAATATGAAATTAGAAATTCTACAAAATTATAGGGCAACAAGGAAACCAACTTCCTCTTCTAAAAATCTCTAAGACCTTATGGAGGACAAAAGCAAATTTTGAAATAAAATTTTGAAATTATGCTCTTGCATCAATAGCTACCAATGTATCCTTGTAGGCCACCCCCTTTAACAATAGTAATACCAATGTCCTTTACCAGCTAGAAGGAACTCCTTACATAATTCTCTCTTAGATCCCCTTAACCCATTGCAATGATTGTCTTTGATGCCTACCTAGTTGCAAGCACATTAAGAAGCAATGTAGCATATTGTTGGTTGAGGATTTCGATAAGTATGTGATTTTGTTGACATCTTGTGACTGTCCCATGTGTGAATATATAAAATCTTGGATGCATGTCGCCCTGACACTATAACATGACTTAGTACTACCTATCATACCATGTAACTCCCTCCTCAAGACACCTAGAACTCGCTAACACTCCCTGTCACACACTCTTATTCATTCATTTATGAATTTTGACCTAATGCGCCTCTGTTATGCTTTACTGGCACTCCCTAACACTCCTTAGCACACATTGGCAAACCCTGGCACTTGGAACAACTTTGTATGCTTCCCTAGAACTTTAACATGCCTTGGAACTTCCTAGAATATCGTGTCACTCCCTTCTTAGCACACCTGGAACTAGCTTATACTTCATTTCCATGAATTTGAAACAAGTGCCCCCTTGTGTTTCCCTGACACTTGGCCCTCACACTCCCTAGCATGTGTTCATGCCACACCCTAGTACCTGCCACATCTTGGCATGCCTATCATGCCTTGGAATTGCCTAACATGTCTTAGTACTTCTAGGAATTCCCTAACACACCTTGGTATTCGTTAGCTTTCATGTTGTCATAGATAACCTTGCTTTTATTGTGACTTGGGAACCCAACCAAGTCATTGGAAAATTGATGTTGTGCCGAACCCAAAGTTTCCCTTTATCTGAAACTACTTTGTCCAACCCTTTATGTAACCATAGGCTTACCTCCTACAAGTCTTATTCTGACCTTCCCCTAACACACTTTATCCTTGAGACACATGGAATTCATTGACACTACTTGGCACACACTCTTATTCATTCATTTCCATGCATTTTCACCTAGTTCTCCCTTGGAATGTCTTGGCACTCCCTAACACTCCTCAACATCCATTGACACTTTGTAGCAAGTGTTAGCATGCCTTTTCATTCCTTGGCACACATTGACACTCATTAGTTATCATGCCCTCACAATTACCATTACTTTTTTGGAACTTGGGAACCCAGCCAAGTCTTTCCTTGACTATAACAACTTGACCAAGTTACGGTTACTACAACTAGATTGTACCTTTACACCTAATAAATGACTATAACCACTCACCCATTTAACCCCCTAAACCCTAAACCCCTAACCCATTTAACCCCATAAACCCTTAACCCCTAACCACTTAAACCCTAATTCCCGACCCCTAACCCATTTGACCCCCTAAACCCCTAAAACCCTAACCTATTTAACCCCCATACCCTAATCCCTAACCCCTAACCCCTAAAATACTTAACTTCTAAATCCCATAACCCCCTAAACCTTTAAACCCCTAACCCATTTAACCCCCTAAACATATAACCCCTTAACATCTAACCCCTTATTCCCTTAACCCCTAACCCCTAACCCCTAAAATCCTTAACTGCTAAATCCCCTAACCCCCTAAACCTCTAAACCCCTAAACCCATTTAACCCTGTAAACCCTAAATGTCTAACCCCTTAACCCCTAATTCCCAACCCCTAACCCATTTTACCCCCAAAACCCCTAAAACCCTAACCCATTTAACCCCTAAACCCTAAACCTTTAAACCCTTAAACCCGTAAACCACTAACACCTAAACCCCTAACCCCTTAACCCCTAAACCCCTAAACCGTTAACACTTAACCATTAACCCATTAACCCCTCACCCCTAACCCCTAAAATCCTTAACTACTAAATCCACTAAGCCCTAAGCCTCTAATCCCTAATCCCTTAACCACTAGCTCATTATTCACATAACCCCTAACTGCGCCTAAATCCCCTAACCCCTAAGCCCCCAATCCCTAATCCCTTAACCACTAACTCATTATTCCTCTAAACCTAAATGCGCCTAAATCCCCTAACCCCTGACCCCCCAATCCATAACCCCTTAACCACTAACTCATTAATCCCCTAACCCCAATCCCTAATCCCTTAAATACTAATTCATTATGCCCCTAACCCTTAATCCCCTAATCCCTAACCCCTTAACCACTAACGAGAATATACCACAGTGGGCATGCACAAGAAGAATAACCAAAGAAATAAAATTCAATAAAGGAAGCACAACCACCACTCCAAACTCACTTCTCTAAAACACATACAAGTGCAATAAATCCCACTGAAGCTTACAAATTTATCAAGCCCTAATTAACTTACTAACAAATTCAACAAGCCAACATTCTACAATTTGTTGAGTCACCCCCAAATCAATTAGTAATCATTGCATGAATGTACATTTGTTTGTAATTTTATTTAAAAGGTTGAAATTCTCTCAAGAGCATATAGAATATATCCAAGAGTTTAAAAAATGGAAATTTTTCTTACCTCCACAAGGTATCATCACACCGAGATAGGTGAAAACATAGAAGTCTAAATATTCTACTGCTAAGTCTCAATGGCACTTCAACATGTCAATAGCATACTTGAAACAATGCTTAATGATTTTTGTCTATTGGCTAAAGAGATGTACATCCATCCATCCAAAAATAAACATCTCAATCAATCCAACACCATAAACTGTGCTAAATAGTTCATCATGTTATTTCAAATATTACAATATGGTCTTATATTAGCTCACATATTCCTTGAATATTTGAAAGCCAAACTACCTTAGCACAGTATACCAGAAATATTTGTACTCTAAAAGACAAAAAAAGACAACAAACTAGAATAGGAACTTTAACTCTAATCCAGAAACTTCATTCTTAGAAACATGATATCTAATGAAGATGATAGGTGGAAAAAAAGGCTTCATATATTGTCTATCACATGTCAAATCGAGTAAACAAACACATGCATAGAACACATCCGAAATAGGGTTCATAGATCGACTTGTATTATATGGTTTCAAACCGTTCTTGTCTCCTTCAAGGCGGTTTCTAGAGGTCTTAAAAAAAACTTCCTTTTGCTAAAGAAATGGATTGTTTCTTTCACACATGTATGGAGACGTACTTTCAAAATCATATTGTAATAGATTCATAAGGTGATATTATTGGTATTAACTACACCTTAGTTGGAGACATAATTTTTATTGTAGGGGTTGGTACCTTTCAATTGGATGTGGTTGGTGATGTGAAGACTACTCAACCTCTAGTAAAGATTCATACTAACACTAACAACCTTATGGATGCTTGTTTACAAAGGGAGATGCCTCTAAACTTAACTCATTGCATTCTTTGTTTGTTCATGCTAATTATTTCTCTCAACTTTCCTTCTCCAAGGGGTTGAGACTATTTGCTTCATTTATTTTACATGGCCCAGTGAAAGAAGAAGAATGGAGATTGTCTCCACATATTTTCCATTTCGCCAAGTTACAAATAAAAAGAGTCAAATTCTATAGCCAATATACTAATAGCCTCTTGATACACCTTTAGTGAGCTATGCATATCTCTCACCTATCACTGTAGCTCAATGAAATGACATATAATAACTCCAAGACACCATTATAAATGGACTAGTTGTGAAGCTATTGTTAAATTATCGCCTCCAAATGTTCAATTATCATGAATTTTGGGGGAGGTGGATCTTTTGGTGTATTGAACGGGGCAAGGGGGCATAAGGGTAGCATGGATGGGTATAAGTGAGAGGTTCGAGCATGGTTTATTGAGATCTATAATCCTAACATTAGAGAATGAGAAGGAGCCTTAGGGCCTTATGACATAGGGGGTAGGGGACCTATAGGTAAGGCAATGAGAGAAAATTATAGGGGAAACCCCAATAGTTTTGACAAGGGGATTAGGGGCCACATTATCACAACGCATACACACTTATCCCATAATGACTAAAATACCTATCCCTTCAACCCCAAAGCCACAATCCCTTAACCTCTACACCCATAACTCATAAAAAAGTAGCCCCTTGATCCCTTAAACCCAAAGCCACTAACCCCTTAACCCCTAACCCCTAACTTAGAATCCTTGAATCGCATAAACCATAATGCCATATCCTCTTAAACCTTGACCCTTAACCCATAACCCCTAACCCATAAACTCATTAACCCCTAACCGCTTAACTCACTGACACCTAAATACCATAACCCTTAGGCACTTAACCCCTAAATCCCCTGACATGTAAGCCCTTGATGGTTAATCTTTAACCCATGAATCCATTAGCCACTAAGTCATTAACCTTTAACCCTTAAACCCCCTATGCCTCAACCCCCTAACCTCTAAATCCCATAAGCCCTAACCCTATACCCTTTACCCTTAACCCCTTGCTCCTAAACCCTTAAACCCCTTAACTCCTAGAACCCCTTATCCTTTCTCCCAAACCACAGGTGCTCCAACACTAATATTCTTGGGAATATTATGCTTTTTCCGGCTAACCGCTCCAAATACAACCTCTAAGAACTAGTAGGGTCCAAGGAAAAGAGCTACAAGTTCACCAAATCCGATCTACATTTCATGGACAAACACACTTCCCCCAAATGTCCTCCACATATTTTCCTTCACGTATTGGAGTTTGAAAAATACATAGGATGCCACAAGTAATCCTAATCATAAGACTCAACTTTCCTAATGACTAGGAGGCCTTAAAAATCAAACAACATCTTAACTGATGCCTAAAATTACTAAAATTTCCTATCCCAAATATGAAATTAGAAATTCTACAAAATTATAGGGCAACAAGGAAACCAACTTCCTCCTATAAATCTCTAAGACCTTCTAGAGGACAAATACAAATTTTGAAATAAATTGTTGAAATTATGCTCTTGCATCAATAGCTACCAGTGTATCCTTGTAGGCCACCACCTTTAACAATAGTAATACCAACGTCCTTTACCTAGAAGAAGCTCCTTACGTAATTCTCTCTTAGATCCCCTTAACCCATTGCAATGATTTTATTTGATTCCTAACTAGTTGCAAGCACATTTTGAAGCAATTTAGCATATTCCTGGTTGAGGATTTCAATAAGTATGTGATTTTGTTTACATCTTGTGACTGTCCCGTATGTGAATATATAAAATCATTTTTTTTGTACCAGTTTAAGGACTTATACCATCATGTGTGTGCGCTAACATGGATGGAATGCTAACTACATGTTGTATATATTGTAATGTAAATGAATAATCTCTTTTGGAAAAGGCTCCACTCATGATGCCATTTTGCAAATGCTTGCACTCACCAATTGTGGTTAGATTGGTGAGGTATATTTTAAGCTCTCTTCCAATTTATAAACACATACAAAAAAGCATTGACGAACCTCTTGCTTTAATGCAATTGATACAACATAAATAATTGTCCATGGAAAAAAATTATCGGGGTCCCTATCATACCATGTTACTCCCTCCTCGAGATACCTAAAAATCGCTAACGCTCCCTGTCACACACTCTTATTCATTCATTTATGCATTTTGACCTAGTGCTTTGTGATGTTTTCCTGGCACTCCCTAACACTCCTTAGCATACGTTAACACACCTTGGCAGTTGGAACATATTTGTATGCTTCCCTAGCACTCTAACATGCCTTGGCACTTCCTAGAATAATGTGTCACTCCCTTATTAACACACCTGGAACTGGTTGATACCTCATTTCCATGCATTTGAAACTAGTGCTCCTTTGTGTTTCCTTGACACTTGGCCCTCACAATCCCTAGGATGTGTTCATGCCACACCCTGGCACCTGGCACATCTTGGAATGCCTATCATGCCTTGGAACTGCCTAGCATGTGTTAGTACCTAGGCATTTCCTGCCACACCTTTGTATTCCTTAGCTTTCATGTCATCATACATAGCCTTACTTTTTTTGCGACTTGGGAACCCAACCAAGTCATTGGAAAATCAATGTTGTGCCCAACACTTTCTAGCATGTGTTAGCATGCCTTTTCAATCCTTGGCATGCACCAACACTCCTTAGTTATCATGCCCTCACAATTACCCTAATTCTCGACCGCTAAACCCATAAAACCCTAACCCATTTAACCCCCAAAACCCTAACCCCTAAAATCCTCAACTGCTAAATCCCCTAACCCCCTAAACCTCTAAACGCCTAACCCCTTTAACCCCCTTAACCTCTACCCGTCTAACCCCCCTTCAACCCACAAACAAGATGTGGATGACACTCTTCTTATGGGCTCTCCTTAGTCAAAGAAGCCCTTTCCTAGAAAAAAAAATAAAACACTAAATGGAGGGAATGACTCGAGGCCCCGGAATGGGTCTAGCAAAATCACTCTCAAGATTGGACTAACCTAGCTGAGGAGCTAGGGAAAAGGAAGATTCAAAGGGACGATCAGCCGGGCAAGCTAAGATGGGGCTCTAATGTGGCTCGCCACTTCAACATAAAAGAATCCTATGAACTCTTATCTAACTCCACTCACATCCCCACTGAAGATATATGGTGTGTCCATCCCTTCACGTTGCCAAACATTTGCACGTTCCCGAACCTGGAAAATCAATGAACTCATGTAGCCATATCGGGTGAAATATTTTAGATGATTTACGTGTCAACTGATTTAAGATGTATAAAAACATAGGTGAAAAACAATATGAAACATTTTATAAAACTTCAAATAAAAATATGGATTGATTAGAACTTTTGGGATGAGGGTAAGGAATGCTGCATAATAAATACTCTAAGAGCGCATTGGTTGCCCGAATATATGGTAGTTGTTCTTTTCATTTATTTTTTAAGCATCCTGCAAAGAAAAAGGTTATGAGGAATTATGAGGCGATGTGGATAAATGTGATATATTTACATAACTTAAAGGTATTAATTTATAATAAGTATTAAATCACTCAAATTTTTTATTTATTTTATTATAGGTTTTATTTTATTATATGTTTTATAGTGATAAAATAAAAAAATTATAAAAAATAAATTAATTATATTTTTAATTAAAACTATTAGTATTAATAAAGGCTCCTTCTAGGTCTCTAGATAGCTCTACCTCTTCAGTGATTGAGAGGTTCCATTGAGCTCGGGGGCTTTGGATGAGAGATTTGTGTAGTGGTCTGACTTGTCCGAGGTCGATTCCTTGAAATTATCTCTTGCAACCGAGCTCTTCCATCAAGGTCCAGACATGCCAAGGAAGAATCATTTGTTTGTGTGCAAGCTTTGAAACATTATGGGGTTAATTAACTAAGTATGTGATTATGTGAGCAAGGTGCAGATCAATAACTTGTTGTTCGAAATGGTTATTGGTCTACATCGGTTTCCTAGGATTTTAAGGGGGGTTTTTTTATCTTTATTTCTCTCTGGTGCTCTTCATTTGGCCTTTGTTAGTCATTGGTATTATCTCGTGGTGATTGGTAGTCAACCACTCGTTATTTTGGCAGAAAATTGGGAATTTGAAATTGAACTATTTAGTGATAGAGTATGTGCGCACGCATGTGTGTGTGTGTGTGTATTGCACTAATATGGTTGGTCTTGCAAATAAGAATCCTCTCTGAGCTATACTAAGGTACACTATTTTGCTTATGATTTGGTTTAGCTGACATAATATACCTTACAGGAAGAAGAGATCAAACATGACTAACAATATGGTAGACTATAGAGATTCTCCCTATGAATCAGATTAGTAGCATGGTGTTGGGAACTCTTCTGACTTAGTAGACACATTGAGGAGTTTGAAGGATGAAATAATTAACCCCTTCATCCCTTAAACCCCAAGCCACTAACCCCTAACCCGTAACTTGGAATCCTTGAACCCCACAAACCCTAATCCCATATCCTCTTAAAACTTGACCCTCAACCCCTAACCCCTAACCCCTTAACCTATTGACACCTAAATAAAATAACCCTTAGGCACTTAACCCCTAAATCCCTTGATATGTAAGCCCTTGATGGGTAATTGTTAACCCATAAAGCCCTTAACCACTAAGACATTAACCTCTACCCCATAAACCCCGTAAACCTCAACCCCCTAACCCCTAAACCCCCTAAGCCCTAACCCTTTACCCTTTACCCTTAGCCATTTACTCCTAAAACGTTAAACCCATTAACTCCTAGAACCCCTTATCCTTTCTCCCAAACCATATGTGCTCCAACACTAATCTTCTTGAGCATATAATTCTTTTTCCTGCTAACCGCTCCAAATACAACCTCTAAGCACTAGTAGGGTCCATGGAAAAGAGCTACAAGATCCCCAAATCTGATCTACATTTTATAGACAATCACATTTCCCCAAATATCCTCCACGTATTTGCCTTGGTGTATTGGAATTTGAAAAATACATAGGATCCCAAAAGTAATCCTAATCCTAAGACTCAACTTCACTAATGACTAGGAGGCCTTGAAAATCAAACAACGTCTTAAATTCTACCCAAAATTACTAAAATTTCCTATCCTAAAGATGTAATTAGAAATTATACAGAATTATAGGGCAACAAGGAAACCAACTTCCTCTTCTAGAAATCTTTAAGACCTTCTTGAGGAAAATTACACACTTCGAAATAAATTGTTGAAATTATGCTTTTGCATCAATAGATACCAATGTATCCTTGTAGGCCACCCCCTTTAACAATAGTAATACCAATGTCCTTTACCTAGAAGGAACTCCTTACATAATTCTCTCTTAGATCCTACCAAGCATGAATTTTTTTAGAGAAATGGGTGTTCACCCTACAGGATTCTATCCTCATGGCCTAAGGTAAGGCATCCCTCTATGTCACCCATGACTATTGCATTAATGGTACACTATTAAAGAGCAAAAAACTTTGAATGGATCATTCTTTGCATTGAGTTTCATGGATAATATAAGATAGTTTGTTGATCAAGTTTTGTAATTTTTCATCATACTCTTGAGACCTTTCTCCAACCATTTTCTTAATTTCCTTTAGCTTAGCGATTTTTTGTTGTTCAATGTTAAGCCTCTATAATTTACATATAAATATCACCTTTAATCGTCCAAGGCCTTAGCTACACCCTAGGGATAAATATATATGAACTTCACGCACCATTAGATAATCTTCCCCCACAATGTGGTTAGGAACTTTATCAACTTATAAACTAGCACTACAATCCTTTTCACCCTCTAAATGAATCCACATAAGAATCAATGTGGTTTTTCATCACCACCACCCTTCATAAAGTTCTTGGAACTATTATAACAATATCATTACTTGGGTGTTTACCAAGATAAAACCTTATGGACATGTTTGATAAATCCTTATGTGCTCACCTTAATGGTAGCCTCCTTATGACTACTAGTACAAAGGGGAATCTTATAAGGATCTTAAAAACCCTAGATGCCACTTGATTGCAAGTGTTATGGAATTCATATCTACCTATTTTGTTTGAAACATTTCTAAAGGCTATTAAAATCCCCATCAATCCTTAGTTAAAGTCTCATGTTTTGAAGCATTGATCTTAAAATAATGTTTTATATTAGGGTATACATCCTCGTGGTCTCTAATCTTTCGTTTTCTTTCGACAACCCAACCCTCCTTGAAGAATCGATGCTCAAGATTTTGATCCATATGTTGGGGTTCCCATGTTTTGGCCAGGTTGACAGAGACCAAAAGATGAGACAACATAGAACCACTTTCAGACCTTAGGATCTAGCCCTCCTAGGTACAGAGAGGGATCTCTCTATGATTATCAAAGGATATATGTCTTTGAAGTTATCAATTGTGATTTTAGGCTAGTTATAGGCTCAAGGTTGTTTGTTTGATTGTTTGAGTTTGGTTGTTGAGAATCTGGAAGGAAGGTTTCATCATAAGACAAGGATGGGTAAAGAAGGAAGCTAGGCAAGGATAGATAACTCAGGGAACATCAAGGCCATTGGGCAATGGAGTCAAGAAAGGATTTACTTATGTTCAATGTGTAAGCTTCAGTTGGGCTAGTCATCTAGAGCATTTGGATCTCAAAGACTGATTGGTGGGATGGAACACTAAGGAATGAGAATGAAGGATGAAAAACCATCTGATTTCGTCTATAGATCAGGCCAGAGGTCATTTAACTCCAGGCCTGCTTGGACAAAACCATAGGCAACACAAGGGGTCTTGAAAAGGTTTGTATGGAAGGGCAGGTTATGAAGAGGCAGCGACAGGATTTACACCTCCCAATGTTCCTAACCTCTTTCAATTAAATCTTAACAAAGACATCTGAACACTGATTCTATCAACTTGCACATCAGAGAGCAGGCAATAATTATCCACTACACTGGTTTAGTCAATTAAAAACAATATTCAGATACACATATGAGTAGAAAACATTAAAGACTGAGAGATCTGGGACATAAGGTACCTAACAAGGGTAAATCTTATGTCATGCGTTCAGATGTCAGTCAGAAGAAGATGAAATGAAATGGAAATAAACACAGAGATAAGAAAAACATCACCAACTGCTGTAGATCAGGATCCAATGAAAACTGCTTATCATGTTAAACACAACACCAATCAGGTACATCACTGCCCAAATCTTTTACATTCAGCCTGAATACATCATATTTCTCAGCCTGTCATACAACTATTACACATGAAACTTGGCTCGGGACAAAAATGCTTGCAATTCACTGATAATCCAACAACAACCATTACAATGATATCCCTCTGTGCTTTATAGCAGAAGAGACACAGAGGACCGACTGAGGAGGTAGGTGAATTTTAAATGTTACATTTAAACACAACAATGAATGCAGGGCCAAGGCCCATTCTGCTTGATATGCTGTATATTTAATTTTTGTCACCTTCCTCGTGAAAGAAAGATCTGCTCCGGATATGATTTGACCTTTTGGCTGTAGTACTCCAGGTGATTTGAACAAAATGAAAGAACTTGCTGAGGGGTCTGCCTCATGGATGTTAGATTGTTTTGAACTATAGCTGGGACGAGAAATTCCTTCAAGGACACGGCGCATAATAAAGACTGTATTGGAGACCTGTCCTTTATGGAAAAACATTCTGCTGATAAGAAAACCTTGATATTACCTCTTATTGATGTTCAGGATCTCCAGAATCGATCCTCGGGGTCTTCAAAATTATGCTTTGCCTCTTTAAACCTCTGTTTCAAGGCTCAAGATCTTCGTTGACGCGCATTAATCCCTCTGCTCTGTACTGAAAATCCTTGCTGCTTCATTACTGCCTCTGTCAAGTTAGCTCGATCTTTTAATCGCGCCGGAAGGATTTTCGGCGTTTGAACTCTGCTCTCCATTAATGTGAGTCCTGACGGCCCCATTCCTTGACTTTCCTGATGGTACTGGCTCATTAGATTTGATCCTGACTGCGCCGCTTGCCATTGAGGTAGTACATTGAACAGCGGCGGTCCCATCCTCTAGAAACTCTGCAACACAGCAAACTTATGAAGAAACAGTGGACGGAGCAACGAATGCAGGGTGAACGAGACGGTGGTGCGGCGGTGGCAGAAACAAAGCTATTATGATGAAAATGCAGTGGAGTGGTGGAATGTGTAGACAATAGGGTTTGGTAGAAATATGCAGCGCAGACCGTTGGATTGAGGCCTAGAGATGGAGATCGACGGCGGAGATTTGACCGGCGTAACAATATATGAAACTTAACAAAAACAAACGAAATGCATGAAATGCGACGGAGATGAATGAAAGAGTGGGACCCAGGGGAGGCGGAGGGCGATTAGATCCTGACCGTTAGATCCCAGATCCGATGGACGGTTAGGATCAAATCGGAGGATCGCAATCGGGGGGAGGGCAAGGGTGACACATTCAAAAAGTTTCGATTGCAATCGGGGCGATGTCGCGATTGAGCGATGACCGTTGATCTGCGGAGAAAAGGATGGTCCAGATTGAATCGGAAGACAGAGAGAAGGACTCGCGATCAGCGGAAAAGGGAAGAGCGATGGCCGTTGGATCATGTAACAGACGGATGGCCAGGATTTAATCGGGAGACGGAAAGAGGGACTTGCGATTGCAATCGGGAAGGGGGGGATGCTGCGATTGGCCAATCGGCGACTGCGCGAGGAATCAACGGTGGAGAACATAATCGGAGGCGATGGGATTGTGAGGACCGTCGGATCAGCGGGAAAATGGGCGAGCGGAATTAAATCGGAGGATCGCAATCGGGGCTGTTCCAATGTGACTTTCGATTCCATTCTGCCGATTGGAAGAGATTCTGCGGTGGCGAACGGTAGTTGGATCGCTGAGATGGACATTTGGGATTGAATCGGCGGGGAACGGCGGGGAAGCAAGTTGGAGAAATGGGAGATACGATGGTCGTCGGATCTGCGGGGGAGGATGGACGACAGAATGAAATCGAAGGCGGAGAGGGGATCGATCGCGATCGCGAATCTTTGTGCGATTAAGCACCAGGTCGGATGCGGAAGGGAATGAGACGGCTCGGTGTCGAGAATCACCATCGAGGCGGCCGGCCCCAGGGTTTGCGATTGCGATCGGACATGGGTTTGCGATTGAGCGCTGGCCGTTAGATCTGAAGGCCAGATCAATGGCTCAGAATGGATCGGAGGATCGCAATCGGAGGTCGGAGCAGGAGGCTTGCGATCAATCGGAAGTTACGATGTGAATGTTGTGATTGGCGTTCCGTCGTCGGATCATCGCAGAAGATCAACGGTGTAGGACACGCTGCAGGACTTAACGAGTTAAACAAATCACATCGGGCTTTTGCGTTATAACAAAGGAATCTGCACCCGCCCGATCTTCCGATTGCGATTAGCGCATGGGACTTAAGCGCTTGGTCCCAGCGCACGAACATGTGTGGGAAGTGCTTAAGGGGCTGGCGGGAAAGGGGCTAAGCCCTATTACATGGTCAGAAAGTGGGTTTTTTACCCCTTTTAGTGGATTTTGGAGGTTGGGAAGGGGAACGATAAAGGGAAAAATGGGAAATAAAGAGTAAGGGAAGGACTTAAGGGGATTTTTTGGGGGGATTTGGGGGGTAAACGGGGAAATTGAAGGGGAGCCAAGGGGGGATAAAAGAGGCTAAATGAGGGTAAAAGAAAGGGAATTCAGACAAAGGGAAAGAGGGGGAATTGATGTATGTTGCAGGGGTAAAAGAAGGAATAATAGGCCCTTTTAGCAATTTACTTGCAGAGGGGGATTTGTATTAGGCACAGCAACTGAGAGACTTCAAGGAGGATGGGTTTTCAGGGGAAAGGCATTCCTTGAAGACTCAACAATGAATTAGCCCCCTATTTTCTTGTCAAAAATTTCATAGGGGGGCTAACAATGGCTCCACATGGGGATGGCTTCTTCTTGAAGGAGTCAAGAATTCAGAAAATGATCTCTTGGTGTAGGCCAGATGCCTGCTGCTATAAGCCATCTTCCTTCTTTCTTTAGATTAGCTGCCATAATATATTAGATACACAAATTAGCAGAAACATTTTCCCAACCAATCTACCTACCCAAACTAGAACTCTAACAATTTTCCCTTGGGTGCATTTGAACTAGCAGACCCTTTACATTTTATTTTGCAAAACAAAAACAAACCTATTCTAATTCTACCCTTATTGCTCCATGAGGCCATATTAGACTGTTGGCCTCATCTATTTCTCTACCTAATCTACTACCTGTTGGGATTAAACTGTCCAACAGGTTTCTTCACCTACATTCTAAGACAGGAAATTTAAACACAGCCAAGCCAGGATTAGACTGTCTGACTTGCTGGGTAGAAACTTGAAGAAAACAAAACTGTGAAGGCATGGAATTCTGCAACTTTGAAACATCCTCCTTTCTTTCTTGTGACTCAGGTTTTGAGCATATTTGAGTCACTTCTTTCCTTTTCTCCAGCTCTGATTTTGGGCATATTGGAGCTGGATCTTCTTTCACTGCTGCTCCCGATTTTGGGCTTGTAAGGACTAGCTATTCTTCTTCCCTTTGGCTCAGGTTTTGAGTTTATTAGAGCCAATCCTTTTGCCTCAGAGGTTCATGTTTTGAGCATGTCTGAACCTTTCCTTTCATTCTATTTTTTTTTGGAACAATTTCTTCACTTTTTTGCTGAAAATGAAAATTTGCAACGGTATATACAATGGAAATGGAACTGGAAATGGAGAATTAGCAGAAATAGTGTTTGAGCATCCTGCCATTGACAAGACCCCCAAACAACTCCGAACCATCAATTTCTTGCAAGAAAAACACATTAGGACCCACAGTGGCTTGAATGATGAATGGACCTTGCCACAAGCTATCAAATTTGCCATGTTTGCCTTTATCCTCCCTTCTTGAATCCCACTTTAGGACCTTGTCCCCAAATTTGAAATTTGCTGCTTTGGCTCTTTTGTCAAACTGTCTCTTCATGTTTTCCTGCACTTTGACAGCTCTGTCATAAACTTGCTCCCTTGTTTGCTGGAGATGGATTTTTTCATTAATCCTCCTTATCATGCTGTCTTCTTCTGATTGGACTTCTTGAATAAGCTTTACCACTGGTATCCCAAGGCTAGTAGGAAAAACTGCTTCTATCCCATAAACCATTTGGAAGGGTGATATGCCAATAGATTTCTTTGTAGTGAGCCTGTCTGCCCACAAGGCATGTATCAACTTTTTATGCCAAGACCTTTTATTCTCTTCCAGCAGATTCTTAATGATTATAACCAGGCTTTTATTTGATGATTCAGCTAAGCCATTACCCTGGGGGTAATAGGCAGTTGCATTTCCATGTGCAATTCCGTACCTGTGACAGAAATCAATCATTCTTTTGGATCCGAAAGCAACAGCATTGTCAGTGATTATTTTCCTTGGGAAGCCAAACCGAGATAAGATGAATTCCTCTAGGAACCTAATGATGACAGAATCAGTGGCATTCCTAGTGGGTATGGCTTCAATCCACTTAGTGAAGTAATCAGTAGTAGTCAAGATCCATTTGTGTTGCCCAGAAGAAGAGGGGTGGATTTCTCCAATGAATTCTAAGCCCCATTGCATGAAGGGACCTTCTATGGTGATAGGTTGCAGAGGGAGGGGAAGGAGCTTTCTTTTGCCTTCAAAAATTTGGCATTTGTGGCAGGTAAGAATCATTTTATGGACATCACTAAAGAGTGTAGGCCAATAGTAACCAGCCCTGAGTATCTTATTTGCAGTGGCCTTCCAACTCAGGTGGCCTCCACACTCCCCAGCGTGGAATTCTTGTTTGATTTTTTCGGCTTCAATTTCAGACAAGCATTTCAGTAAAAGGCCATTTGGATTTTTCCAATATAGACTCTCATTCATAATGTAGTAATTTCTAGCTTTGAGTTTTATGAATCTGGCCTTTGTTTTGGACAGTTCTGGAGGAGCATTGAGGTGTGTGAGCACGTAAAGGATATCAGTATACCAAGGAGAGTTCTGAAACTTCTCCTCAACAGTTTGATGGGGCAGTCCTTCCTGCTCATCCAGGGCATTCATCATGTTAATATCAAGGGCCTGTAGATTAGAGTCAGCCATCAATTGGGCCAGGCCTTGACCTTTGATCAGCTTGGTGGGTTTGATTTCAATGTCATATTCTAAAATTGTAGCAATCCATTTGCCCCTTTTCCCATCTAGGTCTTGGGACAAGATATCTTTGACCACTATATTTGGCACATAGGCAATGGTGTGAGAATGCAGAATGTACACCCTAAAGTATTTTAAGGCCTTAATCAGGGCATAGGCCTGCTTTTCCATAATGTTGTACTTTAAGGGTGCATCTCTTAAGGCTTTACTGAAGAAGGCTATAGGCTGTTCCTTACCTTCCGAATTTTTCTGCAGCAAAACTGCAGCTATTGTGTGTGGGGAGGCAAATGAAAAGATCAAAAAATCTTTTGAGAAGTCAGGGCTGATAAGGACAGGGGCTTGGGTGAGTGCAAGTTTTACTGACTCAAAATATTTTTTGGCTTCAACAGTCCACTTGATTCCTGCATCTTTCTTTAGCATTTCAGTCATTTTCCTAAGATGCTCGGCAAGATTGGGGATAAATCTTCTAAGGAAATTGATCTTCCCAATGAAGGACTGTAGCTCCTTGATGTTTCTTGGATGTGTAATTTGAAGTATTCCCTCAACTCTCTGGGGGTCTATCCTAATCCCTTTCTCGAATATGATGTGGCCCAGAAGCTTACCTTCTTGCAGCCCAAAAACAGTCTTCTTAGGATTTAGGGACAGACCGTACCTTCTACATTTTTCAAAAACTTTCCTCAGATGTTTTAAGTGTTCTTCTTTTGTTTTAGAAAAGACAGTTAAGTCATCCAAGTAGATAACTATAAAGTGTCCAATCTCATCTGGGAAAGCAATATCCATTGCTCTCTGGAAGGTAGCTCTAGCATTCATCAATCCAAAAGGCATTTTCACATACATGAAGGTGCCCCATGGAGTGGTGAAGGCTGTTTTGAGTTGATCTTCTGGGAGTACCAGAACTTGGTTGTATCCTGAAAAACCATCGAGCGGGGAGATTCTTTTAGAGCCCACTACCTTCTGTAGGATATGCTCCATTCTAGGCAAAGGGTAGTTATCTTTCAGGGAGGCTCTATTGAGGTTTCTGAAGTCTATGCACAGTCTAATCTCCCCTGTTTTCTTCCTTACAGCCACTAATTTTGACACCCAATCAGAAAACCTTACAGGGACAATAATGCCTGCATCATACATCTTCTTAATTTCCTTTTCTACTGCAGGCAATTGTTTTGGATTAATTCTTCGAAGTTTCTGTCTAAAAGGCTTCTGATTTTCCTTTAGTGGTATCTTATGTTGTATAATGTTGGTGTCATAGGCCTTTAAGTCTTCATAGCTCCACGCAAACACATCAATGAATTCCTTAAACAAGTCAATGTATCTTTTCTTCATGTCTACAGGTATAGACTTAGCCAGTTTTATCATTTTGGGTTTGTCTTCAGTGCCTATGTTGCATTCTTCTACATCTGATTTTGCATGTTCTATTGTGGGCTTTTTTGCAACATCATCGAAATCAAAGAGGTCATCTAAGGGTGCTAAGCCTCTTGGTATGTTCTTGTCTTTGGCTTGTAGCACCTCCATTTCTTTTCTATCTGCGTTTTCACGTTTTATGGCTGAATCTCCAGTTTCTTCAGAAAAAAGAATTTATTTCTATACTACAAGGTGTTTCTAGTTCATCTGGGGAATCTTCACTTGGGCAGCTGTCATTAGATTTTGAGTCTGAATTAGAAAATTCAAACTCATTTCTGCCCATCAGGAAATCTTCAATCTGTTTGTCTCCTTCAAAGACCTGCCAGTATTTTTCATTGTCTGGCACTGCAGGCCTGAATTTATATTTAGTGATGATCTGTTGGTCAACTGGGGCTTTAGGATAAGAGATAGCTAGGTAGGCTAGTCCATTTGCAATAGCATTTTGACCCCTAGGAATGGATACTAAATCATATTCAATGAACGTTTTCAGCAAATCTAGAGTATCATTCCTATATGCCCTAAGCCTGGGGTGTTTTTCCAAATACTCACCATTCATCTGTTTGATTACAAACTCAGAGTCTCCTCTCACGACTATCCTACGGGCTCCTAATTTTTTCAACAGATTTAAACCCAAGATTAGAGCCTCATATTCTGCAATGTTATTCGTGCATTTGAAATGCAGATTGACAGCGTGGCTCTCCGCGTGATCATTTTCGGTGTTACGCAGCCACACTCCAGCTCCAACGCTTTGCCTAGTGCAGGACCCATCAAAATTCATTTCCCACAGGGGATCTTTGTTTACTTCCACTTCGCTTTCTACCTTACAGCTGGATTCACCATTAGGTTGAGTTGGGAGGTCTATACTAGGTTGTAAACTATCTTGTTGTTCGTAGAGGACATGGATGTCAGGGAGGTGGTTGGCTTGATGTTCTTGTTCTGTTTCTGTTTCACTTGGAATGAGAGATCCACCGCAGATCTTACAGGCTTCATTTCTGATTTCCTCTTCATTTTCAGTGTGCTTCCCGTGGTCTTCCTGGTCATATTCTTCCAGAGTGGCCATTATATGGAGGTCTATAGGCTCGGTGTTCTCGTTTGTATGCCTATTCTGGGACTCTGGCTCTTCTAAGGATTCATCATTACAAAAGATGAAGGAGTCAAGGTCGGTATGCACAGAATATAATGGTGAATTTTCAGGTTTCTCGGGGCTGCTGACTAGGAATTTCATTTGGGATTCTCTATACAGTCTTCTTAATTGGCCAAATATAGGGATAGTGGCATATGATCCATCCATCTGCTTGGTGCCTTGCAGTTTGGCTCCCCATGATCTTGACAACAACATGCCATACTTGGGTGGCACGTCTGCCACCACTACATCCATGACCATACATTTCGCAGGAATTTGAGTCAAACTCACACACAAGTCTTTGATCAGGCTAAGACATTTTACCCTACTCGAGTCAAAAGAATACAAGTCTTTATAGGGTCTGGTGATTTCGAGGCCTAACTTCTCCATGACTACCTTAGGCATTATATTGTGTGATGCACCAGAGTCATGCATGGAATTATGAAGGATCTTTTCATGAATGTTAAGACTGATATAAAAAGGTGGAACTACCCCTTCCTGAAATTTCCCCTCAATCTTGGGATCGAATAAGAGGGCAGGCTTATCATTACTCAAATTTACAGTGTCATTATTTATACTCAGATTTAATGCTTTCAAAATCTGGCCCTTATATACATCCTGAGAGGCCAGCTCAGATAATGGTACAGAGATTTTAATTTTTGCAATCTCACTTTCTAAACTGAAAGTGGATTGATTCTTGGGAGTGTTCAACTCTGTTTTATTTGCAACTACCTTAGTAGCTGAATCAGTTTGTGTTTTCTCATTATGTACATGTGTAGACATAGTTTTATCAGGAGCACTAACTGAGGTGCTAGTGCTACTGGTTGGTTGACTTTGTTTTTCATTGTTTTGGTTGCCTTTCTGTTGGTTTTTCTCAGAACTCTCAGCAGTTGATTTATCGTTTACATCAGTTACTTTAGAAGGTTTTTCAGGCCTCTTTTTGATGGTCACCTCAGGAGTTCTGGTTTTGGAAGTGTCTTGGTTCTTTTTTCTCCTGAGCCCATATTGTTCTCTGACCTGTAACATGGCATCTTGGTACCCAAGTGTGTACTCTTCAATTTCTAATCTTTCCTCATCCCAATATGAAGATGAGGGCTGATCATCCTCTGAGTCACAGTTCAGAATTGAATCCTCTGTTTCGAACATGTTTATCACATTCCCTTCAGACTCTTCTATGATTCCCTCATCCTCATCAAGAATGTTTTGGAAGGGGGGAATGACTTGCTGATCTGACTCTTTCTGTCTATTGGGGGTGTTGTTGTTTCTTCTAAAGTTTTGGTTTTGGTTTTGATTTTGGTTCCTGTTCTGAGTGATAGCCATCTTTTCGACCACTTGGCATAGCTTATCTAGATTCTTAGACAATATGTCAATATTAGGATCTGAAGTGGAGGCTATAGTGTCATCCTTGTATGTTACTCTCTTCTCAGCTCTCAGTTTGGCCCTTTTTTCAATCAAATTTGCCTCTATGTTTACTGCCCCTTTCTGCATGTCTTCCAAAGTGGTGTATTCTTTATCTTTGAGCTCATAGGGCATGTCAGCATCAAATCCATCGGGATATTTGGCCAGGGCCATACCTTGTGGAGGTTTCATGTGTGGGGGAAGAGCGTTGTAAATACTGTTGAATCTAGTGGTGTAATCATGAACACTTTCCCCTACGTTCCTCTTAAGGGATATGTATTCTGCTAGGAGCTGGCAAGGGTTTGCTCTAGTTTCCCATTTGTTGATGAAAGTCTGGTATAAAGCAGGGAGATCTTGGATACTACCAGCAGGTAGGTTTTTAAACCACTTTTTAACCTCTCCCCCCAGGCTCTGCGCAAAAATTCTCATTTTGATTGTTTCATCATCAATTTCCATATAGTCAAAAGAGTCCTCCATTTTATCTACATGTTGTTGTGCTGTTGTGGGCTCTTTAGCAGGGAAGTGTGGGATTTTTTATTGATAATCATCTGGTAAGAGCAGTAGAGGCTAAGGTAAAACTAGAGGTGCATACCAGGCTGCCATGATGATGTTCTGATGAGGTATAGGGTTGGCTTGAGCAGCTGGTAGTTGGACGACAGGGATGGTAGGACCAGGAGAAGTCTGTTGAGCAGATCTAGGGTGAGAAAGCCCTAAGTTTTGGAGAAAGTGGAGATCGGGTGGTGTGGAAGGAGGGGTTTCGCTGTCCCTAGTGTCTGGCTGGTCTGAAACACTGAATGACCTAGTTCTAGGTAGTCTGTTTTGGAGGTCTAGGTCGAAGAAAGGGTCTAATAGAGCTGCAAGATCTTCTGGTGCAGAATTGGCTCTATGAATGTTGCTGGAAATAGTTGATCTCCTACTCATAGGTGTTCTTTTAAGGATTTTCTCAGGATTATCAACTGTTTCAGGTGGGTTTGGATCAGGGAAAGCTCTTGTATGAATGGTTCTGTGAGCCAGAGTGTTGTTTATAAGCCAAGCAGCTTAGCCCTACTTGTTATTTCTACTGTGGTTAATGTTGTCTTGGGAACTGGCCTCCCTGTGGAGTCTTCATTATGCTTGGGACTGGTCTCCCAGTGGGGTCTTTAACGTTTAGGAACAATGGAGTCGCCGGGTGGAGGGTTTAGGATGATTCTAGCGTACCTTGTCCCACCCACAGTGCTCGAGGCACTATCACCTTTCATGAATCTCCTCTAAAGCAACAAGCTCCAGCCAGTCAGTGGAGGGCATTTGCAGATGTGTGCCCCCAGAGAGGATGAATCTGGAGAGGCTACACAGCGGCCTATCGAGGCCTACAATTGGGAAGTATGGTGGATATTGATAATGGTGATTCAAGAAGGTGCATTACAGTCAACTAATAAGGGTTTCAAGTTTACGAGGTTTAAAGAGTGTTTAGGCTGAAATGTACTCGAGAACTCCCAGGTGCAGAGTCGCCATTATGTTGGGGTTCCCATGTTTTGGCCAGGTTGACAGAGACCAAAAGATGAGACAACATAGAACCACTTTCAGACCTTAGGATCTAGCCCTCCTAGGTACAGAGAGGGATCTCTCTATGATTATCAAAGGATATATGTCTTTGAAGTTATCAATTGTGATTTTAGGCTAGTTATAGGCTCAAGGTTGTTTGTTTGATTGTTTGAGTTTGGTTGTTGAGAATCTGGAAGGAAGGTTTCATCATAAGACAAGGATGGGTAAAGAAGGAAGCTAGGCAAGGATAGATAACTCAGGGAACATCAAGGCCATTGGGCAATGGAGTCAAGAAAGGATTTACTTATGTTCAATGTGTAAGCTTCAGTTGGGCTAGTCATCTAGAGCATTTGGATCTCAAAGACTGATTGGTGGGATGGAACACTAAGGAATGAGAATGAAGGATGAAAAACCATCTGATTTCGTCTATAGATCAGGCCAGAGGTCATTTAACTCCAGGCCTGCTTGGACAAAACCATAGGCAACACAAGGGGTCTTGAAAAGGTTTGTATGGAAGGGCAGGTTATGAAGAGGCAGCGACAGGATTTACACCTCCCAATGTTCCTAACCTCTTTCAATTAAATCTTAACAAAGACATCTGAACACTGATTCTATCAACTTGCACATCAGAGAGCAGGCAATAATTATCCACTACACTGGTTTAGTCAATTAAAAACAATATTCAGATACACATATGAGTAGAAAACATTAAAGACTGAGAGATCTGGGACATAAGGTACCTAACAAGGGTAAATCTTATGTCATGCGTTCAGATGTCAGTCAGAAGAAGATGAAATGAAATGGAAATAAACACAGAGATAAGAAAAACATCACCAACTGCTGTAGATCAGGATCCAATGAAAACTGCTTATCATGTTAAACACAACACCAATCAGGTACATCACTGCCCAAATCTTTTACATTCAGCCTGAATACATCATATTTCTCAGCCTGTCATACAACTATTACACATGAAACTTGGCTCGGGACAAAAATGCTTGCAATTCACTGATAATCCAACAACAACCATTACAATGATATCCCTCTGTGCTTTATAGCAGAAGAGACACAGAGGACCGACTGAGGAGGTAGGTGAATTTTAAATGTTACATTTAAACACAACAATGAATGCAGGGCCAAGGCCCATTCTGCTTGATATGCTGTATATTTAATTTTTGTCACCTTCCTCGTGAAAGAAAGATCTGCTCCGGATATGATTTGACCTTTTGGCTGTAGTACTCCAGGTGATTTGAACAAAATGAAAGAACTTGCTGAGGGGTCTGCCTCATGGATGTTAGATTGTTTTGAACTATAGCTGGGACGAGAAATTCCTTCAAGGACACGGCGCATAATAAAGACTGTATTGGAGACCTGTCCTTTATGGAAAAACATTCTGCTGATAAGAAAACCTTGATATTACCTCTTATTGATGTTCAGGATCTCCAGAATCGATCCTCGGGGTCTTCAAAATTATGCTTTGCCTCTTTAAACCTCTGTTTCAAGGCTCAAGATCTTCGTTGACGCGCATTAATCCCTCTGCTCTGTACTGAAAATCCTTGCTGCTTCATTACTGCCTCTGTCAAGTTAGCTCGATCTTTTAATCGCGCCGGAAGGATTTTCGGCGTTTGAACTCTGCTCTCCATTAATGTGAGTCCTGACGGCCCCATTCCTTGACTTTCCTGATGGTACTGGCTCATTAGATTTGATCCTGACTGCGCCGCTTGCCATTGAGGTAGTACATTGAACAGCGGCGGTCCCATCCTCTAGAAACTCTGCAACACAGCAAACTTATGAAGAAACAGTGGACGGAGCAACGAATGCAGGGTGAACGAGACGGTGGTGCGGCGGTGGCAGAAACAAAGCTATTATGATGAAAATGCAGTGGAGTGGTGGAATGTGTAGACAATAGGGTTTGGTAGAAATATGCAGCGCAGACCGTTGGATTGAGGCCTAGAGATGGAGATCGACGGCGGAGATTTGACCGGCGTAACAATATATGAAACTTAACAAAAACAAACGAAATGCATGAAATGCGACGGAGATGAATGAAAGAGTGGGACCCAGGGGAGGCGGAGGGCGATTAGATCCTGACCGTTAGATCCCAGATCCGATGGACGGTTAGGATCAAATCGGAGGATCGCAATCGGGGGGAGGGCAAGGGTGACACATTCAAAAAGTTTCGATTGCGATCGGGGCGATGTTGCGATTGAGCGATGACCGTTGATCTGCAGAGAAAAGGACGGTCCAGATTGAATCGGAAGATAGAGAGAAGGACTCGCGATCAATGGAAAAGGGAAGAGCGATGGTCGTTGGATCATGTAACAGACGGACGGCCAGGATTTAATCGGGAGATGGAAAGAGGGACTTACGATTGTGATCGGGAAGGGTCTGTGATTTAGCACTGACCGTCGATCTGGCGGGGAGATCACTGATGGAGAACACAATCGGAGGGGATCTGCGATTGGCGGAGGACCGTCGGATCAACGGGAAAATGGACGGCGGGGATTAAATCGGAGGATCGCAATCGGGGCTATTCCAATGTGACTTGCGATTGCGATCGGAAGGGGGGTTGCGATTGAGTGACAGCCGTTGGATCGTGCAACAGATGGACGGCTGGGATTGAATCGGCAGACAGCGGGGAAGGCTTGCGATTGGAGGAAATGGGAGTGCGATGGCCATCGGATCTGCGGGAGGATGGATGGCCAGGATGAAATAGGAAGGCGGAGAGAAGGGGATATGATCGCGATCGGAGCGCTGTTGCGATTAAGCGCCAACCGTTGGATCTGGAAGGGAACGGACAGCTACGATGCAATCGGGGAATCACCATCGGGGCAGCACAACTGGGGTTTGCGATTGCGATCGGACATGGGTTTGCGATTGAGCACTGGCCGTTAGATCTGAAGGCCAGATCAACGGCTCAGAATGGATCAGAGGATCGCAATCGGAGGTTGGAGCAGGAGGCTTGCGATAAATCGGAGGTTACGATGTGAATGTTGCGATTGGCGTTCCGCCGTCGGATCATCGCAGAAGATCAACGGTGTAGGACACGCTGCGAGACTTAACGAGTTAAACAAATCGCATCGGGCTTTTGCGTTATAACGAAGGAATCTGCACCCACCCGATCTTCCGATTGCGATTAGCGCCTGGGACTTAAGCGCTTGGTCCCAGCGCACGGGCATGTGTGGGGAAGTGGTTAAGGGGCCGGCGGGAAAGGGGCTAAGCCCTATTACATGGTCGGAAAGTGGGTTTTTTTACCCCTTTTAGTGGATTTTGGAGGTTGGGAAGGGGAACGATAAGGGGAAAAATGGGAAATAAAGAGTAAGGGAAGGACTTAAGGGGATTTTTTGGGGGGATTTGAGGGGTAAACGGGAAAATAGAAGGGGAGCCAAGGGGGGATAAAAGAGGCTAAATGAGGGTAAAAGAAAGGGAATTCAGACAAAGGGAAAGAGGGGGAATTGATGTATGTTGCAGGGGTAAAGGAAGGAATAATAGGCCCTTTTAGCAATTTACTAGCAAAGGGGGATTTGTATTAGGCACAGCAACTGAGAGACTTCAAGGAGGATGGGTTTTCAGGGGAAAGGCATTCCTTGAAGACTCGACAATGATTTAGCCCCCTATTTGCTTGTCAAAAATTTCATATGGGGGCTAACACCATAGAAAAAATTATTTCGTAATACATTTGTAGAGATATATAGATGAAATTATCCCCTAGCCACCACTATACTATACACATTTATTTAATGGATAAGGGTTCGTAGTTATCATTCAATGGAATCACTTCTAACCAATATCGATCTCTATTTATCTTCTGGATTGTTCTTGACATAATGGCCACCTTCTTCGATGTCGTTCCTTTGGATGTTCGAAAAGAGATTTTATTGTTGGAAAGTAAAGAGGTTGCGGGTCTCCCTTATCACTCAAATTTCAAGGTGATGGGCGAGGATTTGAAATGAATTGAGACCCTGGAAAACCTTGGAAGAAACACTTTTCTATCACAACTCGCTGGCCTTACACCAACAAATGGCTACTTTGTCTCACATAGTACTTCAAGATAAACAAGTTGAGACCTATAATCTATTTTCTCCCCTTGAAGATGTCAAAAGAATGCTTAGTAGCCTATGGTACTGTTTCGATAATGTGGACCCCTAATTGGCTCACGTTGAAGGTTTTCTAGTTAGTGACTCTGCCTCCAAGGACCTTACTGATCCTCCAGTTGATCATATACAAACTCCTATTATAATTTCCTATAATAAAGTTCAGGGATGGTACAATTTAGATTTTTTGTTGTTATTTTTAGTTTAAATGGCTCATGGCTACATATAGTGTGATAGTCGACTTTTCTAAACATGTTTTGTAGACCTCAAGCATGGAAATTATGTTTTATTGTCACATGTATGAGATTGTATGAATATTTATGGTCTTGTTGATGGTGGAGAGAGTATCTAGAGTGGCTCTTTGTTTGGTCTCGCTGTACATGCTATGGAAGTGGAGGATTCCCATTGTTGTTGTCAATATTATGCTTACCTGGTCTTTTGACGGCGGTTTATGTTTATGTTTTCATGTTCCTTGGGTTTTGGTGCTAGCATCAAAGTATACTATGTTTCCTCTCATTTTATGGGCACCTGCTACTTGAATTTTGGCAATTGAAGCTTGATTCAACATATGCTTTCAACTTGGCTTGTTTTGGGATGGATGAGTATGTTCGCCTCTAAGAAAGTGGTTACTCTTTCCATGTTAGATGGTAGATGTGGTTTTGTGTAGAGGACACTTAGGAAGACTATGATTTACTCATGTTTCACTCTGTCAAAGGACGCTCTTTTCTAGGTTTAGAGCTATATTTTCTTCTCGTTTTCAAGGCAACTATCCTGGAAGCACATTAATTTTTGGTTTATGTGCATTATTTCTCTAGAATTGTCTCATTTTATGAGGGGCCTAAACTCTTGATGCAAATCTTTAGTTGTTGTTGAAATGGAAATTTGTTATTACGGTAATAGTGTTTTTGTCGTTCTGGGATCTTGTGATCGTTGGAGAAGCTAATGCTTTTAGAAGTATACAAATTTGATGTTTAATATATCAATGTAAATATTCTATTGTAAATATGTTATTTCGATATGAATATGAAGTATTTTAATTTACAAAAAATTATGGAGCAGAGAACAATAACTTCATCCTCGCTAGGGATAAAACTTCCAACTAATCAAACTATTTAGCATGTTTATAAATTTTAAAACAATATGCAATCTATTTTGGAAAAAAATAGTTGAAAGTTTAGTCGTCTTTGTTTGTGCACTAGCGAAGCCATGTAATAATACATTTGTCATTTTTTATATGAAATTATTAGATAACTTAGGGAAATGTATAGTTAAAATTAAAGCCACTTGTAATGTTTGTTGAGATAAACCAAGAGAAATTTCATTTTTAAAAAATATCATATAGAAATATATTATAATTTATTTTGAAATATTAAATATAAAATTTATTATTGATATCAATTTTAAAATATAGAATTAAAAACAAAAAATAAATAATTCATTTTAATAATTTTTTTTTTTTAATTTTTATAATAAAATTAAAATAATTTATAATTTGATTTATTTGATAGGTTTTAAAAATTAAAATTTGAACTCTTCATCCTGTCTGTATTTCAGGTATGTATTCCAATGAAATAAGAAAGAAGAGTAAATTTACCAAAAAAATTAGCGCGAAGACATATTTCAGAAATCGGGCAGGACAAAGAAAAAAATCTCTAAGATGCCTCTAACCGATGGTCCTCTTGCAAGAGCAGACGAAAGGAAAATAGATTGCAGGGATGTTTTATATAGCAACCCAAACCGCACCTCACACATTAGAGGCTTGTTTTCTGTGCCATATAAAGCCCTGACCAGCCAAAGGCGTGTTTTCTACGCCAGATAAAGCCCCGACTGGCCAACAGGCCAAAAAAATCCACTGGATCCTGCAGGTTATGAGGGCCTGGCTGGTGCGACAAAGCTCGGCTTCAAATCCGAGTTCGAGTTGGGGTTTTAACTGTGGGGTTATCCAGGTGAGGGCTTTGAAAGGCTCTGAGTCGATGAATGTGTTGTCTCTGTACTCGGCTTCTGAAGGGAAAATATGGGTCAAGGCTGCCAAGCTCAAGGATGAGCAAGAGACTTTGAAATTGAAGAGTGAGGGTTTTGAGCCTACGAATCTAGTATCTATTAGTTTGATTAAGTGTTGTGTCGTCGATTACAATGGTCGGATGAGCAAGGGACTTCGCAATTGAAGGGCGAGGGTTTTGAACCTACGAATCTGGTATGTATTAATTTGATTAAGTGTTGTTTTGTTGATTGCAATGGCCATGTTTACTCAATTCGGCTTTCGATTTAGGGCAGGACAATGGGGTCAGGGTTTGGCCCCTGCGGCCTATGGTCAAGGGAAAGAAAAAAAAAACTTTACATGACAGGGTTTCCATGTACAAAATTAGCATAGATGAAGTGTCTATGAATGGGGCAAAGTTGGGGATTCAGATCAGAGAAATTCACAATTGATTTCTGTGGAAATTGTGACAAAGAGCATCAAGGGCAAGACCAAAGCCCCTGAATCGCAAGTGGAATTTGTTCTGAAAAAAGTGTCTGCGATGATACAATTTTTCCGATTGGGAGCTGTAATGGCAGTGAAATGGCTATTGTCGATATTGTAAAAGGCGTAGACTTTAGAAAAGCCTGCAAAAAAGAGATCAATTGTTCACCATCTGCAGATCGTCCAAAGAAGATTTTGGTCATGGGACTCCATTATGGTGAAAGAGGGCCAGATTTCAAGGGGATTCCTAGAAATGGAGTGATAAGGAGTGTCAATGGAAGCGTTGTTTAAAAAAAAAATGGTGAAATATGGTCAAAGGGGCCCGTTGCAATGGAGAAACACTTGGTGTTTTACATTGGGTGTAGAAGTTGCCCTCCTGAAAAGAGGGTTTTCATATTGGATACAATTCATCAACGGAAGGTTTTGTTTCGTTTGTATGAGAGGCCGGGTGGGGAGGAAGAGGAGCAGCAGAGGAGGAAAGATGGTGCACATCATTTTTTACTGTAACTATGAGAAGACATTCAAGAAGCCTCGGCATCCCTACGAGAAGGAGCGGCTGGACGCAGAGCTGAAATTGGTGGGAGAATATGGGCTGTCAAACAAGAGAGAACTCTGGTGGGTTCAATGCATGCTGAGCCGCATACGAAATCCAACATGTATGCTTCTGACGTTGGACAAGAAAAACCCTCGCCAGATATTCGAAGGAGAAGCCCTGCTGTGGCGTATGAATAGGTATGGTCTCCTGGACGAGACTCAGAGCAAGCTCAATTACGTTCTCGCTCTGGCCATTGAGAACTTCTTCGAGCACCGCCTACAGACTCTCATGTTCAAATCAGGGATGGCCAAGTCCATCCATCATGCTTGTGTTCTCATCTGGAAATGCCACATCAGGGTTGGTAGGAAATTTGTGAATATTTCATCTTTCATGGCAAGAGTTGATTCACAAAAGCACCTTGATTTATCACTTACAATTCCTCTTGGCGAGGGACATCTTGGTCGTGTGAAACAAAAGAACTTGAAGGTAGCATCAAAGAAGGTTGCTGGTGGAGATGGTGAGGAAGAGGATGAAGAATGAGGCCTAACAGTATTAGTGGCCAAGAATAGCTATCTGCACACTCTCTTCTTCTGTGTGAAGCTCTTCGATTTTGTTAAAAGAACTTTTTTAGCTGGATTTTCTGGTTACTACAACAACTGGTTGTGAAACTTTGTTAAATTGTAAATTTGGCAATAGTGAGCATGAATTTAAAATTTTGTCAGATTACTAGCTTCTGTAAGATGTTTGGTTTGTTAAACATTCGTAGTAGGTTAGAATACACTTCAAAATTTCCTGGAGTTTGATCTATAAGGTATTTGATTATATCGTTATCTATATATTTTATGCAATTCTCGAAAACTTTTCTTTTGGGGTTTTTGCTTACTCACCTAGAGGGAATCCCATGACATGTTTTATTACCAGTGAGTCCCTTTGATCACAACCCATTTTCCATCCTATTTAGATATTTTCACCCATAAATTTCTGCATATAGCGTGGAGCAGAGAAGTGTTGCAGACAAGAAAATAGTCTTACTATCTGGTCTTTCTTTGGCTTTTGTGTCGTTTGTGTCTATAACCTTAATTATATTAAGCTTTTCCAGTGCTAATAATTACACTTTCCAAGAAATAGCTACCATGACTCACTAGCCAAGTCCCATTCTTTTTTTCAAAGGACAGTGCTATGAAATTTTCCTTCAAATCAACGAGTGAATTGGAGGGGAGACTTTGGCCTTTCCGATGGCAATCTATGAAACGTAATGCCCACAATGCGAACAAAACAAAACAATTAACTTTATTCCGAATTGATGCAATTAAATGGCTCTTGCTCTCCTCTAATGTCTTTCGTTTCAATGATTTTGCGGGTAGATTTGAAGGGAACTGTTATGATGCAGGAGATAACGTAAAATTTGGATGGGCCATGTCATTTTGTGTAACCCTCCTTTCTTGGGTAGATTCTCAGTTTTACTTGGTGTTTTACATAACTGTTTTAGATGTTGTAGCCAATTGGGTAGATGGTATTAGATGCAACTACACCAATTCTAAAATTGTGTGTTTGGTCCAAGGAACAGAGGCCTTTCCTAATGTGCACAACAACGAAACAACAGAAAGGGGAATTGAAGTCGGTAAGTCTAAGATTGCTGCTTTTTTGGATATCGAATTGACCTGCATATTTCATTTTTTTGCTGTCAAATATTTAATAGTGTTTCAGTTCATTTCCACTCTAGAGACTCTGGCCTTTCCAATGGCATTCTATGAAACACAATGCCCACAATGCGAACAAAATAATATAATTAACTTTATTCCAAACTGATGAAATTAAATGGCTCGTGCTCTCCTTTATTATCTTCCGTTTCAATGATTTTGAGGGTAGATTTGAAGGGACACTGCTATGATGCAGGAGATAACGTAAAATTTGGCCAGGCCATGTCATTTAGTGTAACCCTCCTTTCTTGGGTAGCTTCCTAGTTTTACTTGGTGTTTTACATAAGTGTTTTAGGTGTTGTAGCCAATTGGGTAGATGGTATTAGATGCAACTGCACCAATTCCAAAATTGCATGTACAAGTTTGGTCCAAGGAACATAGGTCTTTTCTAATGTGCACAACAATGGAACTGCAGAAAGGGGAATTGAAGTCTGTACGTCTAAGATTGCTACTTTTGTGGATATCGAATTGAACTGCATATTTCATTTTTTTGCTGTCAAATATTTAATAGTGTCTCAGTTCATTTCCACTCTAGAGACTCTGGCATTTCTGATGGCAGTATATGAAACGTAATGCCCATAATGCAAACAAAACAGAATAATTAACTTTATTTCAAACTGATACTAAGCATACTAATAACGGAAATACTCATTTTTCATTATGTTTACTACTTCCTTCTCAAATTACTAATGTTATAATGTTAACTACGATCAGTTGTATTGTAGTAGTTTCAAATAAGTAATTTTTACATGTCGTTTGCACATAGAAGATTGACAACCTACCACAATTCGTTGATGAGCCCTGGCCACACATGTCGGGCCAGCACCGTGTTTTGGGTAATTTTGTGACGATATGGTACCTTTCTTTTTTTTTGTAATGAAATAGATCTATGTTTTCATCATTCTCTGAAATAAACTCTGCATAAGTGACTTATGTGAGTTCTGAGATGGAGAATTTTCTCGTAGACAATGACCTCATTCCAATTCTGGTAGCAGTATCATTACACATTAGTAGTAGCAGAATAATATTGTTGTTGATATCACATTTCTCCTATATGGTATTGGTCAATATTGATCTGCTACGGAAACAATCTTACCCTCATTTCTCTCCCAACTATGAATTCATGTTAACGCAATCAACATTGGTTTAGTGTTAATGAATTGGTGCTGCTAATGGTGAGCTCCATGTTCATGTTGTATTTCTGGATGAGGCTACTTGTAGGTTGTGGGTAACTTTGACCCCCCAAAAAATAAAATAATAATGCACTACTTCATAGCCAAAAGTCATTGAATTGTACAGCCGATCGTTTTTGAATAAACAGCAGTTGCAAATGACTTTTTGGATCAAACTGCTAGAAAACAGAGCACCGGAAAATGAAAGCATATGTGAAGTGTTTTGGAACCTGCACAGTGGAATATAAGGGTCTATTACGAAGAATTAGGAGTTGATTTTTATGCAATTAACAAAGAACCAAGGTAATGACCTTAGATTAGAAAACCATATATCAAGCGAGCCTGGTATCGAAGACTAGATCAAGTGCACACGGCTATAAAAAAAAAAAAGCCTGGTATTTTCAGTTCATTTCCACTCTGGAAACTCTGGCCTTTCTGATCATAGTCTATGAAACGTAATGCCCACAATGGGAACAAAACATAATAATTAACTTTATTCTGAACTGATGCAATTAAATGGCTCGTGCTCTCCTCTAATGTCTTCTATTTCAATGATTTTGCTGGTAGATTTGAACGGACACTGCTATGATGCAGGGGATAACGTAAAATTTGGATGGGCCATGTCATTTAGTTTAACCGTCCTTTCTTGGGCAGCTTCTCAGTTTTACTTTGTGTTTTTCTCAATTTTACTTGGTGTTTTACATAAGTGTTTTAGATGTTGTAGCCAATTGGGTAGATAGTATTAGATGCAAGTGTCGCAATTCTAAAATTGCCTGTATGGGTTTGGTCGAAGGAATAGAGGCCTTTCCTAATGTCCACAGCAATAGAACCACAGAAAGGGGAATTAAAGTTGGTAAGTCTAAGGTTGCTGCTTTTGTGGATTTCGAATTGACAAAGTCAGTAAGCTAAGGTTGCTACTTTTGTGGATTTCGAATTGAATTGCATATTTCCTTTTTTTGCTGTCGAATATTTAATAGTGTCTCAGTTCATTTCCACTCTGGAGACTCTGGCCTTTCCGATGGCAGTCTATGAAACGTAATGCATGCGAATATAAGTGTGATGCATTATTAGTTTCAAGGTTGCTTTCCAGAATTGTTAAGTTTTGGAAACTTGTTTTTCTCTTGGATTTAAAATGATTGTTGTTAGCTTTAAAAAAAATGGAATTTATTCTTTTTTCTTTCCATAAAAAACAGAGATTTAAGGTAATTAAAATCATTATTTGGGAACTTGAAATGTAGAAACCACCTTCAAATAACATTTAAAATGATTTGTTTGTTTTTTTTTAAATATTATTTCATATCGTCTCTAGAGAGACAATAGTTTGAATTATGGACATATAGTCTCTATAGAGACAATACGTTGTTTATCTCAGCTATTGTCCATAAAGAATGTTATTGTCTCTACAAAGACAAAAATGAAAGTGTCTCTACAGAGACAAATTGTAGACAAATAAAATTGTCTCTTAAAAGACAATAATGCGTGTCTTTATAGAGACAATAATAATATGTGTTCTATATTGTCTTTATAGACACAATTTTTTGAGACACTAATTTTGAGACAGTAATTTTGAGACACCCGCTTAAAGACAATATTTAAGAAGATACACAATGTTATTTTTGTCTCTAATTAAGACAATTTACTAGAAAATTGTCTTAAAACACTCCACATGTAGTAGTGAATGTTGACTCTAGATAGGCTTCGTGGCTTCAGAATTTCTCTCTTCCATTCAGGTGTTAGAGATAAAAGCGGCATTCCTCTTGCAATATCAGTGATTGCATTCACAAATTGTGAAAATCCTACACCGTTGACAGTGCAAGAGCACAACGCCGAGAATGAACCCTCCGCAAAGGAAACGCGTCACCTTCCATTAAGACAAAAGATTTCTTTTGTCTTAAACAAATGTCTTAAAATGCCCTTGGTGTAGTAGTGTTCAGGCCAAGGGGAACCATGAATGGATTACTATGAAATATTTTTTCAAAGTTGTTACTTTGAATTACTTTCAAGAAGATTTTAGATATATATTTTTGTCTAAAGAAAACAAAACATAACAACCAATGATACCAAAACAGTTTTACCTACCCAGAGCATAATAAACAGCACAGCATAGTAATTTAATCTTTATTATATTGAAAAGGAATTTATAATTACTCACGATCCCTTGTATTTTTGTTACCTGAACAACCAGAGGAGGGATGTCATGATGCTCATATGTCACTGGATACTCGTAGAGCAGTTGCTTCAAGCATGGTGTGAACTGGGCCAAGTATCCAACTTCCTCCATACTACAGTTTGCATGCCTTCAACGAACACGGCCCCTTCTCCTCTACAACATACCTCAACCTTCCCATTTGCAGCCTTTCTCATCCTTCCAGCCAGAGGATAGTAATGAACCAGCGCTTCGGAGATCGCATCTCGGATAACGTGAACTGGGTCGCCGTGGTTTTTTGGACAACCCCCATAAACGCGCAGGGTTTGACATGTGGTTCCCTCAAATAGATTGTCAATGTTTGACAGATAAAGGACTCCCATAGGCGTATTCTTGGCAGGAGCCACCAGAATGGGTAGCAGTGCAGTTACGGAGAAGCCAGTCAAGTAGTCACCGCCATTCTCAAACTTGCTCATTAAAAAGCGCTCGCCGCTGGACTCTGTAATCATAAATTTCAAGCTATCAAAAACTGAGAGAGGCTGCGACTATTGGATCTCTCACACAATTTTACTGAAAATTTTTAGTAAGGCGAATAAGAAGTTAAGAAGAGTGAGATCTGAAATTATCTGCCGAACTATCATATAGAGACTGATGGCTTCTGTGTTCGAGATGTGTATAATTAGTATAGTTATATTAAAATTAATTAAAATTTTTAATGTGGTTGATATAGTTAAAGGCTTTATAAATATAATAATAAAAAAATTATTGAAACACTCTATTCATACCTACATCATCTGATTAATTATGTATAAAAAAATTGTGGGTAAAAAAAAAATTACATATTGTAAAAGAGAATATTTTGCTAAATAAATTTTTCTTATATAAATGAATGTTATAAATAATAATGAGGAACTTATGGTGGAGGAACTTATTAGAATTGGAATAATCTCAAATCCCTAAAAAATTGGTGGATAACCAATTAGAAACCAATCTAATTTTTAAAATGTATTAAATGTAATGGTCCATTTCGTTGAATAAAATTTGTTTATATATAAATGAATGTTATAAATAATAATAAAACTTCTAGGGGATAGCCACTTGACACCAATTTAATTTTTAAAATTTATTAAAAATAATGGACCATTTTGTTAAATAAAATTTGTTTATATATAAATAAATGCTATAAATAATAATAAAATTAGTGGGCTAGGAGTCACTTGGCACCAATCTATTTTTTTAATTTATTAAGAGTAATGGACCATTTTGCTAAATAAAATTTGTTTATATATAAATGAATATTATAAATAATAAATTAATTGGTGGGCGAGGCTATCTTGGTGGGCGAGGTGTGCAATAATAAAATAAAATAGAAAACTATATTAATAAGTTTATAAATAAATATATAATGAATGTTGCACAGTAAAGAGTGAATACAAATTCAATTAAAAAAATTACTTATTTAAAAACAAAATGGAAATGATAGATCAACTAAATCTTTGAGTCAAAATTACATTAAAAAAATAATAACATATAATAAAAAAAGCAGTAATATGTCTTGATAAAATAAAAACACATTGAAATTCTCAAATTCAAAACTAAAATAGAGAAGGAAAATGATAAAACAACTCAATCTTATGTTCAATTTTCAAAAATATATACAACTCAATCAGTAGAAAAGAACAATAATATGAATTAATAAACTTAAAAACCCATTACCATTCTCAAATTTAAATTCAAACTCTTGGTTTGACAAATTTTTCATTTGATTTATAAGTTTTATAATTTCGATTTAAAAAATTAAAATTAAAATAGAAAAGGGAAATGATAGAACAACTAAACCTTAGGTTCAATTTTAAAAAATACATAAAAACACTATAAGTAGAAAAGAGCAATAATATGAGTTAACAAGGTAGGCCAGCAAGTCCCTGCCATTGATTAAAGGAAAAATTAAGGGAAAAACAACTATGGGATCCAGTGACTCTGAATAAAGGGGAAAAACAACAATTTATTTTAATATTACAAATAAACAAAATGACTAATTAAAAGAAAAACAAGTATGTTAAATATGGTAACTTGCTAGCTCTCGCCTGTTTTTGTTATTGTCAATGCTTCTGCCATTGATTAAAGGAAAACCAAGTATTTTTGTTATTGTCAATGCTCCTGCCACTGATTAAAGGAAAACCAAGTATAAGGAAAACCAAGTATAAGAACCAGTGAATCTTAAGCCAAGACAAGCCAAGCCAGTGATACAACAGTTTATTCTAATATTACAAATAATCAAACCAAAAGCAAGTGCATGACCTCTGAAATTTCAGACCATTGGGTTAATTGATATAAACTGGTTATGCAGATCATTAGAAGGAGATTGTGGATGGCTATATCCGTTTATTGGTAAGGCCAACGTGTGGTATATACAGAATTAAAGATGTGTTTGTAGAAATATCCAGCTAAAGCTAGATATGATGTCTATGTAGAAATATCCTGCCAGACCTAGATATGATGCATATGTATTTCCTCTTTGATAGGTAGTCTTAGTATGACCTATTGTTCCCTTTTACCTTTTAACTTGAACTGTACTAATTTGTGTTTGGGCTATGTATGTGTGCATTTTTTTAATATTAGTGAAGTCCAACTAAAACGTTTCTTAATGTCCATGGTATCCAATGTAAACACTTTTCATGGCAATAGTTTTGAAATAATATAGGACAATGAGAGGATTGATAGTATTCCAAAAATAGCTTTGATACTGGTGATTTTTAATAAGTTTTCAAGTTTGGTTAGGTATATATGTGTGTGTGTTTCGTTATAGCATATGTTAGGTTTTTGGCTCTTTTATTTATTTTTTCTTTAGGATATGTTTGGTTTTAAATCAGATCTGTTTCATGTGAGGGGAGTGTAAGGTTACGTCTTGATGGAGGTAACTGTTTTTTAACTGTTCGAGATATATCTTTGTATATAGCACTCTTATTTGTTAATTGAAATTTGTTGGACTAACTGATTTTCAGCCTACATCCAGAAGTTAAATGGGCCCAGAGGTCTTATAAATATTATATTACAATCGAGTTGCCTGATGCAAACAATCCAAAAGTGAAGCTTGAACCCGATGGAAAGTTTACTTTCTCTGCAACTACTGGGCAAGAGCAAAAACTTTATGAGCTTGAATTTTACTTGTATGATAGAGTGAATGGAGAGGTAGGAAGATCGAGGATACACTGCATACATTATTCATTTGAGTTGTATTTATAGAGTTAAACAATATTTATTTATCATGAGTTCGGTTGAAGTAATACTGACTTCCATTGTTCTTGTTTAGGAAAGCAAGATCAGTGTTGGTTTGAGAAATATCATCTGCATCGTTAAAAAAGAGGAAAATAAATGGTGGAAATAGTTGTTGAAGAGTGAAGCGAAGTGACTGCCTTTCCTTAAAGTTGACTGGGACAAATGGGTTGATGAGGAAGAAGAAAAAGATGATAAATTTTAGTAAGATGTTTACATAAATTTTGTACTGTATTTGTTTATGATTCCTATGTTATTTATTGTTTATTTCATTTGCACTAACCCCTTTCTGTGTTTTACTGCCTCCAGTTGGGTAGGACATGGATTTTCGTGGCATGGACTTCTCGGTATGTCCTATTCGCTATAAATCTGTGATACATTTAGGCATGTCAATACTTGGATTTTGTTCAACCATGAACTTATTTTTTTTAATTGCATGTATATTCAGAAACTGGGGATGGGTGATGATGATGACGAACTTGATATTAGTGATGAGCATGACGATGATGCAGATGATATTTCCTGATCTCTCTACTAAAAGATGTCCGGAACATGATATTATCTGTAACCTATTTACCATTCTATATTGATTCTGAATGATTAATATAAAATTTATCCATCATACTTTTGCAGATCAAGAGCCACCAGCAGAAGATGACCAGGTAGTAGAAGAACCAATAGAAGAATCAAAGAATGAGGCCCACATATAAGAAGGTGAATCTGATAAAGGCAAGGCAGTGTAGATGTGATTAAATATTTTTTCCCATGAATGATCATGGATCGCCCACCAAAGGATGTATGAAAGCTAGAGATGATATTAGTAAAAAAGGGTTAGGATGTTGGATGGGGAAGATGCGATTTTTATTTTTTCCTATTAGATAAATCACTTCATCATAATGCTAAAAGTTATGTAGTAATCTCGGTGACTTATAATCCCAAAACAATAAACTTGAATTTCTCATGTCCTTTGCCTGTTTCGCTGGCTGGCAGATCTTGAATTACGGGCCTCAGCGCAACTGGGCCGCTACTACTGTGTTTCACCATATCCATGATATACTTCAATAAAATTCAAATAAAATTCGAAATATGATAATTACATTGCATAATATATTACAATTTTCTTTTATCATTTTTAAATAGATTTTAGGTGATTATTTAAATAAATTAAAATTTTAAATAACACTAGAATAGTATGACACATGGTATCATACCACACAGGCCACACATGGTAGAAGTACACCACCACATGGCCCCATCCTGCAACCACATGTCCAGAGTAAAACAGAATGAGCATGCATTTTTCTTCTTGTGTGTACCTTATACTTGTCACTGCCATTTTCTCCGTTAAAGATATTGGTAAATGCCATTTTCTCTAGTAAAGCTTCCCCATGTTCCATTGGAAGCAACTCGTGTTCCATTCGAAGCAGATTACTCCAGCAACAATTGATTAGTTTCAGGGAGACAAGTCTATTAAGTGTAACACATGGAAAGCTAGTATCAGATTACTCTAGCAACAAGAGAGTAGCTGCAGGGCGAAGGGTCCCTGTGACACCATTTTTTTGGTCACCTAACCCATTATCATTAGATGAACCCAAGTACACCATGTAAGACCAATTTTACCCTAAGTAAAATTGCTTTCACCATATAAAATAACATTTGTCTATATTTCCTAGTCATATTTAACCCAAAACAAGGAAATCGATTAAATAAATCATTCTTTATTTAATTATTTCCTAGGAATAAGTTATTCAAATCATTATTTAATAATATTCCTAGTTAAATTTGACTAAATCATTTGTAAATAATTAAATAAATCATTATTTATTTAATTATATTCCCACCATCTCCCTAAAATAATAAATAAATCATTTATTATTTATTGTTTATAAATAAAGGAATTGACCCAAGTCAAAAAACCTTTTCCCTCCAACAAATATAATTAAATATTCCTAAAGGGTGATTCTATAATTTGATTAATAATATTTTATTCATGCACCGAGTTCTAGAACACCCCAATATTTTGTTATAAATAGAAGGGTTTTCCCCATTCATTAGTCACCTTCATTGCATTAGATCACACTGGATCTATTCTTGGTCACCATTTTACATTTTTTCTTTGTAAGCTCCCATTGAGTTCTATGTTTGTTAGGGTTTTCTACGACAATAAGAGAGAGGAATTTTAGATCTGAAACGTTGAGGACTTTCAAGAACCCATCCCACTGAGGAGAACCGGAAAACACCTTTCTTGTTTTCCTCTCAGGTGGCCCATTCTTTAGTATAATACAAATCATTCTTTTAAACACTTTGTTCTTGTCTTGTCTATTAGATGCATGGAGCCATATTATATTTTATCTGCTTAATGTATTTTTGTTCTTAGATCTGAATTTGTGTAGCAGACTTAAAGATATTTTGCAGCCATAATCGATGTTAGGGCTATTTTTTATGCGTAGCTAAAGTGATCTTTTACGACGAAAGATTCATACTAACAATTGGCGACTCTACACGGGTTTTATTTTACGACCACTGTCGTTTTATCTATTCTTGCATATCCAGCTATTTCAGACCCTAGGGTTTCTCTTTAGTTTCCTGTTTTTCCTATTTTTATGGTGCTTTTCACCTCTAAAACCCCCAAACAGTCAAATTTTTAACTTTCGTGTGTTTATGGCCTTATTGCGCAGGTGACAGACATCAGTCGTAGCTGAGGCGACAAATTTTTCTGAAATCTGCCGCCGAAAGAGCCGGATCTGCAGGTCACACTTATCAACCCAAAAAGTGCGACCTAAGCTTGAGGACACACTTTTCTGCCCCAAACCTGCGACTTGGATTGAAAACAGGTCAGAACCTGCGACCTGCAATTTTTCTGGAAATTTTTCAGCACTCTTTCTGGGTTTGTCTGAAGCTTCTGTCAGGGTTTTCCAGCCTCCGTCTCCACCCGTTTAGACATATTTCTAATATGTTTCACTCAAATAAGTGGGAATCTTGCCCCTTAGGGCTCTAGTACCCTCCACTTTTGGTGGGAGAGTTTTTGTTGTTTCAGAAATCTGAATTTCTAGAGTTTCAGCATTATTGCTTTCAGTTTTGATACCTTAGTTTCAGATCTCTTTAGATTAGTTTTTCCCCCTTTCAAATCACCTCATATAGTTTTTTTTGGGTTCATTTTTAGGGCCGCCTCATTGTCCCTCCTATTTTTAGCTGATCTCCTCCTTTTTAGCAGCAACCTTGCCTCTGCCTCTTTGTTGTTCTCTGCACCTATTTTCAGCAGACTTCCCCTTTAGATCCCTGTCCCTCCTGACCTTAGATCTATTGGCCTCTTTTTGCGTGCTTTGCCTAGTCTTTTCCCTCTTATAGATCAGTTTTGAGAGACTCGCCTTCTTGGGTTAAATTGATGCATTAGTAGCTGTTAATTTTCTGTTCTTTTTGTTTTATTTACTGCAGATTTATTTTCAGTTACATAACACACTTTTTATTTTACTCTCAAAACGTCTGGGTTTAAACAATTAAAATTAATGCATGCCACACATTGACCCTAAGTGAAGAAGATCCTGGTTAACACCGCTTGGACAAGACTTTAAAATCAATTGTCATTGCACCTCTCCACCCTTAACCTCACTTGATTTTGTCCCTCCCTGCCCTTGTCGGTTTTCTTCTTCCCGTCATCATTGTGCCCCCAAGGCGCTTCTCCCGGAGACTTCTTGGCCTTCACCCTTCCTCCTTCCCGTCTTCATCAAGTAAGTCCTCCCCTAAGTCCACACTCCGACTCTTCCTCTGATTGTTTGGGTTCTCCCCCTCCTCTTGGTTCCCCCCTTGTTACCTTCACCATGTCTAGTTCCGGACCTAGCCCTAACCCCAGTTCTACTACCGGGTCCATTTCCAGTGGAATCCCTATGGGACCTACCTCGACTGCCCCATTACTCCCTTATATGGCTGGCCTCAGTCTCCCCGATTTCAATCAACTGATCAATGATCCTATTCGCCACGATGTCAGTTAGCCTACTATGCCAACCAAGCTCCCCTCCGACATTCCCAAGTTCGAAGGCCTTTCTAGTGAAGATCCCTCTAACCATATTCGATCTTTTCACATGTGGTGTTCCTCCAATTCCATCACTGACGACTCCATCCATCTTCGATTTTTCCAACGCACGATTACTAGCGAAGCTTCTAAATGGTATGTTGACCAAGCCACCTCTTCCCATACCACCTTTGCGACCATTACCCAAGCCTTTCTATCTTATTTCCAGCTCACCCTTCGATACGACACTGGTACTGAACTTTTAACTTCTTTCCATCAATCCTCTTTGACCCGCCTTTCTGCTCATGTCCAGGAATGGCGGTGAAGATGGAGCTTGTGTCATGCTCCCCCCTTTGAATATCGGGTTTACATGGATTGGTTCCTTCGCTCTCTCTTCCCTCCCATTGCCAAAGATGTCGCATCCCATTTTCCCAAAACTGAACAAGCCGCCCTCCAAATAGCCTTGAAATATGACCTTATCTACGCCCAATCTGCTTATGTTTATACCGTCCCTCTTGACCTTCCAAAGCCCAGTGGCCCTAATGCCTCGGGGGCATCTCATTCTACCGACGGTATCGTTGGAGCTCTATCCCATACCTCTACCCAGCCTATTCCGGGCTTCCCTCCAGGGGGAGCCATCCCCTCCGGTACTTTTTTCCCTCCAGGTAGCATGTATCCAGGATATGGCATGCCTCCTCCTTTTTCCCACCCTCCTTCTTACCTCAATGTTGCCCATCCTACCCCTTATCCATATCCACAACCTGGTGTCCCAGCTCCTCCATCATTCGGACCTCCCACTCCTTTGCCTTTTCCACCCCCACAACCGTAATTACTACCCCCCCAAGGCAAGTCTTTGCACAGCAGGGGGCACCTAATTTTCTTCCTTCTCAGAGAAAGATAAAAGGCAACCAATCCACGTCTGGTAACTGGGGACTCAATTCTTCCAGTATTGACCCTACCACTGCCAACCAGCCACAGGGCCCTCATCCCAAGCCGGACAGGTCACTTCGTACCAATAAGCCCTGTTCGTGTTACGGTGTTTATGGTCACTACACTCACAATTGTCCCTTATTACCACAAATGCGGCAGATGTGGGAATCTCAGGCCACCGTGCGAGGACAGTACTCCTCCCCTGTTGTCCCTCCCACCCCAACTAATTCTCAACCCACTGTGTTTACCGATCCTTTCCTTCACCAGGGATTCGTGGCCATTCAACCTGCTCATACCCCGGTAACCACTCAACCTTCCCTTTCTGGTTCCTCTGATTACCAAATTCTCATGATGGCCTCTAACCCTTCTCTCACCATCAAACTCAACCTTCAAACTCAGTCCCGTCACTATTCCATTCCTCCCGTTCCCTTTGTCTCCGAGTTTCCATCTTTAGGTCCTACAGAGTCTCTGTCGACACCCCATGGTCCCTTAAAAATCCCTCCGCCCCAAGCTGCGGTTCATCCCAAGACTCATAAGGGACCATTACGTCGAAACGCTGCCTCTGGTCGGGCCGCCCATTCATATAGCATAGTAGATGATCTGGCACAATCCCCTGCTACCATTTCAACACTGGAACTTCTCCAGTCATGCCCTTCTCAAAAGAAGGCTCTATTATCTGCCGTGTGTGCTGTAGATCCTGCTGATGACCAATTGATTATTTTTTATGCCCATCAATTAGACCATCCCCCTCTTCCTCCTTCGGTTTCTTTCCAAATCCCAGTCAAAATTTGCAATGCCAATGTCGCTCGGTGTATTATTGATGAGGGGGCATCTAGCTGTGTAATATCCACTTCATTTTGGAAAAAACTCGGATCCCCTGAGCTGGCCCCTTCCATAATCACCCTTTGTGTGTGGGATGGCCATGCCTCCTAGCCCATTGGCCTCTTCCGTAATTGTCCTATCACCCTTGCTGGCAAGATGGTTTGTGTCAACGTGGAAGTTTTTCGACGCCCCTCTTGACTACAACATTATTTTGGGGCGAAGTTACACCTACGCCATGTCTACCATCCCATCTGTAGGCCACCGCAAGATGTTTTTCGCTCATAATGGAAAAATTGTCACGATTGACCAGTTGACTTACCATGAACCACACTCTCAGACCTCCCCTGAGTCCACCATCTCTTCTATCACCAATAAGCCAACTATTGATTCATTGACCAGTGTTTCCCCTAGTGTCTACAAAGACTCCTCCTTGCTTGGAAATTTTCCTGGTCCTCCTCCTTCTCCTGTCCCTTACCCCAGTTTAGCGAATGTTTGCATGATGCAATCGTCTCAGGCTAGTCTTTCACAGCCTGCTTCGGCTAGTCAGCAACCTCAATCTTGCCTATTGCACCCTGCTCCTAGCCCTTTTCTTCAGTCGACCGAACCTTTTTCGCCTCGACCTTCCCACCCCCCTCACACTTAGGAACCTCCCTATCCTCCTGAGTCAGTTCCCTTAGGTCTTCACCCTATGGGAGCCGTCCCTCCTGGTCATTGCCCTTGCGGTCAGATACCTTTCCTTAGCCCACCCCCTAGCGTCTATTCGATCCCCTTCATGGCCACCCTTTCCCTCCCTAATCTAACCTTGGGAATTCCAGTATGGTATCTTACCCCTCCCGCCGAGACCCCACCGGGCCACCCCAAACCATACATAGTTGTGACACTAGTGCAACCGATTTTCTTCACTCCGTCCACCGCTACAGTGCCCCTAGCCCCTCTTCAGGACCCTCCTCATGCGGCGACAACTACAACAAGGAAAAGAAAAACTCGAAAGGGGGCATCCAAAGAAAAGGTCACCGCACCTGACCCTACCCCTCCCCCACTCACCAAGCCTTGTGCCTTGTGTGACGGTATCGATCATCCCATCCATACTTGTCCTGAGTTTCCACGTATCCAAACCATGGTTAAAGTCACATTCCCTGAATCTATGGTTCCTGAAACCTCTGTTTCTCCCTCATCCACAGCCAAGAACCCAAAGACTCTTTGCACCAACAAACCCTGTGCTCTGTGCGGCGTCCATGGCCATTGGTCTCACAATTTTCCTCACCTCATGCATTACCGAGCCTCTTTAGAGGTCATTCGCGAGTACGAAGTTGAACAAAACCAATCTGCCTCTCCCATCCTTGCTCAATATGCGTCAAGTCTACTCGAGGATCCCCCTGCTACCATTGACATTCCTCCCCCTGATATTGAAATGTCGGAATCTGTTGCTCCACTCCTCTACCTATCATCATCCACATGACCATCAGAGTACATTCCCTCTAAATCCACTCCATTTGTTCTGCTTCATACTCCTTCAGACACTTTCTCGGGCTCTTCATGTTTTGACCATATTTTTACTTGTTCTTTTGCCCTTCCCCGTGATGACCCGTATCTGCGCTTCTCTTCCCGTACTGATGATTCAGGTAGATTTGCAGCATCGTGTGGTCTCCTTGACCCTTCCATCCCCTCCCATAATCACGATCATACCATCTGTATCTTCGATGTTCTTCGTAGCCTGAGTCCCCGCTCTTCATGACATTGTTCTCATTCATCCCCCTCTCGTCGATCTATGAGTCCTAGACCTCTTACCAAGATTTCTCTCTCCCATAGCCATCATTGGATGTCTATCCTCTATTCACGCTGCCATCCTTGTTCTCATCCCTCCCATTACTTGTCTTGCGACACTATTACATCAGCCCTCTCCTCTACCCATTATCTTGGCTATGCCGATGGGGCAAGTGGCTATTCCTGGAATCTCGCTTCGGCAGCATGGGCCATCTTTACCCCCTTGCATACCCTGGTTCCTACAAATGGGGTATGCATTGGTAATGCCACCAATAATCAGGCTGAATATGATGCAGTGCATGGTATCTTAGCTGATGCCCTCTCTCATCACATCCTCCATCTGCATGTTCATTTAGATTCCTTGCTTCTTGTGTTACAACTTAATGGTGTCTATCGTGTGCATAACCCTATCCTATTTAGACAATATTTACGAGTGAAACTTTTCATACGTGCATTTACATCCATTACTTTCAACCATATCCCTCGACGTCAAAATCACTACGTCGATCAAATTGCAAATCATGTTCTAGACTGCCATTTATCACACAAAAGATAATAACATTTCACATCATCCACAAAATATACATAAATCATATATGAATAAAAACACTCTAGGCACACCCATAGTAGGTTCCCCCCAACACACTCTCTACAATCATCATCTACCCTCCAGTGATGTGATGGAACGCCTGGCTGCCAAAGATCCGTAACACTGCTACGGCCATTGCTCAGGTCTCCAACCTCTCGAGATCCCCAATGGATATCCGTGTCCCTTTAACTCGGACACCCGGTCGACAATGTCGATCAACAAAATCCATAATGTTACGTCCCCGCGGTAACACTGGCTGCGTATTTCCCACCATCCCTAATGGTGGGAGACCAGACAAGAAATATAGATCCTGGACCGTCAGCTCAATCCTGTGCCCCTGCACTATAAATGCCTCATGATCTGGATCCCAGTAACTCATAATCCGGGCCAACAAGGGCTCTCCAACCCTCATCAAAGGGTTCTCCAAAAATTTAAGAACCTCATACCTAGCCAGTGCACGATGAACACCCTGATCCACTTGGATTTCCGTCCGTAATGTACCTAAGTCTCTCTCTCTCCACTTGATCTGTATATCTGCCATATCTGCACAAAACCATCATTTTTGTCAGTCTCCAGATCAACAAAACTGCATTAACCTATACCAAAACTGAATCTCAGCCCATACCAGCATTGAAACCTCCCACATCTACTAGGTCGCACTTTTTTTGCAAAACCTGGGTCAGGTCGCACTTTTCATGGCAAAACCTACGTCCCAGGTCACAGATTTTGCCCCAAAAAGTGTGACCTGACTGTAATGATGAAGTAGGAGCAGTTACTGAGATTTAAAACCCTAATCTGCAATTTCAATTCATCAAAAATAAAGTGTAGGATTAGGCCTCTTACCTGCAACTGACGGATCATGATTCCAACAGTTGGTTTGTCTGCTACGATCATCGCAAGATTTAGGGCCTTCTCTCCTCTCCACATTCACCACAGCTACCCAAGAAAATGAATGATTTTGGAGGGAAAATGCCTTATTAGAAGAAAACCCCTATTTTTTCTTTCACCCGGTACGACCAAACCGTAGCCCCATTTGAAACACCGTCCACACCGTTGGAAAGCTCTCACTGAGCACTCAAATGGGTATCTGTCAGTTTTTCATGTTTTGATACTTCACCAGGACACATTTTGTCCATGAAGGGTCTATTCACCTCTTCTTAAAATCAAAATTTTTCACTTACGACACGTGTAATTGGGGCACCACTTTGCCTACTTACTTGTCTTCGTTCGTGTTGATTTTCGTCATGAGCTACCCTATTGTACTCATGCTTTTATGGTCCCCTATTGGACCCGTACTATGAGGTAGCACCATTGAGTCACCCTTGTTTAGAGCATCCGAGTCGAGTCATCATCACATCCATAGAGTCTATTCCAAGTCCCTTTGTACCCCACAATAGTCCTCCATCCTTTATTTCTTAATCCCTCTCTCGTGTTGCCCATTATGGCCTTCAGTACCCTTGTCCCCTATCCCTCATGATATTGCGTCAGTTGCTTCCAAGCCATTCATGCCCTTTATGCTCTAATAAGGGAAGTCGTCCAACCGCTCCTCCGTATCCCTAATTCCATCATCATTATCAGTATCTACTTGTTCGTCGCTCTACTATTTTCCCTCGTGCCTTAATTGGGGTTCCCTTAGTGCCTCACCTATGGCGGACCTACTTTTGTCGACATCAACTCATTTACTCCAGAAGCCGGGTCTAGGGGGGAGTGTACTTTGGTTCAAGCTCTTCTCAGCCTGATCGTGATCTATACACTTGATGGTCCAGTGATGCAGCAGTAGCTATTGGTGATTCCCGGGCATGTGTGAGATGTCTCAACCCTCATGAGGGGGTGGCCCTGCAGGTAGCCCCCCACATGCCCATATGACTTCTTCATTTCCGCCCTTGATGCAGCTCCTCTCATTTGATGATATCGACCTCAACAGCTTGCAGCACCTCTTCGATTTGCATATATCAGTCAGATTTTGTGAGCCCTTCCCCGTGTGTAGGGAGCATTTGGGTATATTTGTATCTCATGTACTAAAATATTCTTGTATAAGTCCCGAAGGTTATTCCAGGCATCACATGTATGTGGGATTCATTATTTTTATCTGGCTCATGTTTAGGCCAGCACATGCTTCATTATTGCATTTCGTGGTTTTCCGAGCGCCTTATTCTTGGTATTATTTTCTCAGCGGGCATAGCTATGCCTCCCCCGCTGCCTTTAACACTGGTACTACTTCATCAGCTAGAAACTTGTTGCACCTATAAGTCTCATCTCCTCCTGGTCTAGTCCTTTAGCACATTAGACTACCTTACATTCCTCTCTCTCACTTCCCTCTTGATGCCTAGTGATTGAGTTCTTACAACGTACTTCGGTCATACGATTTTCTCCTAACACTCGTACGTTGGGGGGCAATCTATTACACCATTTTTTTGGTCCTCTAACCCATTATCATTAGATGAAGCAAAGTACACCATGTAAGACCAATTTTACCCTAAGTAAAATTGCTTTCACCATATAAAATAACATTTGTCTATATTTCCTAGTCATATTTAACCCAAAACAAGGAAATTGATTAAATAAATCATTATTTATTTAATTATTTCCTAGGAATAAGTTATTCAAATCATTATTTAATAATATTCCTAGTTTAATTTGACTAAATCATTTTTAAATAATTAAATAAATCATTATTGATTTAATTATATTCCCACCATCTCCCTAAAATAATAAATAAATCATTTATTTATTTATTGTTTATAAATAAAGGAATTGACCCAAGTCAAAAGACCTTTTCCCTCCAACAAATATAATAAAATATTCCTAAAGGGTGATTCTAGAATTTGATTAATAATATTTGATTCATGCACCGAGCTCTAGAACACCCCAATATTTTGTTATAAATAGAAGGGTTTTCCCCATTAATTAGTCACCTTCATTGCATTAGATCACACTGGATCTATTCTTGGTCACAATTTTGCATTTTTTCTTTGTGAGCTCCCATTGAGTTCTATGTTTGTCAGGGTTTTCTACCAAAATAAGAGAGAGGAATTTTAGATCTGAAATGCCAAGGACTTTCAAGAACCCATCCCACTGAGGAGAACTGGAAAACACCTTTCTTGTTTTCCTCTCAGGTGCCCTATTCTTTAATATAATACAAATCATTCTTTAAAACACTTTGTTCTTGTCTTATCTATTGGATGCTTGGAGCCATATTATATTTTATCTGCTTAATGTATTTTTGTGCTTAGATCTAAATTTGTGCAGCAGACTTAAAGATATTTTGCAGCCATAATCGATTTTAGGGCTGTTTGTTATGGGTAGCTAAAGTGATATTTTATGACAAAAGATTCATACTAACAGTCCGTGTAACAACCAGAAACTACAAACCCTGGCTTTAGAAATAAGATATAACTGGAAGGGATTCCATAGCTGCAGGGCGAAGGGTCCGTGTAACAACTAGAAACTACAAGATATGGTTTTGGAAATAATATATAACTGGAAGGGATGCCATGCCATGGGCAATGCATCTATATCTGAGCCAATAACTGCTGGAATGTGGACAATTATGATCAGGTGTATTGGAAAACACAAGATGTTCCAATTCAGAAATGGATTCAAGGGTTTTTTGTTTCTCAAGGTTTTTTGTTTCTCATAGGTTAGCTCAAGCACATTTGAATTAAATATTTTATTCAAAGAATGGAACCTGTTAAAGCAAGGGAATATTCAGACCGCCAGCACAGACAAAGGCAGGGGCACCAACCATTTTTTTTCATGTAGAGTGACAATATGGCACCAACCATTCTGAACAAACAAAATGAAGATGAAGTTAAAAGATCAACAATACACACGAACCAGAGGAAAAAAAAAGGACGTTCATGGATAGGTCTGATCAATTATTGTTATGCAGGATTTAAATATAAATTCTATTATTCTATTATTCATGAGTGTAGCACATTATCAATATTTTAGGAGGTTAAATTGCTTACCTGTGGCTTAAAATATGCCCCAAGAAGAACATTTGAGGTCTTGATATCCATATGGATAATCCGCCATTTCTAGCATTTATGGAGATAATGCAGCCCTCTTGTTGTTTCCGTTGTTGTCTTGTATCTAAATATATAAGAAATGATTCCCCTGGTTGTTCCCCTCATAGAAATAGATCTCCATTAAATTATCCCTGAAAATGGTTATTCTGTAACAGCAGGCTGGTCTAGTACGGAAAAATTTATTCTAAATAATAACAAAAATTTTATAACAACATATATAAGTATAGCGGTGGTAGATTCAACAATGACAGTGATATACTTAATAGATGTAGAAATATTGTTTCTTACAGTGATATACTTAATAGAGGCAGAAATATTGTTTCTTATTGCATTTTTGAAATTGCTTTAATCTTTTTGAAATTGCTTTAATCTGCACAATGGTTGCTTTCTTGAAATAGATTTTGCCAATTTCACCAATAAATCTATACAAATATGCACTTTCTTGAAATTGATTTCGTCAATTTCACCGATAAATCTGCACAAATCTGCATGGTTGCTGCCTTCTTGAAATTGATTCACATGCAAATCTCCACAACTATGCACAAAACTTCTTTAGTACAGCGATAATCTCTATAATATCTATCCTCTTTATCATTGGGTTAATGAAAATTGGGTTAATTGAGAGCTTTTTTATGGCCTCTGTTACTGGGGTTAATGGAGAAGAGCATACTTGCACTATGTGTTTTCTAATAGGCGAACAGGTTGCACAAGCACTGGATTTGTCTCAGCCTACATGCAGATATGGGAGGTGGCTGTTGTACTAGCATGGTGGTAGAGTACATGCACGTGGCTGGCCGCCATACTAGCATGGTGGCGGAGTACATGCAAATCCAGATATGGAGGATGTGCCTGCCGTATTAGCACAGTGTCGTAGATGTAGTGTTGAAGATGTTTTAATATATAGTCAAAAACCCAAGTCATTAGCTCATAACATTTAATGCTTTAAATTAATGTTAAAATTAGTTTAGCAATTGCAAAATGTTGCAAAATAAGAAAGGAATTTGTGAATATAACATATGGTTAAAGCCTCCCGCCTCGGGAAGAAGCCAAATAAGACGGCAAAAAGAAATTACACTATCGAAAATACATTTCATCCTAAAACATTGGTTATTGTCTAAAACAGTGATTAAAAATATTACTACCTCTATCGTTTCGATTACTATAGTCCCTGCCATGCCGCAGGCGACAGGGACAAATAAACATAAAAACACATTACTACTCTCAAATTTAAATTCAAGGTATCACCATATAATTAATGCACTTGGTATGAAAATTTTTCCATTTGATTTATAAATATTATAATTTAGATTTTAAAAATAAAAAAATAAAATATAGAAGAGAAATGATAGAATAACTGAATCTTATGTTCAATTTTCAAAAATACTTAAAAACACATTACCATTCTCAAATTTAAATTGAAGGAATCACGGTATAATTAATGCTCTTGGTATGTCAATTTTTCCAAAGTCTTATAATTTGGATTTTAAAAATAAAAACTAAGATAGAGCAGGGAAATGATAGAACAACTAAAGCTTATATTCAATTTTCAAAAATACATAACACATAATAAGTAGAAAAGAGCAATAATATGAGTTAATAAACTTAAAAACACATTACCATTCTCAAATTTAAATTCAAAGTATCACGGTATAATTAATGCTCTTGGTATGACAATTTTTTCATTTGATTTATAACTCTGTTGCACGGGAACCGTTCTCGAGAAATGGGAAACTCGTTTCAGAGGTTCCTCCGTTCTCGAGAGCTTTGGAACTGTGTGGGAACTTACCATTTTTGGTAGGAGCTTCTACCAGAGGCGGGGCACGTTCCAGAATCTTTGACCACTATGATGATTGAGTTTCTAGCGTTTCCAACAAAACTTGCCGCCAAAACAAAACTTCGTTAAGCATTTTCAGTAATTTTTACCAAAAAAGAAACTTCATTTCTGTAAATTTGCCCCAAAATCCGCCAAAAAAAACTTCCCTTCTCAAAGTACAATCTTTTTCTCACCAAAATCTCTAATAATATTGCAAAAATTTTGTCCTGCATTCACTCCATCACTGTAATTGTTAACTTGTTTAAGAGCGCAACCTTGTATTCATTTTCAAACCGTGCCTGAAGCAGTGGTTCTCTTTGACCAGTAACCTCAATGAGTTTCCAAATATTTTGTTTTTTCTAGACATTTAAACTCCGATAGTGAGGGTCTATGCGGCCAGTAACCTCAATGATTTTCCAAATACTTTGTTTTTTCTAGACATTTAAACTCCAATAGTGAGGGCTTTAACTTTTCAAGGATTTCTTCTTTTCTGTCCTTTCTATTTACGAGCTCTTCTATGGGGCTATTTCATTTTTGAGTGCTGTTTTATGTGATGTCTAAAATCTGGTTTCTTGCTTCCCTTATGTGAAATTCCTCTTGCCATTAGTATCTTAGTTTCGTTTCCTTTCAGTTTCAGAGAGACTCCCTGGACTGGTTCTTGTAAAGATATGATATTTTTTCATAATAAAAAATTATATTAAATTAGTAAATGCATCAATGATGTGTCTGACATTTCTAGAACTAGTAATATTGACACTCCTTTGACAAGTACAAATTATCAGACCCATATGGCACATTACAACATTCCACAGATAAATTATGTAATTAAAAAAACATTTTTTTTATTATTATATAATATTACCGCTCCCAATTAGCCGTTTCCTATAATTTTTAGGGAAACCTTTAGTCATTCCGGACACCCGTACCCAAGTTTTCCACATTCCAGAAACTCATGCAACATCGATTTCTAAGTATTATAATTTGGATTTTAAAAATAAAAATAGATTATAATTTAGATTTCAAATTTTTAACCAAATATATATATAGTCTGTAATTAGACTAATATTAGCAATTTTGCTTCTTCATCATCAAAAATATGTGTCATACAAATTTTTTCTTTTTGTGCAGGTTTTATTTCTTCTTTTGAATTGTAGTTTGTGTCTGACTCTGCCATGCTGCAATGAAAATCTTCGGAATCTATACATTTATATATTTCAGTATGAAAATGGGCCTCCTAAGAAAAATGTACAACCAAAATAAACTTTATAAGAGCGAGGATTCAAGATGATTATGTCAACCATTGGTGATGATTCACCATTTTTGGAGTAAAAAAGTAAAAATAATAAAAAATAATAAAATAATAAAACTAAATTTTCAACTTGTATTTTCAACTTATCTCCCTAAGGTTTTACTCAAATTTGGAGCAGGAATGTTCGTTGGATGAAAAATTTAGTTCCTCATCCAAGGAGTACCCATTTTACAAATTTTCCATGAACCCTACTACACGAATAATGAGAAATACATGAAAAAAATGTGACTGCAATCATGTTTGTCATGTATTTCTCATTTTTTGTGTAGCATGGTCCATCAAAATCATGCAACACGGTTACTCCTTAGATGAGGAGTCAAATTTTGCATCCAAAAAGTGTTTTTGCTTGAAATTTGAGTAAAGTCATATGGCGATAAGTTGAAAATACAAGTTCAAAAATTAGTTTTTTCTTTTTTCCCTCTAAAATTTGATGATGTAAAATAACATTATATTATTATTTCCACTATTATTTTATAATTTCAATAGGAGAACCATTAAAGACCTCCAAATTCCCCTAATGGTTGTCCTAGCCGAAGGTCATGAAATTCCTTTGCCTTATCATCGTATAATTGTTCTCAGGTAATTTCCTTAAATTGTTTCTAAAATTATCCCCCTGTCACTCTCTGATCATCAATTTTATGGACAAATTTGACTTCTTCCTACCACAATGTGGCTTTTCCCTGAAGCTGGTAAACTGTTAATCTCACCTTAAAATTATCATCGTACTCATATATATATGTATATATATATATATATATATATTTATTTATTTATTTATTTATTTATTTATTTATTTATTTATTTTTATTTTTATTTTTACTTCTCCATCAAAGGTGGGAGGTTTATTTTTTATGAATTCTCATTTTAATTCTGCCATTGGATTTTTATTTTTCCTAAGGGCTGAGGCATTATTATATTGTTCTTAATTTTAATCATTTTCATCTTTATCTTCTTATGTTCATTGAGTGTGGCTCCCCATGGGTATATTTTCACCTCTCTGCGTTTTCTTCTCATCTCTATATTCATTAATATAACTTGGCATGGAGTGCCTATGATTCTGCCAATTAGAGATGATCTTCAATATTCACTCCTAATCCCACGTCAATCTCTCATTTTCTGCCAAGAGATGAGCAATTTCAACCCTTAACTATTGAAATGCTTCCAAAAGAATAGTGGTGGGGTTTTGATGTTCTTCCCCTAATTGTACCCACATTTCTAGGTTAGCTTCTGCAATTGTTGTAGGGCCAAATTCTACTATTGATCTTACCAATTGAGCACTCCTAGCTCCTCTCCTCATGGTGCCTTATTCGTGAACATAACACATTTGTAATTGTTATTTAAATTCCCAACTAGGCCACAATTTTGAAACTTTGGCTCTGATACCTCTTGTAACATCCATCACCCCACAAAAGAAAAAATCAAAATAAAATAAAATAAAATAAAATATTCCCTTTTTATTTACCACTTGATAAGTGTTATGATATAGCCTAATGGGTAAAACCCTATTTATACCATGATTCGTGTTCAAAACTATGTAATCTCGTTATTTGGAATTCATTTTTGAACTAGGTAATGATGTATACATATTGGTGTAAGTCCAATAACATATAATTACAGCTAACATGTAAATACATCACTTAATATGGATCCCTTATAATAATGGAAGGCTTAAGCGTAAACACATTAAACCCATATATTACCCTTGTAGTATTACAACAATTAGGTTTTCACATTCGGGAAGTATTGCGAACCTGCACCTAGTGTTCTCGACATTAACTTTGGTTCACTCCATGTGGCAAATTTGGTCTCTTGGTGGCCCATGATGATTATAGGTATTGATTAGACGACCTAGAATTCAAAAGGATGGTTAAGGGTAACCACCCTGTCCTCGCGCTCTCATGTTCTGCATTGTCATTCTATCGCTTTGTCGCTGCATCTCCTAAAAAATGTTGAATTTCCATGACCTTGGATCTAGGTTAGAGTCTTAAAATCATTGACGCTACCAAACCAATAATCTACCCATAAAATCCTTTTCATAGTGGAAATATAAATTAGTAAATCATACATGCACAAATATACAATGTTTTTAGAACTATTGTACAATAATGTACAACCACCAATCTTCATTATATTAAACCAAAATATGAATAATACAACAATCAATGTTATACAATATACAATTTAAAACTTGTTTTCGTATCTCTTCTTGTCAGTCCTTTGTTTCTGTATAGCTCACTAGCAGTGCCTTAGTTCATCAAGGCCACTACACATCTAGAGTCAAGGAGGGCTTCCACCTAACATTGTTGCAAGTCACTTTTGTAGAGTATACACATGTTAATCCAATCTACTCTCTGTGTAGGCCTAATTTCTAAGCTCCAAATTCCAGGCTAGCAGAAACTTTAGTCCATCAAAGCGCTGCACTTCGGCACTAAAATTCACCCAACCTTCAGTTGCCCCTTGTTAGATGAAGATAAGTTTTCTATGGCTACTCTAGGTAGCTGAAACATTGCCCTCCACTAGATCAATGGTAGCCAATACTACGCTATCAATTCTGCTCCTAGGAATATTCTTCACCTCCTCGAAAAGTTGCCCACATGGCACCAGCAAGCTGCAAGTCAATTTGATCCAAACCGGTCACCTCTTGACCCAAATTTCCTCCATAAAACATTGTTGTAATTTATGTTTGCATATTTTTGTAGTCCTGGTTAGAGCACTCACTACATCCCTAAACACACCTCATAGTCAAAACTATAGCCCTTTAAGGGCTTCAACCCACCTTGGAAGGCTCCCTCCACACCTATGTTGCCACCTTAAGGCACTTGCCATCATTTGAAAGCCTAAAATTAGGATCAGTAGTGTGCTATGGCCTACGGCCTAGCACAAAAACCTTCATATAGCTTCTGCCTCCAAAGAGTGTGCCCGAAGAATTATAGAACATTAACGTACTACCCTACATAGACTTTTCCTAGCAGTTTACACTCTCAACCCTTAAAACAACAACTTTCCAACCCAAAACATACCCTTAAACAATCTGCACTTGCCTCAACAACTCGACCTCCTATAGAAGACTTCTTCCACGTTGTCCAAGACCCCTCTCTTGCTACAGCTAGGTTGTTAAATTTTAGAGCTATCCACTTGAGAATGTTGCATAGTTGGATGCCTAAAACAACTCCAATTCACCCTATATTTATAGCGAAATACGACGCTTCAATGAATAAATGAAGAGAGACATCTATTGGCTAATTTTTACATCAATCGTACATGACTTGAAAATCAATAATTACTTGTCAACTTCAAAAATTAATTTATCCTCAACGAAAGCTCTGAATTAGATGATTCTCATTACGTTAAAATCATCTTGACGAAAACTATCATCCTCATTCATCACATGTCAAACAATTTTCATGATTTTTTCCCAAACATCGATGGATGAAAAACCTGATACTTGGTTTCCAAGCCCACAAGTGATCCTTATGGTGCTTTTCCCTCCAAACCCTGAACCCTGGGGCTTGGAGTACCTCTCAAAATAAACAAATAAAAAAAAAAACAATATGATGACAAGGTTCAATTTTGAAATGTTACTGTGATAAGTTAGTTCTGGTGGTTTACTTTTGCAACTCAATCAATGATTATGGTATATGTTTTTAAAAGGAAAAGTAAAGACCCATAGAGATTTTCGTTTGGTTTTCACAGGTGCCCGTTTGCAGGGAGTGTTTGCTCATCGAAGGACTCCACCATTCCTCTCAATCCAAGCACAAATCCAAACTTCTTGAAAATTCCAAGGTTTTCATTCTATTTTCTTTTTACTTATTTTTCCCTCCTAGATATCAACAATTCTTACAGGGTTTGAATTTCTCTTTTCTTGAACCAAGAGGTTCGATCGAATGACGCTGAAAATCATCCCTCCACACCAAGTACATTCTTATGTTTGGAATGTTCTTGTTCTCCTAAATTAGTTCCACTACCTGTTTAATATGTTTTTTTTCCAGATAATGTCATTATCCCACCACATTCTATCGCCTACAGGTAAAAGGGTTCTCCTTTGTCCCAATATCGTTCCTGGGATTGTTTGCATGTGGTCGTGACAACCTACCTTTGCACCAACTTCTTTATGCTTTCCCAAGTTGTATTCCTTGTCTAATATGCTCAACATAATTTATTTAAGGGTCACGAACCCATATATCAAGCTTGGATTCTCTTGTTGCTTCAAGGTTTCTACTAGTATTTTGATTATTTAAACTATAGACCAGTCCGAGTTTGTTTACTATGGAACCTACACATCCCTTATAGGGTTTTAATTTATTTTGTACAAATATGAACAAGAACATCATGATATGGACTTAAAATTACTTGGGAGGTTTTTACTCTACTCTAGATGGAAAAAGGGCTCTGCTCGGCCTTGCGGGTTAAACCCTTATCTTGTAGTCTTTCTATTAATATATTTATTTTGCATTATAATGCTCGTCATGCTAATATTTTATGAACGATGTAATTGTATGGATTTTTAGAATATTTAATTCGTGATTATACATTTTTTAATGGTTGGTTTCTACTGGTGGTAGACTTTAAGTTTGGTCTCACACCAGTGTTCACATTTAATGGATTTCCTTGTTCGAAACCTCAAACTGGTAAAGGTTTTCTCTTCTAATAGTTGGTTCCATGGCTGTCTTCCTGACTCTTTGCTTTAAATAATGCATTTATTGTTTTTTAAATTAGTATGATATGTAAATATTATATATATATATATATATATATATCTTATTTGGTAACAGTAGTTATGTAACATCTCTCCCTGAACCCCAATGAAATTTTTTTTTTCCTTCTTAACCTATCAATATAGGCATTTTACTTACACAAAATTCTCTTAGTTGTGCCACCTTGGTGACTCTTTTGTTTTATTACTAGCATTGTGTCTTCTCCACTTACCATATGTTTTACCCTATACATGAATTTCAATTAACCATTTAACTCTCTATCTATATGTAAAGATATACATATACATTCTTCTATATATATTTTTTTCATATATATATATATCTATATATATATATATATATATCCTAAATTTCTAACATGAAATCCTTTTTGTTATAACTTTCCATGGTTTTTAACTCCATGAGTTCTCCTTTAAATTAATTGTTACTAATCGATCCATTTCATAAGTGTCTCGACCCCACATACTTACAATATGGTTGTAGTTAACATAGCGTCAAAGAGCAGTATATAAATTCGAACCTATCATAACGAATGGATATCGAATTTCCTATACGTGTAGAGCAATTGATTTGGTTACTTTTGTATGTCAAATTAACTCTACCAATCTGTCACTCAATCTTAATGCCAACCATTGAATAGTTGAAATACTATATTATTTTTGTTCCCAGCTCATGAATTAATGAAAAGCATGATACGCCATCATTGGTACGATTTCGCTTTGGGTGGCTCATACGTACTGTAGTATGATTGATATGTTGAGTGACCTTGTTCCTCACATTACATGGTTACAATACATAGTATTGTTTGGCTATTTAATTTTCCTCAGTCGAATTAGCGATATGAACTGGCTACTCGTACCTTGGATGTGACATGCGTGTACTATATTTCCATTTATTTATGGTACTTAGTGTACATGTCGATTCGTTTATCTTTAAAGTTATTAATTCGAGGGTTGATCTCTCCTCGAGGTCAATAAATTTTGTACCTGGTAATTAAATTTTGGATCTCCGTCGATCTACTTCTCAGCTTTCTTAATGTCCTTGCTACCCTTTTCAGATTTCTCACCCTCGATCTCTACAACCCTAAATTGACCATGAAACTCATTCGAGACTTGGGGTTTTCTATCATGGTTAAAATCAATTGTTCCTCTTGATGAAAATCTTTTGTGTTTCATTTTGTTTGGCCGCATGGTGCTCTCATGTCGAGAAGGAGAAATTGAGCTCTAGGCCTCATCATAGGAATGTCGACACTATCGCACTGATTCAAGCGTTCAAGTAATCCACCTCTTAGTGAGCGATCTCGCCTGGTTTGTAGTTTATGTCAGTGCTATTCCTATTCGTTTGGTTTCATCCAGTTTAAATGAATATCAGAGTTTTTTTTTTGTCTCTGAAGATCATCGTTTTCACCTTTCAAGTATTATCATTCGACTTGCAGACTATCGAGGCATAAATCTCTAGTTTGCGTTGTATCGTTGTTCGTATTGTGGAAATCTTGTTACATGGATTACGTCCACGACTAATATATTTTTTTTTCTCTAATGGTCGAGAATCTATATTTCATCTATCAGGTCGATGCCTTCCAAGTCTGCTGAAGAATGCTATCACTTGGTTCGATTTTGTCCCACCCAAAAAGCCGTGATTGTTGCTTCCTCATTTGATAGTCGAAAGGGTAAGTTGTCAACTCTGATATCGTTGGGAATATTTACCCGATCGTTCTAATTTCTTGCTCACAAGTTTATGCTTGAACTCGTTCATTTACTGTGCAAGTTTTTTTTATTTGGACTGTGTTATTCCTCACATGAATGTATTTGCTGTCAAAGCTTTCGGCCTCAACTAGGTATCTAATCCTCTCGCTTTTCTCTCAATTTAATCCATTTCTCTCTCGATTGAGTTTGCGTAGGGGTTCATTGAACTCCTGTATAGATGTGGCGTTATTTATTTCCATTGTAATTCCATTTAATTTATGTCAACACAGGTACTCCCTGTCGCACCATTTCGTGAAATCTCTTTTCGACTGTGAGGGTAGGTTTATCCTCTGACCTCCGAAATTTCATTTTGAAATATGCAGGGTTAATTTCCCGCCGACTCGGTTTCTATAATGACTTCTCCTTCTGGAGATTCAAACCCAATATGGGTTTTCATCACTTTTGCATATTTTTTTCTTTTGCACCAAAATTTCATTGGATCATTGTATATGAACATTAATATTTAACTGGTCAAATGTCTATTTAATAACTTTGGGAAGAACTCTAATGAACATTGTCATGTCGGACTTCCCTCATACATTTAAATGTTTTTGTTTCAACTTTGTCATTTAAATTTGACTACGAGTAGTATAATTGGTTTTACTCGGGCGCTAAGTTTATTTCTTCTATTCCTTTACTTGTTCTCCCATTTCTAAACCATGGTTACTGTTATATCTATATAGTTGTAAAGCTTTTATGATTTCCAGTTAGATGTAGTGATTATAATTTTACAGAGACAATTTGTATTAATAATAGAAATAATAAATGAAGTCTGAGTTAAGTCTCTGTTTATTTCAGATTCTCCACGGTTAATGTGACACAGTTTAAATTTTTATCTCTTGTGTTTATTCCCACAAAGTAATTGCTCTCTAATTTGTAACATGGTTTTAAGATATATTCCAAATGTTTACTCGTCTCCTTCTGGGAAATAGGAAGGTTCTTCTTACAGTTATTATCTTATATTTCTGTGTCACTTTATGTTTTTACTACTGCCAGTAGATGTTTCCTTTTGTGCTCATTCTTCAATAATTTCTAACAATTATTCATATGAAATTTAATTAACTACTAATCAACCCAACTGTTATAAAGGCCATTGCCCCTCATCCTTCTGTCAATTAGTAGTCTCAACTTCATATAAAAGTTTATCTAATCATGTTGAATCTTAGATTGCAGCCCTATGTTAATTAACTATGTGTACATGCATATTACTAATAGAACTTTGACTGTTTTAATCACTAGGAAGTCTACTCTCATAGCTATTCCCTCCACTGTACTGCTATTTAATTCATTATTTTATATAAATATATTGGTATGTACAGGAAACAAATTTCTCTTTTTCTTCTGTTTGTGTACAAATAGTGTATTTACCATAGTACATCCTGTGTTTTCTATCAACTCCTACACAGCTCAGATTATAGTGTGTCTAGTTCTATTTGAGATATCTGTGCATGTAATCGCATGCTGCTTTCTCCTGTGTATACATATCAGAATCATTTTATTTAACCAGAAGTAGACTAAATTTAAATCACTAATTTATCTGTGGAGTAACATGTATCCTCAGATTTAAACCAACATTGGTTTAGAGACTCTGCTAGATTCTCCTCCATAGATTTCTATTTCTACAACTCTACAGAATTATGAGGGTTAATTCCTTCTGTACAATTCTGTTAAATGTAGGAACTAACAAATCCAATATCTTAATCAAACAATTATGTATAACCATTTTGTACAGAAATAAGTACTAAAACCATTCACACTTAGAGACATACCACTGTTGCAATTGACCAACCTCCCAACCTTAGAGTTCTTCTGTCTCCCAGAACTCAGCCTTGAGCTGAGATGATCTCCTAGAACAGACCAACCTTTAATCTGTTCAGGAATAGCTTATTTAAGATTTTTCTCCCCAAAGCCTGTTTCTAATTCTGCGTCCAGAATTACAGGATGCTTTTATTCCCGTTTTCCTAGGCTTCCCTTATTTAGGGACTTTTAAAGCTACTTTCTTCTTTTCCAGCTTTTTACCTCTTCCCAACTACTCTCCACCTCATTAGGGAAAATCTAGATTTTTCCTCAAAAATCTAAATTAGAAATAAATTCTTTCAAGGGTTTTTGAAAGATTTTTGGAGAAAGTATTTGCCTCTTTCCATCCTCATGGATTTGGCAAGTGATCTCAAGATTCTCATTCAGTCAATCTGCACAAATTTATTTTATTTAATTTTCATAATAAATTACTTAATTACATCCACAAATAGTTATCCATTAGGGTCCACTCCCCTTTGGATTAAAGTTCAAATGTCTACTTTGAAAGAAACATAAAACTAGGGGTGTTACATATTCCCCCTCTGAAAGAAAACACCATCCTCGGTGTTGATAACTAGTTACTAGAGTTCATTTTCCAAACAAGGATGGATATTTTTCCATCATCTCAGCTTCTCTTTCCCAGGTAGCTTCTTCAGCAGTAAAGTGCTTCCATTTTACCTTTACTCTTGCTACTATTCGATTCCTCAATTCAATTTCTTCCCGCTCCAATATTTGAAGCAGCTCTGGAAGGAACTCCCCTTCTGGTTCCAACTGTATCACATTCCAATCAACAATGTGAGAAGCATCATGTATATATCTTTTTAATAATGAAACATGAAACACATCATGAACTTTAACATGGGGCAGTAAGGCCAGCGTATAAGCCACTGGTCCCACCCCTTCCAACACCTCAAAAGGCCCACAAAATCTAGGAGCCAATTTTGCACAACTTCTAGCATAAAGTGTGCTCTTTTTAGGTTTAATACACAAATACACATGCTCCCCCACTTTGAATTCTCGATGTACCCTCTTCTTATCAGCATAGTTTTTTCTGTCGATCTTGTGCGGTCTTGATGTTTCTTTGTACTTGTTTAACAATTATTTCCATCTCTTGTAAAGCATCTGGTCCCAACCTTAGCTTATCCTTAGGTTGGCTCTAGCTCAAAGGAGTACAAAATTTCTTTCCATAGAGTGCCTCAAATGGGCTCATTTTAATGGAGGATTGATAGCTGTTATTATAGGAAAATTCAGCTAAATGCAAGTAGTCTTCCCATATTGATGGCCTATCCATCACATACATTCTCAACATATCCTCTAAAATATGATTTGTTCTTTCTGTCTGACCGTCAGTTTGAGGGTGATAGGCAGTGCTGAAATTCAGCTTGGTACCCATGCCCCCAAATAGACCTTTCCAAAAGGCTGTTGTGAACTTAACATCTCTATCCGAAACAATCATCTTTGGGACCCCATGGAGCCTTACTACTTCCTTCAGGAACACGTCCACTACTTGGGTTGTCCCAAAAGTAGATTTCACAGGTATGAAGTGTGCAGCTTTTGTTAAAGTGTCTACTACCACCATCACTGAATCATGTTGGTATTTGGTTTTGGGTAGCCCTGTTATGAAATCTATAGAAACGGTGTCCCATTTCCATTCTACAATCGGCAAAGGAGTTAGAAGATCAGCAGGATGTTGATGTTCAACTTTAACTAGTTGACACTCCATGCACCTAGCTAAATATTATGCTACATCTCTTCTCATTCCTGGCCAAAGCAATTTCTTTTTCAACGCTATTAGCATTTTCTGATATCCAAGATGCCCTGCATATGGATTTATGTGATATTCATCTAGGATTTCTTTTTTCAAAGTTTCCACATTGGGGATATACACTTTATTTTTGTAGCAGATCAACCCTTTTTAGTTTTGAGTGTATTCAACCATCTCTTTCTTTAGTATTTTCACCTGTACATTCTCATAATTTGGATCCTGGTCTGCTACCTTCTTCACTAGCTCCTCTAAATTAAAATTAGCACTGCTTCCAATGATGTTTATGTTTTGGCAAGCATTCCGGCTCAGTGCATCTGCAATTTTGTTTTCCTTCCCTCTGATATGTTTTATATCCATATCAAATTCACTCAAAAAGGACAACCATCTGGCTTGTCAAGAATTCAAATTAGTTTGGGAAAAGAAATATTTAAGACTAATATGATCAGTCATCAATGTAAATTTTTTTCCAAGAAGATAGTGTCGCCACATCTTCAAGGCATGAATTACAGCAGCCAACTCCAAATCATATGCACTATAGTTCTATTCATGTGTCTTAATTTTCCTAGAATCATATGCAATAACTGAATTTTCTTGCAATAGGACCCCTCCCAACCCTTCTCTACAGGCATCAGTACACACCACAAATTCCTTATTCAGATCTGCAATCTTCAGTATAGGGGTTGTAGTGAGTTTTAATTTTAATTGTTCAAAACTGATTTGTCCTTTTTCAGTCCACTCAAATTTGACACCTTTTCTTTGTAGGGACGTTATGGGATATGCTATTGCAGAAAATCTTTCCACAAATCTGTGATAATAACCTGCAATTCCCATGAATGATCTCACTACTGAAACATCAGTTAGCACCGGCCATTCTCTAATAGCCTTTATCTTTTCAGGGTCAACAGCCAACCCTTGTTTAGAAATGATATGACCCAAGTATTTTATCTTGTCCTTATAGAATTTGCATTTACTGAACTTGGCATATAACTGGTTTTCCTTCAAAGTTTGCAACACTATCCTCAAGTTCTCTTTGTGCTCCTCCTCACTTTTTGAATAAACTAAAATATCGTCTATGAACACTAGTACAAATTTATCCAAGTGCTTGTTTGAAACACTGTTCATTAAGCACATAAAGGTGGCAGGGGAATTTGTCAAACCGAAAGGTAGGACTACAAATTCGTAGTGACCATACCTGGTTCAAAAATTTGTTTTACTAATGTATTCTTCCTTAATTATGAGCTGCTAATAACCAGCCCTTAAATCAATCTTAGGAAATACTGAGGCTCCTCGTACTTGATCAAAAAGATCATCAATTCTGGGCAATGGGTATCTGTTCTTAATTTTCAACTTATTCAGTTGACAGTAGTCAATGCACATTCTAAAAGTTCCATCCTTCTTTTTCACGAACAGCACATGTGCTCCCCAAGGTGACAAACTGGGTCTGATATACCCTTTATCCAACAACTTTTGCAACTGCATTTTCAATTCCATGAGTTCGCAGGGGCTCATCCGATAAGGGGTTCTGGAAATAGGTGTTGCTCCAGGCACCAAATCGATCGAAAAGTCAATCTCTCTTCTAGGGGGAAGATGAGGAATCTCATTTGGAAAAACTTCCTTAAACTCTCTTACCACTAGTAGCGTGTCCAACAATAGATTTTCTTCAGGTTGTTGTCCTAATTCTTCAACGTGGACAACATATACTTGATATCCCTTCCTAGTTTTCCTCTTTAATTGTAGAGCTGATATTTGTCTTACAGAAATTGGTTTTGGTTTTCCTTTGAGTATAGAGGGTCTCCCTTCCTCATATATGCCATGAAGAGTTTTATCCCAACAGTTCATCATAACCTTTCTCTTTTCTGACCAGTCCATTCCTATCAAGATGTCATATGAACTGTAAAATATTGACATTTCACTGAACATCTCTCATCTTAATTGTTGTTTGAGGTAATTTATGAGGTTGTTTTCGCTGAAAGCTAATGGTTAGTCAATTAAATCAAGACTAAGTTTTCATTTTTGAGATTGCATTTCTCTATAATTTGTGGACTAATGTAACTCAAAGAAGCACCTGGATCAATTAAAATTGTAATAGATTGGTCAGCAATCTTAACCTTCCATTTCAACCATGGTAGCTTGGTGTTCTTCTTGTCGATTCTCCAAGGCTGCGCTGATAGTGGGCATATTTCTTGCTATATCATTTACTGTGGTAGCTTCTCTATTCCTCATAATCATTTGAATGTTTTGGTGGGGACAATCCCTCAAGAGATGAGGTTATCCACCCCAGCATTTCAAAGGCTCCCTCATTTTAACTGTGCCTTCCTTCCTATTTTCTCCATCTAGATGTTTGGACCCAACTTGGGACTAAGTAGTTTGGCTTTATTTTGGTTTATTAAAATTTTTTTGCTGATGATCCCTACGAAAATTCTTTAAGTAAGCTAGTTTTCGTCTCTTTCATTTAATTTCTCCTTTGTTTATCCAGCATTTTCCATGCTCACCCTTTCCTTTAAACTGCTGGTAGCATAATATAGCTTTCCTCACTGCTTCGTCCATAGTTTTTGGGTTATCAAACTTGATCTTCTCTTTGTACACAGCAGGCAAACAGTTCAAAAACCTTTGTACCTTTTCCTTCTCTTCCCTAATGTAAGGGACATATCTCAACAAATTTGTAAACTTGGTGACAAACTCATCGATAGTGAGTTGTCCCATTCTAAGTTCATGAAATTCCTTTGCTTTATCATCATAATAATTTTCATTTAAATAGCAGTTTTTAAACTTAACCTGGAAATATTCCCAAGTAACTATCTTTTCATCAATGGCATGGACCATTTTCATCTCCTCCCATCACAAGGTAGCCTTACCTTGTAGCTGGTAGACAGCTAATCTCGCCTTCAAATTTCTTTCATATTCATAGACCTAGAAATACTTAATCATGTTCAACAACCAGGCTTCAACATCTTCCTCCTTCTCCCCATCATAGGAGGGAGGTTTGATCTTTCGAAATTCCCCCTGTAATTCCTTTTTCTGCTTATACTGATGCCTAGTAGCATCATCTTTCTCAGAATCATCATTCTTCCTCTTTCCGGAACCTTCACCCTCTTGGCTGTTCCGTGAAGTTAATTCTCTGATGAGCTTTTCCTGCTCCTCACTGGCTAATAAAAATCTGTCATTCTGGCTTCTTATCTCATCCATTTCTCGTTGCAAACTGTGCAACATAGCCATCACCGGAGCATTGGGATCTGGTGTATTATCTTCCTCACATAGATCAATATAAATTTCATCACTACCAGCCATTAGAATTTTCTGGTTCAACACCACACTGTACACTAAACAACACATATCAGTAATAATTTTTCTTTTCAACAATAAATACTTTATGCAGTGAGCACTCAACAACAGTGAGCACAACAACAACAACCCAGTTTTATATAACATGAGCTCTGATACCATTTGTAACATCTCTCCCTGAACACCAATGAATTTTTTTTTTTTCCTTGTTAACCTATCAATATAGGCATTTTACTTACACAGAATTCTCTTAGTTGTCCCATCTTGGTGACTCTTTTGTTTTCTTACTAGCATTGTGTCTTCTCTAGTTACCATATGTTTTACCCTATACATGAATTTCAATTAACCATTTAACTCTCTATCTATATGTAAATATATACATATACATTCTTCTATATATATATTTAAATTAAATAAGAAATCCCTTTTGTTATAAATTTCCAGGTTTTTAACTCCATGAGTTTCCCTAAAATTGGGGGCTGACACACTGATGTATTTCACATGTGTCTCGACCTCACATACTACAATATGGTTGTAGTTAACATGATGTCAGACAAAGATAACATCAAACCTTATCAATCACGAATGGATATCGAATTTCCATGCAGAAATTGAATTGGTTACTAAAGTCAAATTAACCCCTGGCTCAATCATTACTCAATCTAATGTCAACCATTGAATAGAAATACTATATTATTTTTTTTCCCCTTTACCACAATGAAAAGCATGATACGCCTATCATTGGTATGATTTCTTTAGGTACCAGTACGAATGTAGTAATAATATGTTGATGACCTTATGTCCTCATGTCATCATACAGGCATTGCTTTATTTAATTTTCTCAATGACTATTGAACTCCGTTTACCAGACTTGGATGCGACACGCGTGTATTATATTTCCATTTATTTATGGTACTCGGTGTACATGTCGATTCGTTTATCTTTAAATTTATTAATTCGAGGGTTGATCTATCCTCGAGGTCAATAAATTTTGTACCTAGTAATTAAATTTTGGATCGCCGTCAATCTACTTCTCAACTTTCTTAACGTCCTTGCTTCCCTTTTCAGATTTCTCACCCTCAATCTCTGCAACCCTAAATTGACCTTGAAACTCATTCAAGACTTGGGGTTTTCTATCATGTTTAAAATCAATCGTTCCTCTTGATGAAAATCTTCTGTGTTTCATTTTGTTTGGCCGCATGGTGCTCTCATGCTGAGAAGGAGAAATTGGGCTCTAGGCCTCAACATAGGAATGTCGACACTGTCGCACTGATTCAAGCGTTCAAGTAATCCACCTCTTAGTGAGCGATCTCGCCTGGTTTGTAGTTTATGTCAGCGCTATTCCTATTTATTTGGTTTCATCTATTTTAAATGAATATTAGAGTTTTTTTTTGTCTCTGAAGATCATCGTTTTCACCTTTCAAGTATTGTCATTCGACTTGCAGCCTATCGAGGCGTAAATCTCTAGTTTGTGTTGTATCATTGTTCGTATTGGGGAAATCTTGTTACATGGATTACGCCCACGACTAATATATATTTTTTTCTCTAATGGTCGAGAATCTAGATTTCATCTATGAGGTTGATGCCTTCCAGGTCTGTTGAAGAATGCTATCACTTGGTTCGATTTTGTCCCACCCAAAAAGCCGTGATTGCTGCTTCCTCATTTGATAGTCGAAAGCGTAAGTTGTCAACTTTGATATCGTTGGGAATATTTACCCAGTCGTTCTAATTTCTTGCTCATAGGTTTATGCTTGAACTCGTTCATTTACTATGCAAGTTATTTTTATTTGGACTGTGTTATTCCTCACAGGAATGTATTCGATGTCAAAGCTTCCGGCCTCAACTGGGTATCTAATCCTCTAGCTTTTCTCTTGATTTAATCTGTTTCTCTCTCGATTGAGTTTGCGTAGGGGTACATTGAACCCCTATATAGATGTGGCGTTATTTAATTCCATTGTAATTCCATTTAATTTATGTCAACACAGGTACTCCCTGTCGCACCATTTTGTGAAATCTCTTGTTGGCTATCAGGGTAGGTTTATCCTCTGACCTCCGAAATTTTGTTTTGAAATATGCAGGGTTAATGTCCCACTGGCTCAGTTTCTATAATGACTTCTCCTTCTGGAGATTCAAACCCAATATGGGTTTTCGGCACTTTTGCATATTTTTTTCTTTTGCACCAAAATTTCATTGGATCACTGTATATGAACATTAATATTTAACTTCTCAAATGTATATTTAATAAATTCGGGAAGAACTCTAATGAACATTTTCATGTCGGACTTCCCTCATACATATAAATGTTTTTGTTTCAACTTTGTCATTTAAATTTGACTATGATTAGTATAAATGGTTTTACTCGGGTGCTAAGTTTATTTTTTTAATTCCTTTACTTGTTCGCCCATTTATAAACCGTGGTTACTGTTATATCTATATAGTTTTACAACTTTGATGATTTTTGGTTAGATGTAGTGATTATAATTTTACAGAGACAATTTTTATTAATAATAGAAATAATAAATAAAGTCTGAGTTAAGTCTCTGTTTATTTTATATTCTCCATGGTTAATGTGACACAGTTTTAATTTTTATCTCTTGTGTTTATTCCCACAAAGTAATTGCTCTCTAATTTGTAACATGGTTTTAAGATATATTCCAACTGTTCACTTGTCTCCTTCTGGGAAATAGGAAAGTTCTACTTACAGTTATTATCTTATATTTCTGTGTCACTTTATGTTTTTACTACTGCCAGTAGATGTTTCCTTTTGTTCTCATTCTTCAATAATTTCTAAAAATTATTTATATGAAATTTAATTAACTACTAATCAACCCAATTGTTATAAAGGCCATTTTCCCTCATCCTTCTGTCAATTAGTAGTCTCAACTTCATATAAAAGTTTATCTAATCATGTTGAATCTTAGATTACAGCCCTATGTTAATTAACTATGTGTACATGAATATTACTAATAGAACTTTGACTGTGTTAATCACTAGGAAGTCTACTCTCATAGCTATTCCCTCCACTGTACTACTATTTACTTTGTTATTTTATAGAAATAGATTGGTATGTACAGGAAACAAATTTATCTTTTTCTTCTGTTTGTGTACAGATAGTGTATTTACCATAGGACATCCTGTGTTTTCTATCAACTCCTACACAACTCAGATTATAGTGTGTCTAGTTCTATTTGAGATATATGTGCATGTAATCTCATGCTGCTTTCTTCTGTGTATACATATCAGAATCATTTTATTTAAACAGAAGCAGATTAAAGCTAAATCACTAATTTATCTGTGGAGTAACATGTATCCTCATATTTAAACCAACATTGGTTTAGAGACTCTGCTGGATTCTCCTCCACAGATTTCTATTTCTACAACTCTACAGAATTATGAGGGTTAATTCCTTTTGTACAATTCTGTTAAATGTAGGAACTAACAAATCCAATATCTTAATAAAACAATTATGTATAACCATTTTGTACAGAAATAAGTACTAAAACCATTCACACTTAGAGACATACCATTGTTGCAATTGACCAACCTCCCAACCTTAGAGTTCTTTTGTCTCCCAGAACTCACCCCCAAGCTGAGATCATCTCCTAGAACAGACAAACCTCTAATCTGTTCAGGAATAGCTTATTTAAGCTTTTGCTCCCCAAAGCCTATTTCTAATTCTGCATCCAGAATTACAGAATGCTTTTATTCCTGCTTGCCTAGGCTTCCCTTATTTAGGGACTTTTAAATCTTCTTTCTACTTTTCCAGCTTTTCACCTCTTCCCAACTACTCTCCACCTCATTAGGGAAAATCTAGATTTTTCCTAAAAAATCTAAATTAGAAATAAATTCTTTCAAGGGTTTTTGAAAGATTTTTGGGGAAAGTATTTGCCTCTTTCCATCCTCATGGATTTGGCAAGTGATCTCAAGATTCACATTTGGTCAATCTGCACAAATTTATTTTATTTAATTTTCATAATCAATTACTTAATTACATCCAAAAATACTTATCCATTGGGGTCCATTCCCCTTTGGATTAACGTTCAAATGTCTACTTTGAAAGAAACATAAAACTAGGGGTGTTACAAGTTACTCCTACATGTAGAAAGGTAGACAGACTATGTCCCAATCAGGCTCTGTCCATATCGCTTCTGGTGATGATGTACATGTGTTTTGGTAGAGGTACTATTCTTGGAATGGACGCCTGGTCCCAAGTATGGAACTAACCCCTTTCCAATTTAGTTTTAATTGCACCAATAATTTTATAACTAAAAATACCTAGTTCGTATCAAAGATCGATTCTGATCGTGATTTGGTTTGCATGTTTATAATTCCATTATTTTTAAAGAATTATTTCCTTTTTATTCCTACGCTATGTCTACACCCAAACAGGTCCTTTATTTCTAATCATATCCAATTAAATTGTGGGATTAGTCAACACAACTCTTTTATATACACTGGGTTCAATAATACCATTTTCATTGTTCTCGCGAGTAAACAAAAAAGGATTAATTTTTTTTTTTAACAAAAAATTTTCACACTAGAACCTGTTTCAAATCAGTCCCTTTTGAGTTTGTCAGTTGTTATGTATTTTTGTACACACAGAAGATATATTTAAAAAGGGGAAATATATATATATATATATATATATTAAAATCATACCCAACACATATTTCCAGAGAACATTTAAATTCAAAACTCAATATTCTAATCCTTATATACCAAAGAAACATATAAAAACATTGTTACTTGAAAAAAATTATAATCAGTCTGGAATTTGAGTCTACTTATTGGCATACTTAAAATATATCAAGGAATTAACCAAGATAGAAGACTCTTTCACCCAATCAATGAGATTGGAAATTACATCCAATTCTTCCAATGTCATTTTAATTTTACAGAGCTGTACAACAAACAATATTGGTTCTTGGACCTCAAGACTTTTCATCCAGTCAAGAACTTTCTAGCTTCAGGGTTTCCACTGGCCCCTCACTAGCTCAATAACACTCATGCTTCACCTTGGCAACGTCCTTCTCAACATATTTCTCTTTCCTTCATGTTCCATTTGGACTCTCTCTCCTCCTTCTTCTTTCCTTAGCTTTCCCCGAAACTGATATCTTTTCATCTCCATGGGAGGAGGATATAACTGTCCCAATTATTTGGAAAATTAAATATTATCTTCTAAGGTATTCTCCCATAATTCCATGATTGAGCATAGAGTTTTATTTAAAAATAAATAAATAACAAGTTTTAACTTTTAGATTTTTTTTATTTATTTTTTAACTTTTGTCTAATGTGGAATTTACCAATTTTTTACATAGTAAAGTAATTAAAAATTATTTACACAACCAGGGAAGGTGTTACACTGTTTTATGGAAATATTTTCTTCAACTTTCAACGTCTTTTGATAAGCATCCCCAACTATGTGTAGAGTGAATATATTAATCTCATCTTGAATCTCATACCTCAAGCCATTAAGATATTTGGGAACTTTTTCAACATTACATTCAATGTGTCTAGCTCTACTTTTAAATTTATAAACCTCTTCATTATACCTTTTCCATGTCATGGATTTCTGTTTAAGATTTCACAAATGCTTGAAAAGATTTAACTGGTAGGATAGAAACTTTCTTTTTATATTTTCTACCATTCTGTCCCAACTCTTGATTTTCACTTTTTTTTTTCCTTTTCTTTCAACATGCACTTCATCCCACCATAGGGGTGTAAGTCCTTTCAGCCTTGTAGCAGTAAACTTCACTTTATTTTCCTCATATACTTCTTCATAATGACATTTACTAATTCTATTAATACATCAACGTTCAAATTACCTTCATATGCATGTACTTTCATCTTTGGTCTCACACAAAATTTGGTTATCATCCTTGACATTTTCTCCTCTGCTAATTTTCCTCATTATACTTCTTCACTAGAAGATTATTCTTCAACTTCACTTGCATATTCAGTGTCATCTCCTTCTGTATGAAGTTTCCATTGCTAGTAACCTCCCATAAATGCACCTCATCTCCTCTTCGAATGCTACATTCACTATAACTATTCTTATTCCCATATGTCTCCTACCACCTACTCGTGGAGTGTCTCTTATGTCTCCTCTGCACGTCCCTGAAACTTTATAACTTCATCATCAAATTAGGGATGGAATTCAAAAATTATAGGTGAAATTTTCATCTATCGACATTGTTGCTCAAAAATACCACAGATCGTCATCAATGCATATGGCGCATTGGGATCTTACAATTGGGAAGTGGCAGTAAAGTGGTGGTGGAAATTGGCTTAAACGTTGCTATCATCCAGGGCCATTAACAAATGGGAAAACTCACTATTCATTGGCTCCACCCTCTAAGCCCTAGTTATTAGGTGATTTTCATTCAAAAATGTGATTGCAAGTGTGACTCGATCAACGACCCACATTCATTTAAGGACCCATAGATCTTTTTTGGGTTAATAATTTGTGAGAGTTTGATGTTGAAACTCTCGCCATGTGGAACTTGTTAAAGGGGCGCTACCTTTGAGCGATGTGATCAATGTGTTCGATCGACAACCGTAGTTACATACGATACAACATTGACAAAATATTTTTGTTGGGAAATAGGATGAAACACGATGAAATTTGAAAAATATTTGTGGTGCTAACGAATCTATCAAAACATGGAGGCATGATTTGGGCTCTTTTGGATAAATAGATTTTTCGATGTAACATACAGCTACAGTCATGTGAGGTCACATTAATGAAATTTGTCATAGCCTGTACATGAATGTACATGAAAGGTAGTTTATATTTTTCTGGATATGGCTTTTATATTTTTCAAAGGTTTTTATTTCAACTAAAAGGGTGGATGAAGATTTGCTAACTTTTTTTTTAATTGCCTAGATAGATTGATTCTCAAGGGAATATGCCCAGTATATGCTATTATTCTCAATGACTATAATGTGTTACAAATTTTTTTAAGGTGCATTGACTTTTAATAAATTTAAAAAATTAGATTCATGCCAAGTGACTCACCCCTACCAATTTCTTAAAGATTAGCGATTATTCCAATTCTAACAAGTTTAAGTTTCTCATTATTATTTATAACATTTATTTATATATAAACAAATTTTATTTATAAAAATGATCCATTACATCTAACAAATTAAAAAAATAGATTAATTGCAAGTGGCTACCAGCCACCCAATTTCATTATTATTTATAACATTCATATATATATATATATATATATATATATATATATATATATATATATATTTAATTTAGCAAAATAGTCCATTACTCTTAATAAATTAAAAAAGTTAGATTGGTAACAAGTGGCTCAGCCCACCAATTTCATTATTATTTATAACATTCATTTATATATATATAAAAACTAATTTAGTTTAGCAAAATGGTTCATTACTCTTAATAAATTAAAAAATTAGATTGGTGCCAAGTGGCTCCTCGCCCACTAATTTCATTATTATTTATAACATTCATTTATATATAAACAAATTATGTTAAATCTCGGACTTTTGTGATCCATAATTTAGATAAATCTTTTTTGGATTAATCCTAATGATGTTATTAATCCCAAAGACATTTATCTAAACAAATTTTATTTAGAAAAAATGGTCCATTACTTGTAATAAATTTAAAAAACTAGATTAGTGTCAAGTGGCTGCTCGCCCACCAATTTCATTATTATTTATAACATTCATTTATATATAAACAAATTTTATTTAGCAAAATGGTGCAAATAAATTAAAAAAATAGATTGGTGCTAAGTGGCTCCTAGCCCACCAATTTCATTATTATTTATAACATTTATTTATATATAAACAAATTTTATTTAGCAAAATAGTCCATTACTTCTAATAAATTTTAAAAAATAGATTGATGCCAAGTGGCTCCTCGCCCACCAATTTATTTATTATTTATAATATTCATTTATATATAAACAAATTTTATTTAGCAAAAGGGTCCATTACTCTTAATAAATTAAAAAAATAGATTGGTGCCAAGTGACTCCTAGCCCACTAATTTTATTATTATTTATAGCATTTATTTATATATAAACAAATTTTATTTAACAAAATGGTCCATTATTTTTAATAAATTTTAAAAATTAAATTGGTGTAAGTGGCTATCCCATAGAAGTTTCATTATTATTTATAACATTAGTTTATATATAAACAAATTTTATTCAACGAAATGGACCATTACATTTAATACATTTAAAAAAATTAGATTGGTTTTTAATTGGTTATCAACCAATTTTTTAGGGATTTGAGATTATTCCAATTCTAATAAGTTCCTGCACCATAAGTTCCTCATTATTATTTATAACATTCATTTATATAAGAAAAATTTATTTACCAAAATACTCTTTTACAATATGTAATTTTTTTTTTACCCACAATTTTTTTATACATAATCAATCAGATAATGTATGTATGAGTAGAGTGTTTCAATAATTTTTTTATTATTATATTTATAAAGCCTTTAACTATATCAACCACATTAAAAATTTTAATTAATTTTAATATAACTATACTAGTTATACACATCTCAAACACAGAAGCCATCAGTCTCTATATGATAGTTCGGCAGATAATTTCAGATCTCACTCTTCTTAACTTCTTATTCGCCTTACTAAAAATTTTCAGTAAAATTGCGCGAGAGATCCAATAGTCACAACATCTCTCAGTTTCTGATAGCTTGAAATTTATGACTACAGAGTCCAGCAACGAGCGCTTTTTAATGAGCAAGTTTGAGAATGGCGGTGACAACTTCACTGGCTTCTCCGTAACTGCACTGCTGCCAATTCTGGTGGCTCCTGTTGAGAATACGCCTATGGGGGTCCTTTATCTATCAATCATTGACAATCTATTTGATGGAACCACATGTCAAACCCTGCACGTTTATGGCGGTTGCCCAAAAAACCACGGGGACCCATTTCACGTTATCCGAGATGCGGTCTCCAAAGCGCTGGTTCATTACTATCCTCTGGCTGGAAGGATGAGAAAGACTGCAAATGGGAAGCTTGAGGTATGTTGTACAGGAGAAGGGGCCATGTTCGTTGAAGGCACTGCAAACTGTAGACTGGAGGAAGTTGGATACTTGGCCAACTTCACACTTCACACCATGCTTGAAGAAACTACTCTATGAGTATCCAGTGACATATGAGCATCATGAAATCCTTCCTTTGGTTGTTCAGGTAAAAAAAATACAAGGGATCGTGAGTAATTATCAATTCCTTTTCAAAATAATAAAGATTAAAGTACAGTGTTGTGCTGTTTATTGTTCTCTAGGTAGGTAAAATTGTTTTGGTATCATTGGTGGTTATGTTTTGTTTTCTTTAAACAAAAATATATATCTAAAATATTCTTGAAAATAATTCAAAGTAACAACTCTAAAAAAATATTTCATAGTAATCCATTCATGGTTCCCCTTGGTCTCAAGGTGACGCGTTTCCTTTGTGGAGGGTTCGTTCTCGGCGTTGCACTCTCGCACTGCATGGTCGACGGACTAGGATTTTCACAATTTCTGAATGCAATCACTGATATTGCAAGAGGAATGCCACTTTTATCTCTAACACCTGATTGGAAGAGAGAAATTCTGAAGCCACGAAGCCCACCTAGAGTCAACATTAAGCACAAACCCTGAATCCCTAGCATGAGCTCAAGCAAAAGCAACCTGATCGACGCAACTGCAGGCCTAGTGCAGCAATCGTTTTGCGTGACTTCTCAATCTTTAAATAAAATCAAGAACAAATTTTTAGTTGGTAAGACAACAGAAGATGAGCGGTATTTATATTTTTCAACATTTGAAGCCTTGGCTGCTTTGGTGTGGAAATAAAGGGTTAAGGCTCTTAAAATACCTTTCGATGAAGAAGCACGCCTTTCTTTTGTTGTTGACGCGAGAAAGGTGTGCAAACAACCACTCCCGGAGGGGTACTATGGCAACGGTGTGATCGTTGTTCGTGTTTCGGTTTCTGCTAAAGTTGTATTAGAGGCTTCGCTTTGGGATTTAGTGAGAATAGTGAAGGAGGAAAAGGCAAGATTGACAGGTGAATACCTTAGGTAACTCATAGATATCCTTGAGCTCTGTCACCCCAAATAGGAAGTTGGGACTCCTTGGCCAACAGAACTATGTTTGACTGACTGGAGCCGCCTTGGGTACTCACAAGTGGATTTCGGTTGGGGATAGGCAGTGAACGTGACTAGATTACAGAGCTTTCCATCTGTTAATGTCTGCGTCTTCCTTCCGCCTCTGAATGTGAACACACATGATGATAAGAATGGCATCAGAGTCGTCACTTGCTTGCCCACTGAAGCAATGGAAATATTCAAGTCAGAGCTTTCCCAGATTATGTAACTAGTAACCCAGACACTGACATTAGTATCTTGTATATAGTTTTATAAAAAACTTTAGCATTTTATTGCCTCTAGAGGGTGGCTATGCGAACTTACAGATGAATCGTGCACAGTTTCATGATGTAGGTATAGAAGAATTGACATCCATTTCCACTGCATCATCTGCGTCTCAATAACGTTCATCCATCAATGTTACCGTAAATTAGTACTTCAGCAATGTGAAACCATGTACTAGATTTCAATTACGTTAAAAATCAAAAGTTTGAAAGTACAGTTGTTGTCCTCATTATTGAAAGCTAAGTATTCGTCTTTGCATGGTAGTATGTTGGGCACTTGAAAAGCAGACGAAAGGTCTATGTCCAAAGTTTTATGCTAATATTAGTCTAATTACAGACACTCTCTATATATATATATATATTTGGTTAAAAATTTTAAATCTAAATTATAATCTATTTTTATTTTTAAAATCCAAATTATAATACTTATAAATCTATATTGCATGAATTTTTGGAATGTGGAAATGTTGGGAACTTGGATACGGGTGTCCGGAACGACTAAAGGTTTCCCTAAAAATTATAGCAAACGGCTAATTGGGAGCGGTAATATTATATAATAATAATAAAAAATGGTTTTTTAATTAAATAATTTATCTGTGGAATGCTGTAATGTGCCATATGGGTCTGATACTTTGTACTTGTCAAAGGAGTGTCAATATTACTAATTCTAGAAATGTCAGACACATCATTGATGCATTTACTAATTTAATATAATTTTTTATTATGAAAAAATATAATATCTTTACAAGAACTAGTCCAGAGAGTCTCTCTGAAGCTGAAAGGAAATGAAACTAAAATGCTAATGGAAAGAGGAGTTTCACATAAGGGAAGCAAGAAACCAGAGTTTAGACATCACATAAACCAGGACTCAAAAATGAAATAGCCCCACAGAAGAGCTCGCATACGGAAAGGACAGAAAAGAAGAAATCCTTGAAAAGTTAAAGTCCTCACTATTGGAGTTTAAATGTCTAGAAAAAACAAAGTATTTGGAAACTCATTGAGGTTATTGGCCATAGAGACCCTCACTATTGGAGTTTAAATGTCTAAAAAAGACAAAGTATTTGGAAACTCATTGAGGTTACTGGCCGCAGAGAACTGCTACTTGAGGCACAGTTTGCAAATGAATACAAGGTTGCGCTCTTAAACAAGTTAACAATTACAGTGATGGAGTGAATGGAGGACAAACTTTATGCAATATTGTAAGAGATTTTGGCGAGAAAAAGATTTTACTTTGAGAAGGGAAGTTTTTTTTGGCGGATTTTGGAGAAAATTTAGAGAAATGAAGTTTCTTTTTGGTAAAAATTACTAAAAATGTTTAACGAAGTTTTTTTTGGCGGAAAGTTTTGTTGGAAATGCCGGAACGTCAATCATCATAGTGGTCAAAGATTTCGGAACATGCCCCGTCTCTGGTAGAATCTCCTAGCAAAAATGGTAAGTTCCCACATAGTTCCAAAGCTCCCGGGAATGGAAGAACCTCTGAAACAGGTTTCCCATTTCTCGAGAGTTGTTCCCGTGCAACAGAGTTATAAATCAAATGAAAAAATTGTCATACCAAGAGCATTAATTATACCGTGATACTTTGAATTTAAATTTGAGAATGGTGGTGTGTTTTTAAGTTTATTAACTCATATTATTCCTCTTTTCTACTTATTGTGTTTTATGTATTTTTGAAAATTTAATATAAGCTTTAGTTGTTCTATCATTTCCCTGCTCTATCTTAGTTTTTTATTTTTTAAATCCAAATTATAAAACTTTGGAAAAATTGACATACCAAGAGCATTAATTATACCATGATTCCTTCAATTTAAATTTGAGAATGGTAATGTGTTTTTATTTTTGAAAATTGAACATAAGATTTAGTTATTCTATCATTTCTCTTCTCTATTTTATTTTTTTATTTTTAAAATCTAAATTATAATATTTATAAATCAAATGGAAAAATTGTCATACCAAGCGCATTAATTATATGGTGATACCTTGAATTTAAATTTGAGAACAGTAATGTGTTTTTAAGTTTGTTAGTCCCTGCCACCTGCAGCATGGCAGGGACTATAGTAATCGAAACGATAGAGGTAGTATTATTTTTAATCACTGTTTTAGACAATAACCAATGTTTTAGGATGAAATGTATTTTCGATAGTGTAATTTTTTTTTGCTGTATTATTTGGCCTCTTCCCGAGGTGGGAGGCTTTAACCATATGCTATATTCATGATTTCCTTTCTTATTTTGCAACATTTTTCAATTGCTAAACTAATGTTAACATTAATTTAAAGCATTAAATGTTATGCGATAATGACTTGGGTCTTTGACTATATATTAAAACATCTTCAACACTACATCTATGACACTATGCTAATACGGTAGGCACATCCTCCATATTTGGATTTGCATGTACTCTGCCACCATGCTAGTATAGCAGCCAGCCACGTGCATGTACTCTGCCACCATGCTAGTACAGCAGCCACCTCCCATATCTGCATGTAGGCTGAGACAAATCCACTGCTTGTGTAACATGTTCACCTATTGGAAAACACATAGTGTAGGTATGCTCTTCTCCATTAACCCCAACAACAGATGCCATCAACAAGCTCTCAATTAACCCAATTTTCATTAACCCAAGGACAAAGAGGATAGAGATTATAGAGATCATCGCTGTACTAAAGTACTTATGTGCATAGCTGTGCAGATTTGCAAGTGAATCAATTTCAAGAAGGCAACAACCATGCAGATTTATGCAGATTTATCATTGAAATTAGCGAAATCAATTTCTAGAAAGTGCAGATTTGTACACATTTATTGGTGAAATTGGAAAAATCAATTTCAAGAAAGTAACCATTGTGCAGATTAAAGCAATTTCAAAAATGCAATAAGAAATAATATTTTTGCATCTATTAAGTATATTACTGTAAGAAACAATATTTCTACATCTATTAAGTATATCAATGTCATTGTTGAATCTACCGTCGCTATAATTATATATGTTGTTATCAAAATTTTGTTATTATTTCGAATAAATTTTTCTGTACTAGACCAGCCTGCTATTACAGAATAACCATTTTCAGGGATAATTTAATGGAGATCTATTTCTATGAGGGGAACAACCGGGGGAATCATTTCTTATATATTTAGATACAAGACAACAACAGAAATAGCAAGAGGGCTGCATTATCTCCATAAATGCTGGAAATGGCGGATTATCCATATGGATATCAAGACCTCAAATGTTCTGCTTGGGGCATATTTTAAGCCACATGTAAGCAATTTAACCTCCTAAAATATTGATAATGTGCTACCCTCATGAACATTAGGTCTAGCCTTTTCCTTTTTTTAAACTTCCTTATTAATGAGATTCAAGATATTTTATTTTTTATATTGTATCTTATGTTTCATAGAATAATATAATTTATATTTAAATCCTGCATAACAATAATTGATCAGACCTATCCATGAACGTCCTTTTTTTTTTCCTCGGGTTTGTGTGTTCTTTTGATCTTTTAACTTCATCTTCATTTTGTTTGTTCAGAATGGTTGGTGCCATATTGTCACTCTACATGAAAAAAATGGTTGGTGCCCCCGCCTTTGTCTGTACTAGCACTCTAAATATTCCCTCGCTCTAACAGGTTCCATTCTTTGAATAAAAGATTTAATTCAAATGTGCTTTAGCTAACCTATGAGAAACAGAAAACCCTTGAATCCATTTCTGAATTGGAACATCTTGTGTTGTCCAATACACCTGATCATAATTGTCCACATTCCTACAGTTATTGGCTTAGATATAAATGCATTGCCCATGGCATGGCATCCCTTCCAGTTATATATTATTTCCAAAACCACAGCTTGTAGTTTCCAGCTATTACACAGACCCTTCACCCTGCAGCTATGGAATCCCTTCCAGTTATATCTTATTTCTAAAGCCAGAGTTTGTACTTTCTGGCTGTTACACGGACCCTTCGCCCTGTAGCTACTCGCTTGTTGCTGGAGTAATCTGTTACTAGCTTTCCATGTGTTACACTTAACAGACCTGTCTCCCTGAAACTAATCAATTTTTGCTGGAGTAATCTGCTTCGAATGGAACATGAGTTGCTTCCAATGGAACATGGGGAAGCTTTACTAGAGAAAATGGCATCGACCAATATTGTAACGCCTCCAGTTTAAGGAATTTTTTTTTTTTTTCCATTATTATTAACAGGTTGGCTGAGTACCAAGTTCATAAATGGGGTATTTATTTTCATCTATTGTTATATTTTCCTCTACTCCTTCAATTTCTCCTTTAAATTTTAATATCTCTTTTTTTTTCTATCCCCCTTTTAATAACCTTTAATATTTTCCACATGTACAGTTCACCCATATACATAAAATCTTATGCCTCTCTTAAGGCCCATATGTACAATCACTTCCTTAGATCACACATATGCTACTTATGTATCAATATATAGCACCTATATATAATTATAAACATAAAATCCTATGCCTCTCTTAAGGCCCATATGTACAATCACTTCCTTAGATCACACATATGCTACTTATGTATCAATATATAGCACCTATTGTCTCACCATAAGTTCACAGAACCCTAAATAGGCCGCATAGAAATCTTTTTCATCTCGCCCTTTCTTTGACCTCGATATTAAATAGAAACTGTGGTTTTTATTAGCTCTCGGGACTGATATTATTGTTTTATTTTACTTGCATATACATGTATTGAAAACTAAGATCGAACGAGCTATTGTTTAGCTCTCGGCGCTTTCATTATTATTTATTTTTATTTTGATTTCAGGACCTATACATGTATCATGTCACTAAGTTAGTGGTGCGCCTTCACTTTAATTTAATTATATTGCTACGATCGTTATTTCAAAGGTTAAAAGTAGATTTAGAAATAATATGTGCATGCAAGATGCTATAAGAGCTATTACGCTCTTATATTTGTTTTTTCATATATAGATATTCGATAGTGCTTGAATAGAGGTCCTTAACTATAAATTAAATCTTTGGCTATGGTACTTGATTCAAGGACTAAAGGTAGATTTAGAAATGAAATCTATACACTTATAAATATTATAAAAATCCTATAAAGTAGAGTTACTCTTTCTCTAGCACAATTTCGAATGTCATATTCTAATGTTCTTACTTTCTTCCTTTTGGATTTGTACCATGTAACTTTAGTTCTGCTATAATGTTTCTCTAGCATACACATGAGCAGATATTTAACTATCTGTAGAAGCTAAGTAACTTCAGATTTAAACCGACCTTGGTTTAGAGTTTTTGGGGTTTCTACTCTATGGGTTTCTGGTCTACAACTAAACAGAATCTAGAAGGTGAATGCCTTAGGATGGAATCTGTTAAATGTAGTACTAAAATCAATCATACACATTCTTTTAAATTTTTATATGTAGCCAATTCATACCATAATACATCAGAATGAACAAAATTTACAGGAACATACCACTATGGCAATTGACCAACCTCCCAACCTTAGAGTCCTCTTTGTCTCCCAGAACTCACCCCCGAGCTGAGATCACCTCCATCACAGATCAACCTCTGATCTGCTTAGGAACAGCTTATTTAAGCTCATATTTCCCCAAAGCATGTTTCTAATTCTGCGTCCAGAATAGCAAGATGCTTTCTTTCATGTTTAGCCTAGGCTTCCCATCTTGGGATTCTTTAAAGCTGTTTTATGCTTTTCCTCAGCTTTTCCAGCTTTTCTCACCTCTTCCCAACTACTTCCTCTTCATTGGGGAAATTTAGATTCCTCCTCAAAATCTAAATTAATTTCTTTCAAGGATTTTTTTGAAAGATTGTGGGGATTTGTTGCCTTATCCATCCTCATGGATTTGGCAAGTGATCTCTAATTCTCATCTTGGTCAAAATGCACAATCAATTTATTTATTTCTTCAAATTAATTATTCAAATACATTCACACCATACTTATCCTTTGGGGTCCACTCCCCTTAGGACTTAAGTTCACATGTCTAATTTTTCAAATTCAACACAGAAATTGGGGGTGTTACAAATATCTTTAACGAAGAAAATGGCAGTGACAGGTATAATGTACACACAAGAAGAACAAGATGTTAGTGGTCTTAGGAACATGCATTTTCATTTTGTTTTACTCTGTACATGTGGTTGCAGGATGGGGCCATGTGGTGGCGTACTTCTACCATGTGTGGCCTATGTGGTATGATACCATGTTTCATACTATTCTAGTGTTATTATGCAATGTAATTATCATATTTCGAATTTTATTTGAATTTTATTGAAGTATATCATGGATATGGTGAAACACAGTAGTAGCAGCCCAGTTGCACTGAGGCCCGTAATTCGAGATCTGCCAGCTAGCGAAACAGGCAAAGAAAATGAGAAATTCAAGTTTATTGTTTTGGGATTATAAGTCACCGAGATTAATACATAAATTTTAGCATTATGATGAAGTGATTTATCTTATAGACAAAAATAAAAATCGCATCTTCCCCATCCAACATCCTAACACTTTTTGACTGATATCGGCTCTAGATTTCATATATCCTTTGGTGGGCGATCCATGAACATTTATGGGAGAAATTATTTAATTACATCTACACTGCCTTGCCTTTATCAGGTTCACCTTCTTCTATGTGGGCCTCGTTCTTTGATTCTTCTATTGGTTCTTCTACTACCTGGTCATCCTCTGCTGGTGGATCTTGATCTACAAAAGTATGATGGATAAATTTTCTATTAACCATTCAGAATCAATATAGAATGGTAAATAGGTTACATATAATATCATGTTCTAGACATCTTTTAGCAGAGAGATCGGGAAATACCATCTACATCATTTTCATGCTCATCACTAATATCAAGGTTGTCATCATCATCACCCATCCCCAGTTTCTGAATATGCATGCAATTAAAAAAAATAAGTTCATGGTTGAACAAAATCCAAGTATTGACATGCCTAAATTTATCATATATTTATAGCGAATAGGACATACTTAGAAGTCCATGCCACCAAAATCCATGTCCTGCACGGCTGGAGGCACTAAAACGCAGAAAGGGGTTAATGCAAATGAAATAAACAATAAATAACATAGGAATCATAAAAAAATACAGTACAAAATTTATGTAAACATCTTACTAACATTTATCATCTTTTTCTTCATCCTCATCAACCCATTTGTCCCAGTCAACTTTCAGGAAAGGCAGTCGGTTCGCTTCACTCTTCAACAACTATTTCCACCATTTACTTTCCTCTTTTTTAACGATGTAGATGATATTTCTCAAACCAACACTGATCTTGCTTTTCTAAACAAGAACAATGGAAGTCAGTATTACTTCAACCGAACTCATGATAAATAAATATTTTTCAACTCTATAAATACAACTCAAATGAATAATGTATGCAGTGTATCCTCGATCTTCCTACCTCCGCATTCACCCTATCATACAAGTAAAATTAAAGCTCATAAAGTGTTTGCTCTTGCCCAGTAGTTGCAGAGAAAGTAAACTTTCCAACGGGTTCAAGCTTCACTTTTGGATTGTTTGCATCAGGCAACTCGATTGTAATATACAATTTATCAGACCTCTGGGCCCATTTAACTTTTGGATGTTGGCTAAAAATTATTTAGTCCAACAAATTTCAATTAACAAATAAGAGTGCTATATACAAAGATATATCTCGAACAGTTAAAAAACAGTTACCTCCGTCAAGACGTAACCTTACACTCCTCTCACATGATATAGATCTGATTTAAAACCAAACATATCCTAAAGAAAAAATAAAGAAAAGATCCAAAAACCTAACATATGCTATAACGAAACACACACACATATATACCTAACCAAACTTGAAAATTTATTAAGAATCACCACTGTCAAAGCTATTTTTGGAATACTATCAATCCTCTCATTGTCCTATATTATTGCGAAACTATTGCTATGAAAAGTGTTTACATTGGATACCATGGACGTTAAGAAACGTTTTAGTTGGACTTCAATAATATTAAAAATACGCACACATACATAGCCCAAACAAAAATGCGTACAGTTCAAGTTAAAAGGTAAAAGGGAACAATAGGTCATACTAAGACTACCTATCAAAGAGGAAATACATATACATCATATCTAGGTCTGGCAAGATATTTCTACATACACATCATATCTAGCTCTAGCTGGATATTTCTACAGACACATCTTTAATTCCATATATACCACACGTTGGCCTTACCAATAAACGGATATAGCCATCCACAATCTCCTTCTGATGATCTGCATACCCAATTTATATCAATTAACCCAATGGTCTGAAATTTCAGAGGTCATGCACTTGCTTTTGGTTTGATTATTTGTAATATTAGAATAAATTGTTGTATCACTGGCTTGGCTTGGCTTGGATTTAGATTTACTAGTTCTTATACTTGTTTTTTCTTTAATCAGTGGCAGGAGCATTAACAATAACAAAAATACTTGGTTTTCCTTTAATCAGTGGTAGAAGCATTGACAATAACAAAAATAGGCGAGAGCTAGCAAGCTACCATATTTAACATACTTGCTTTCCTTTTAATTAGTCATTTTGTTTATTTGTAATATTAAAATAAATTGTTGTTTTTCCCCTTTGTTCAGAGTCACTAGCTCCCATACTTGTCTTTCCCTTAATTTTTTTCGCAGCCTCCCTTGTTAACTCATATTATTGCTCTTTTCTACTTATAGTGTTTTTATGTATTTTTTAAAATTGAACCTAATGTTTAGTTGTTCTATCATTTCCCTTTTCTATTTTAATTTTAATTTTTTAAATCAAAATTATAAAACTTATAAATCAAATGAAAAAATTGTCAAACCAAGAGTTTGAATTTAAATTTGAGAATGGTAATGGGTTTTTAAGTTTATAAATTCATATTATTGTTCTCTTCTACTTATTGAGTTGTATATATTTTTGAAAATTGAACATAAGATTGAGTTGTTTTATCATTTTCCTTCTCTATTTTAGTTTTGAATATGAGAATTTTAATGTGTTTTTATTTTATCAAGACATATTATTGCTTTTTTTATTATATGTTATTATTTTTTAATGTAATTTTGACTCAAAGATTTAGTTGTTCCATCATTTCCATTTTGTTTTTAAATAAGTAAATTTTTTAATTGAATTTGTATTCACTTTGTGCAACATTCATTATATATTTATTTATAAACTTATTAATATAGTTTTCTATTTTATTTAATTAATTAATTAATTAATTAATTGTTTATAATAATAATAATACTTTATTTTAAGATTATATTCTAGTTAGACATTAAATTGATGTATAAGACTTGAATTCTTTATTTATGAAATAATAAATCCACATTTACAATACTCCTTTTTCATTTTTCAAATAACATACTTTCTTTTATTTATTTTTATTTTTTAAATAAATTTTGATTTACTTTATTAAAATTGTCTATTTTACTAAAAATATGCAAAGATTATTGTATATATTTGTTTATTCATTAATTATTATATTTTTCCTTTTTTATTTTATTTTATTAAGAAATTATTAGTTGTTCTTAATAATAATAATAATAATAATAATAATATGCCCAGTATATGCTATTATTCTCAATGACTATAATGTGTTACAAATTTTGTTAAGGTGTATTGACTTTTAATAAATTTAAAAATTTATATTCATGCCAAATGACTCACCCCTACCGATTTTTTAAAGATTTGCAATTATTCCAATTCTAATAAATTTAAGTTTCTCATTATTATTTATAAAATTTATTTATATAAAAACAAATTTTATAACATTTATTTATATATAAACAAATTTTATTTATAAAAATGGTCATTACATAAAAAAATAGATTAATTGCAAGTGGCTATATCCATGCCAAGTGACTCACCCCTAAAAATTTTAATTAATTTTAATATAACTATACTACTTATACACATCTCAAACACAAACACAGAAGCCATTAGTCTCTATATGATAGTTCGGCAGATAATTTAAGATCTCACTCTTCTTAACTTCTTGTTCGCCTTACTAAAAATTTTCAGTAAAATTGTGTGAGAGATCCAATAGTCACAGCCTCTCTCAGTTTCTGATAGCTTGAAATTTATGACTACAGAGTCCAGCAGCAAGCGCTTTTTAATGAGCAAGTTTGAGAATGGCGGTGACAACTTCACTGGCTTCTCCGTAGCTGCACTGCTGCCCATTCTGGTGGCTCCTGCCGAGAATACGCCTATGGGGGTCCTTTATCTGTCAAACATTGACAATCTATCTGACGAAACCACATGTCAAACCCTGCACGTTTATGGCGGTTGTCCGAAAAACCACGGGGACCCAGTTCACGTTATCTGAGATGCGATCTCCAAAGCGCTGGTTCATTACTATCCTCTGGCTGGAAGGATGAGAAAGACTGCAAATGGGAAGCTTGAGGTATGTTGTACAGGAGAAGGGGCCGTGTTTGTTGAAGGCACCGCAAACTGTAGTATGAAGGAAGTTGGATACTTGGCCCACTTCACACCATGCTTGAAGCAACTGCTCTACGAGTATCCAGTGACATATGAGCATCATGACATCCCTCCTCTGGTTGTTCAGGTAAAAAAAATACAAGGGATCGTGAGTAATTATCAATTCCTTTTCAATATAATAAATATTAATTTACAGTGCTGCGCGGTTTATTATTCTCTGGGTAGGTAAAACTGTTTTGGTATCATTTGTGGTTATGTTTTGTTTTCTTTAGACAAAAATATATATCTAAAATCTTCTTGAAAATAATTCAAAGTAACAACTCTGAAAAAATATTTCATATTAATCCATTCATGGTTCCCCTTGGTCTCAACGTGACGCATTTCCTTTGCGGAGGGTTCATTCTCGGCGTTGTGCTCTCGCACTGCATGGTCGATGGACTAGGATTTTCACAATTTCTGAATGCAATCGCTGATATTGCAAGAGGAATGCCGCTTTTATCTATAACACCTAAATGGAAGAGAGAACTTCTGAAGCCACGAAGCTCACCTAGAGTCAACATTGAGCGCAAACCCTGAATCCCTAGCATGAGCCCAAGCAAAAGCAACCTGATCGACGCAACAGCAGGCCTAGTGCAGCAATCGTTTTTCGTGACTTCTCAATCTTTAAATAAAATCAAGAACAACGTTTCAGCTCGTAAGACAATAGAAGATGAGCGGTATTTATATTGTTCAACATTTGAATCCTTGGCTTCTTTGGTGTGGAAATACAGGGTTAAGGCTCTTAAAATACCTTTCGATGAAGAAGCGTGCCTTTCTTTTGTTGTTGACGCGAGAAAGGTGTGCAAACCACCACTCCCGGAGGGGTACTATGGCAACGTTGTTAACGGTGTTCGCATTTCGGTTTCTGCTAAAGTTGTATTAGAGGCTTCGCTTTGGGATTTAGTGAGAATGGTGAAGGAAGAAAAGGCGAGATTGACAGGTGAATACCTTAGGTCCCTCATAGATTTCCTTGAGCTCTGTGACCCCAAACAGGAAATTGGGACTCCTCCGCCAACAGAACTATGTTTGACTGACTCGAGCCGCCTTGGGTACTCACAAGTGGATTTCGGTTGGGGAGAGGCAGTGAACGTGACTAGATTACAGAGCTTTCCATCTGTTAATGTCTGCGTCTTCCTTCCGCCTCTGAATGTGAACACATATGATGATAAGAATGGCATCAGAGTCGTCACTTGCTTGCCCACTGAAGAAATGGAAATATTCAGGTCAGAGCTTGCCCAGGTTATGTAACTAGTAACCCGGACATGCGAACTAGAGGGTGGCTATGCGAACTTATAGATGAATTGTGCACAGTTTCGTGATGTAGGTGTAGAAGAATTGACATCCATTTCCACTGCATGATCTTCGTCTCAATAACGTTCATCCATCAATGTTACCGTAAATTGTTGGAATTTTGAGAATTCCAAGTGGAGAGAATAAGCTCTCCTTGTAAACACAGAGAAAATAAACAGGAGACAGAGTTTTCAAGACTTTTTTAAAAACAAATTTCTATTCCTTTCAAAACTAATACCCATTCTTCCTCAACAGTGAGGGATTCACCAAATATGTATGACTACTTCAGACGCAGTGCACACAAAACAATCTCTGTCTCTTCCCTTTTAACAATACTCTATCTTCTACATTCAACACACTGCTGTGTATTTTCACTCTGCACTGCTGTGCGAATGCAAATTAAAAAAAAAATTAAAATAAAAAATAAAACCAAATATACAATGAAAAACCTTTGCGGAACATATAAAATATGAAATGCCGGACGTACGAGTGGGGACCACTACACAGTCGGCAATCAACAATCGGCCAACGGATTGTCAACACAGTTTGTGACCAACTCAATATTTCGATTGCGATTACATTATGGACTCGACGGCCCGATTATTAAATCCGCTGTATAGGACTGTTGAATCCGCGCTTTTTAACAGGACGCGCTGCAAAACAAACAAAACCTCCAATCTTCCGCTTGCGATTGGAAACACGGCTCCGATCTATCGATTGCGATCGGATCCGCCCTGATCGGGTGATACAACAAAATCCCGCCGATTGAAACCATTCGATTGAAATCAATCGATTGCAATAAGATACTGCCACGTGGTCTTTTGGACCCATGGGCCTCCGCTGCTGTGAGGGCGATTTATATATGTTTTGTTTGTATTAAACGTTCCGCTTGCGGAACTTCTTCCATATCAACAAGACACTGCTCCAATCTTAATTTTCGATTCCGATTGGCATAGAAATGGTGGGGGCCACTTGTCCGCCAATTCAAAAATAAAAGGACTTCTGCCTGTTTAAAAACAATTTCCATTCATTCTGGTTGTTGAAGGCTTTAACGCCAGAAACGACTGTTTTTAATTTAGTCTGCTCCTCCGTAGAGAGGATCTACGAAAAAATCTTTGTCCTTCCACTGTGAAGAACGGCTCCGTCCATTACCTGTTAATTTCATCTGCAATTGTGGCTGCGGCCCATCAAGATTAAATTCATCCTTACGGATTCACCAACATTCTTCAATTCAGAGTGTTGCGCACTCAATCTCTGTTGCTGCCGCTGCTGCCTTTGTCCTTTGTTCTTTGTTCTTCCTGCCCAAGGCACGGCAGGTGACTTTAATAATTCAACACTCCCCCTTAAAGTCAGCTGCTGGGTTATTCATCATACCCAAGCATTCTCTTAGAAATTCAAAGGTCTTCTGTCCCAATGGTTTAGTTAAAATATCTGCATATTGCTCCTCTGTTTTACAATGCTGTAAAACAACTTCACCATTATTCACCAATTCTCTGATATAATGATACTTTGTGTCTATGTGCTTTGTTCTTTTATGAAACACAGAATTTTTTGACAATGCAATAGCTGAGCTATTGTCACAATAAATCACAGTGCCCTTTACCTGTTCTTGACATAGACTTCTCAACATTCTTCTCATCCAAATTGCCTGACACGCTGCTGCTGTAGCTGCCACATATTCTGCCTCTGCTGTAGACAATGCTACAATAGGTTGTTTCTTAGAAGCCCATGAAATGGCTCCTGAACCCATATGAAAAATATAACCGGAAGTGCTCTTCCGATCATCTACACTTCCAGCCCAATCACTGTCAGTATATCCAACCAATTCTGAATTTTCTAAAGTAGTATATAAAATACCAAATCCTTTTGTTCCTTTCACATACCTCAGAATTCTCTTTGCTGCTTGCCAATGTGCTTCTTTTGGCTTCTCCATAAATCTGGAAATTAAGCTAATCGCATGCATAATATCCGGCCTAGTTGCAGTCAAATACATGAGGCTGCCAACTATGCTTTTGTACAAACTTGGATCAAAATCCTTGCTGCTGTCATTCCTACTTAACTTCAATCCCATTACTGTGGGAGTAATTGCAGCTTTGCACTCCTGCATGTTGAATCTTTCCAAAACTTGATTCACATACTTTGCTTGAGAAATTAAAATTCCTTTCTCACCTTGTTCCACTTCTATTCCCAAGAAGTATCTTAACAAACCCATGTCAGTCATTTCAAATTCATCTTTCATGACTGTTTTAAAATTTTCAGCAAGGTAATCATCATTACCTGTAAAAATTAAATCATCAACATATAAAACAACAATTAATAACTTACCATCCTTTTCTTTGATGTAGAGGGTGGGTTCTCCCTCACACTTTTCAAATCCATTCTCCAATAGATAAGAATCTATTCTGCTGTACCATGCTCTTGGTGCTTGTTTCAGCCCATAAAGAGCTTTCTTCAGTTTACAGACCTTATGCTCTTGGCCTTTCTTCTCATATCCGAGAGGTTGTTCCACATATACCTCTTCCATTAAAATTCCATTTAAAAATGCGGATTTTACATCCATTTGATATACTTTCCATTTGTTTTGTGCTGCTATGGATAGCACTGCTCTTACCGTCTCCATTCTTGCAACTGGTGCAAAAGTTTCTTCATAATCAATCCCTTGCTTCTGCTTATACCCTTTAACAACAAGTCTGGCCTTGTGTCTTTCTATTTTTCCTTCAGCATTACTTTTGGTCTTGTATACCCATTTAACTCCAATGACTTCTTTGCCTTCTGGGAGATCTACCAATTCCCATGTTCTATCCTTCTCTATGGCTTTAATTTCATCATCCATAGCTTCTATCCATTTTCTATTTTTAATGGCATCTTCAAAATGAATAGGATCGTCAACTTGACAATACAAATAAAATAAGGAATTCATACCTTCGTTTGCTTCTCCTTGCTCATAGATTTCTCTGAGGCTTCTGAATCTTGTTCCTCTTTCATTTGGTGTAGTCGTGCTTGATGAAGCACTCGATTCTGCTCCACGTGGTGTGCTTGGTGATGCACTCCCACTTCTCAAGGGTGTTCTTGCTGCCGCTTGAGGCGTCCCTTCCTGGCCTTGCGCTGCTGGAGGTTGTGCAACAGATGGGTTATTAATCTCAACCACATCTACATCATCTTCATCATGAGACAAACAGTTTTTGACATTTACTGTTTTCTCAATGCTTCCATCCCACACTTCCTCTTCAATGAATTGTAAATCTCTGCTTATTACAAACTTCTTTGTGGATGGGTTATACAATCTGTATCCTTTGGAATCTTCACAATATCCAAGGAAAATGCACTTCTCCCCCTTACTATCCAACTTCTTTCTCAATTTGTCTGGAATGTGTGCATATGCTACACATCCAAAAACTCTCCTGTGGGTGACTCCCTGTTTTCTGCCACTCCACGCTTCTTCTGGAACTTTGTTCATCACCGCTTTTGTAGGGCATCTATTCAAAATATATACAGCACAGTTTGCTGCTTCTACCCAATACTCATTCGCCAAGTGTTTTGCCTTTAGCATACTTCTCACCATCTCCATTATGGTTCGATTCTTCCTTTCAGCAACTCCATTCTGTTGCGGCGTGTACCTGGTGGTAAACTGCTTGTGTATGCCGTTCTCTCTGCAAAAACGCAGAAATTCTTTTGAGATATATTCTCCTCCTCTATCTGTTCTGAGGACTTTAATGTGCAGTCCGCTCTGTTTTTCTACAAGAGCTTTAAATTGACGAAATTTCTGAAAGACTTCACTTTTATATTTTAGAAAATAGACCCATACTTTTCGAGTGAAGTCATCTATGAAGGTCAGCATGTAATTGCTGCCTGAAACATATGATGTTTGCATCGGCCCACATAAATCTGAGTGGATTATCTCCAAAGGTGCTTTCGCCCTTATGCTTTTTCCTGAAGGAAAATTTTCTCTGTGTTGCTTTCCCAAGATGTAGCCTTCACACAGGCTGTCAGGCTTTTCAATCAGTGGTAAACCTCTTACCATTCCTTTTCTGTGCAGCAAATTTAATCCTCCGAAATTGAGATGTCCAAATCTCAAATGCCATAACCAGTTTTCATCCTTCTCTTCCTTCTGGAAGGCTACTTGAGTTACAGCTACTACGTTCTTTCCTTTTCCTTTCAAGTCAGTATTGAGCTTGAGCGGAAACATCCTGTTGCTGGTCATTTGAATTTCAGCAAAAATTTTCTTACTTGGAGGAATATCTTTTATGGTGCACACATCATTTTTGAATATAACGTTGTAACCTTTGTTTATGAGCTGCCCAACGCTCAAAAGATTGCATTTTAGACCTGGAACATAATACACATCAGGGACAAATTTTTGCTCCCCATTTCTTGCTCGAATACTTACTCTGCCTTTCCCTTTGACAGAGATTTTAGCATCAGTTCCTGTGGTCACTTCATATTTGACTTCTTCATCAAGATTGGCAAACATTGCTCTGTTGCCAGTCATGTGATTACTACATCCATAATCTAAGAACCAAACATCATCAACTTTATCTTGTGCTACATTGCAAGCTAACAGCACATTACTTGGGTTCTTTTCTTCTTTTGCTACATTAGCATTCTGCCTATTCTTCATGTCATTTTGCTTCTTTCTACATTCATTTGCATAATGCCCATATTTCTTGCAATAATGACACTGGACATTGGATTTGTCATACCTTTGTCCTTGAGCATGTTGGTGTTGGTTTCCACCTTGCTGGCTATTACATTGGCCATGGTTCTGGCTTTGACTGTTGCTCCTTCCATGTGAATGTGAAGAGCTGTCTCTTCCACCTCTATTCTGGCTTCTGCCTCTTCCTCTTCCTTTTATTTGACCTCTGCCTCTTCCTGAAGGCATCTGGGTCTTGAAGGCGTGCTCAAGAGATGAGTGTTCATCTCTGCTCAATCTTTGTTCATGAGTTATCAGCGAGGCATGAAGTTCATCCACTGTGAACTGTGAGAGATCTTTGGTCTCTTCTATGGTGGTAACAATAACATCAAACTTTGAGGGTAAGCATCTCAAAAGTTTCTCCACAATCCTTCTATCTTCAAGAGTTTCTCCATGGGATCTTATTTGATTGACAATCCCAATCACATGTGTAAAGAATGTATCAATACTGTCTGACTCTTTCATGCAAAGAGTTTCAAAATCTCTTCTTAGCAACTGAAGCTTTGCTGTCTTAACCTTCTCCATACCTTGATAGGCTACTTTCAGATTTTCCCATGCCTCCTTGGATTTCTTAGCTGCTGCTATCCTTGGAAACACACTCTCATTTACAGCTTGATACAAACAGAAGAGAGCTTTAGCATCTTTCTTCCTATTATTCTTCAATACATCTTTCTCTGCTTGAGTTAAGGCATTAAAAGCCTGCTCATCAGCTGGTTCTGTGAAGCCATCTTCTACTAGTTCCCACAAGTCTTGTGAGACAAACAGGGCTCTCATGGTAATGGCCCAATAATCATAGTTCTTTCCATTAAACTGTGGAAGCTGAACACTTCCAAGATTCATACCAGTGCTTGGTCCAGCCATTGCTTCTTAAACTAAACTCAGACTTTAAACAAACTGTCTTTCCTCCTTGAAAGAACAGACAAGAACAACAACTCTGTTTTCTTTGAGAAATACCTGACTTTTCGACTTCTGTTGAGCTTTTCACGCTGCTGGAGAGAAACGCTACAACAGGTCTTCTTCTTCAACTTCTTTGAAATCTTCAAAGAGCCTAGACAAGCTCTGATACCATGTTGGAATTTTGAGAATTCCAAGTGAAGAGAATAAGCTCTCCTTGTAAACACGGAGAAATAAAAGAAAAATTGACAGGAGACAGAGTTTTCAAGACTTTTAAAATAAATTTCTATTCCTTTCAAAACTGATACACATTCTTCCTCAACAGTGAGGGATTCACCAAATATGTATGACTGCTACAGACGCAGTGCACAGAGAACAATCTCTGTCTCTTCCTTTTTAACAATACTCTGTCTTCTACATTCAACACACTGTTGTGTATTTTTCACTCCGCGCTGCTGTGCGAATGCAAATTAAAAAAAAATTAAAATAAAAAATAAAACCAAATATGCAATGAAAAACCTTTGCGGAACATATAAAATGAAATGCGGACGTCTGATGGGGACCACTACGCGATCGGCAATCGACAATACGATTCTCGGATTGTCAGCACTGATTTGTGACCAACTCAATATTTTGATTGCGATTACACTATGAACCGACGAGCGGAATTATTAATCCATTTTGTATGGGAGGCTGATAGTCACGCTTTTAACGAGGCAATGACTGCAAAACAAACAAAACCTCAGATCTTCGCTTGCGATTGGAAACACGGCTCCGATCTATCGATTGCGATCGGATCCGCCACAGTCGGAGTGACACAACAAAATCTCGCCGATTGAAACCATTCGATTGAAATCAATCGATTGCGGTAAAAGATACTGCCACGTGGTCTTGTGGACCCACGGGCCTCCGCTGCTGTGAGGGCGATTTATATATGTTTTGTTTGTATTAAACGTTCCGCTTGCGGTACTTCTTCCATATCAACAAGACACTGCTCCAATCTTAATTTTCGATTCCGATTGGCATAGAAATGGTGGGGGCCACTTGTCCGCCAATTCAAAAATAAAAGGACTTCTGCCTGTTTAAAAACAATTTCCATTCATTCCGGTTGTTGAAGGCTTTAACGCCAGAAACGACTGTTTTTAATTTAGTCTGCTCCTCCGTAGAGAGGATCTACGAAAAAATCTTTGTCCTTCCACTATGAAGAACGGCTCCGTCCATTACCTGTTAATTTCATCTACAATTGTGGCTGCGGCCCATCAAGATTAAATTCATCCTTACGGATTCACCAACATTCTTCAATTCAGAGTGTTGCGCACTCAATCTCTGTTGCTGCCGCTGCTGCCTTTGTCCTTTGTTCTTTGTTCTTCCTGCCCAAGGCACGGCAGGTGACTTTAATATTTCAACATAAATTAGTACTTCAGCAATGTGAAACCATGTACTAGATTTCAATTATGTTAAAAATAAAAAATTTGAAAGTACAGTTGTTGTCCTCGTTATTGAAAGCTAAGTACTCGGCTTTGCATGGTAGTATGTTGGGCACTTGAAAAGCAGATGAAAGGTCTATGTCCAAAGTTTTATGCTAATATTAGTCTAATTACAGACTATATATATATATATTTGGTTAAAAATTTGAAATCTAAATTATAATCTATTTTTATTTTTAAAATCCAAATTATAATACTTATAAATCTATGTTGCATGAGTTTCTGGAATGTGGAAACGTTGGGAACTTGGGTACAGGTGTCTGAAACGACTAAAAAGTTTCCCTAAAAATTATAGGAAACGGCTAATTGGAACGTTAATATTATATAATAATAATAATAAATTTTTTTTTAATTACATAATTTATCTGTAGCTATGCGAACTTACAGATGAATGAATTGTGCACAGTTTCGTGATGTGGGTATAGAAGAATTGACATCCATTTCCACTGCATCATCTCCGTCTCAATAACCTTCATCCATCAATGTTACCGTAAATTAGTACTTCAGCAATTTGAAACCATGTACTAGATTTCAATTATGTTAAAAATCAAAAGTTTGAAAGTACAGTTGTTGTCCTCATTACTGAAAGCTAAGTACTTGGCTTTGCATGGTAGTATGTTGGGCACTTGAAAAGCAGACGAAAGGTCTATGTCGAAAGTTTTATGCTAATATTAGTCTAATTACAGACTATATATACATATTTGGTTAAAAATTTGAAATCTAAATTATAATCCATTTTTATTTTTAAAATCCAAATTATAATACTTATAAATTATAAATCTATGTTGCATGAGTTTCTGGAATGTGGAAACGTTGGGAACTTGGGTACAGATGTCCGGAACAACTAAAGGTTTCCCTAAAAATTATAGGAAACGGCTAATAATAATAAAAATTGTTTTTTAATTACATAATTTATCTGTGGAATGCTGTAATGTGCCATATGGGTCTGATACTTTGTACTTGTCAAAGGAGTGTCAATATTACTAATTCTAGAAAATTCAGACACATCAACGATGCATTTACTAATTTAATATAATTTTTTATTAGAGTCTCTCTGAAACTGAAAGGAAACGAAACTAACATACTAATGGCAAGAGAAATTTCACATAAGGAAGCAAGAAACCAGAGTTTAGACATCACATAAAACAGGACTCAAAAATGAAATATCCCCATAGAAGAGCTCGCATACAGAAAGGACATAAAAGAAGAAATCCTTGAAAATTTAAAGCCCTCACTATTGGATTTTAAATGTCTAGAAAAAACAAAGTATTTGGAAACTCATTGAGGTTACTGGCCGCAAAGACCCTCACTATTGGAGTTTAAATGTCTAGAAAAACAAAGTATTTGGAAACTCATTGAGGTTACTAGCCACAGAGAACTGCTACTTCAGGCACGATTTACAAATGAATACAAGGTTGCACTCTTAAACAAGTTAACAATTACAGTGATGGAGTGAATGGAGGGAAAAATTTATGGAATATTGTTAGAGAGTTTGGCGAGAAAAAGATTGTACTTTGAGAAGGGAAGTTTTTTTTGGCGGATTTTGGGGAAAATTTATAGAAATGAAGTTTCTTTTTTGGTAAAAATTACTAAAAACGCTTAACGAAGTTTCGTTTTGGCATAAAGCTTTGTTGGAAATACCGGAACGTCAATCATCATAGTGGTCAAAGATTCCGGAATGTGCCCTGCCTCTGGTAGAAGCTCCTACCAAAAATGTTAAGTTCCCACACAGTTCCAAAGCTCCCGGGAATGGAGGAACCTCTGAAACGGGTTTCCCATTTCTCGAGAGCGGTTCCCGAGTTATAAATCAAATGAAAAAATTGTCATACCAAGCGCATTAATTATACCGTGATACTTTGAATTTAAATTTCAGAATGGTAATGTGTTTTTAAGTTTATTTACTCATATTATTTCTCTTTTCTACTTATTATGTTTTATGTATTTTTGAAAATTGAATATAAGCTTTATTTGTTCTATCTTTTCCCTACTCTATCTTAGTTTTTTATTTTTTAAATCCAAATTATAACACTTTGGAAAAATTGACATACCAAGAGCATTAATTATACCGTGATTCCTTCAATTTAAATTTGAGAATGGTAATGTGTTTTTAAGTATTTTTGAAAATTGAACATAAGATTTAGTTATTCTATCATTTCTCTTCTCTATTTTATTTTTTTATTTTTAAAATCACAATTATAATATTTATAAATCAAATGGAAAAATTGTCATACCAAGGGCATTAATTATATGGTGATACCTTGAATTTAAATTTGAGAATAGTAATGTGTTTTTAAGTTTATTAGTGTAGTATTATTTTTAATCACTGTTTTAAACAATAACCAATGTTTTAGGATGAAATGTATTTTCGATAGTGTAATTTTTTTTTGTCGTCTTATTTGGCCTCTTCCCGAGGCGGGGGGCTTTAATCATATGCTATATTCACGATTTCCTTTCTTATTTAGCAAGATTTTGCAATTGCTAAACTAATGTTAACACTAATTTAAAGCATTAAATGTTATGAGCTAATGACTTGGGTTTTTGACTATATATTAAAACATCTTCAACACTACATCTATGACACTATGCTAATACGACAGGCACATCCTCCATATCTGGAACTGCATGTACTCTGCCACCATGCTAGCATGGAAGCCAGCCACATGCATGTACTCTGCCACCATGCTAGTACAACAGCCACCTCCCATATCTGCATGTAGGCTGAGACAAATCCACTGCTTGTGCTACCTATTCCCCTATTGGAAAACACATAGTGCAGGTATGCTCTTCTCCATTAACCCCAACAACAGAGGCCATCAACAAGCTCTCAATTAACCCAATTTTCATTAACCCAACGACAAAGAGGATAGATATTATAGAGATTATCGCTGTACTAAAGTACTTCTATGCATAGTTGTGCAGATTTGTAGGTGAATCAGTTTCAAGAAGGCAAAAAACATGCAGATTTGTGCAGATTTATCGGTGAAATTGGCGAAATCAATTTCAAGAAAGTGCAGATTTGTACACATTTACTGGTGAAATTGGAAAAATCAATTTCAAGAAAGCAACCACTGTGCAGATTAAAGCAATTTCAAAAAGATTAAAGCGATTTAAAAAATGCAATAAGAAACAATATTTCTGCATCTATTAAGTATATCACTGTCATTGTTGAATCTACCGCCGCTATACTTATATATGTTGTTATCAAAATTTTGTTATTATTTCGAATAAATTTTTCTGTACTAGACCAACCTGTTGTTACAGAATAACCATTTTCAGGGATAATTTAATGGAGACATGTTTCTATGAGGGGAACAACCCGAGGAATCATTTCTTGTATGTCAAGACCTCAAATGTTCTGCTTGGGATATATTTTAAACCACAAGTAAGCAATTTAACCTCCTAAAATATTGATAATGTGCTACCCTCATGAACATTAGGTCTAGCCTTTCCGTTTTTTTAAACTTCCTTGCTAATGGGATTCAAGATATTTTATTTTTTATATTTTATCTTATGTTTTATAGAATAATATAATTTATATTTAGATCTTGCATAGCAATAATTGATCAGACTTGTCCATGAACGTCCTTTTTTTTCCTCTGGTTCGTGTGTATTGTTCATGTTTTAACTTCATCTTCATTTTGTTTGTTCAAAATGGTTGGTGCCATATTGTCACTCTACATAAAAAAAATGGTTGGTGCCCCTGCCTTTGTCTGTACTGGCAGTCTAAATATTCCCTCGCTCTAACAGGTTCCATTTTTTGAATAAGATATTTAATTCAAATGTGCTTTAGCTAACCTATGAGAAACAAAAAACTGTGAGAAACAAAAAACCCTTGAATAAATTTCTGAATTGGAACATCTTGTGTTGTCCAATACACTTGATCATAATTGTCCACATTCCAGTAGTTATTGGCTTATATATAGATGCATTACCCATGGCATGGCATCCCTTCTATTTATATATTATTTCCAAAACCACAGCTTGTAGCTTCTAGCTGTTACACGGACCCTTCACCCTGCAGCTATGGCATCCCTTCAAGTTATATCTTATTTCTAAAGCCAAAGTTTGTAGTTTCCAGCTGTTACAAGGACCCTTCGCCCTGTAGCTACTCGCTTGTTGCTGGAGTAATCTGTTACTAGCTTTCCATGTGTTACACTTAACAGACCTGTCTCCCTGAAACTAATCAATTGTTGTTGGAGTTATAGGCTTCGAATGGAACACGAGTTGCTTCCAATGGAACATGGGGAAGCTTTGCTAGAGAAAATGGCATCGACCAATATCTTTAACGGAGAAAATGGCAGTGACAGGTATAATGTACACACAAGAAGAACAAGATGTTAGTTGTCTTAGGAACATGCATGTTCATTTTGTTTTACTCTGGACATGTGGTTGCAGGATGGGGCCATGCGGTGGCGTACTTCTACCATGTGTGGCCTGTGTGGTATGATACCATGTGTCATACTATTCTAGTGTTATTTAAAATTATAATTTATTTAAATAGTCACCTAAAATCTATTTAAAATGATAAAAGAAAATTGTAATTTATTATGCAATGTAATTATCATATTTCGAATTTTATTTGAATTTTGTTGAAGTATATCATGGATGTGGTGAAACACAGTAGTAGCAGCCCAATTGCGCTGAGGCCCGTAATTCGAGATCTGCCAACCAGCGAAATAGGCAAAGGACATGAGAAATTCAAGTTTATTGTTTTGGGATTATAAGTCACGGAGATTACTACATAACTTTTAGCATTATGATGAAGTGATTTATCTAATAGGAAAAAATAAAAATCGCATCTTCCTCATCCAACATCCTAACACTTTTTTACTGATATCGGCTCTAGCTTTCATACATCCTTTGGTGGGCGAACCATGATCATTCATGGGGAAAAATATTTAATCGCATATACACTGCCTTGCCTTTATCAGATTCACCTTCTTCTATGTGGGCCTCGTTCTTTGATTCTTCTATTTGTTCTTCTACTACCTGGTCATCTTCTCTTGGTGGCTCTTGATCTGAAAAGGTATGATGGATAAATTTTATATTAACCATTCAGAATCAATATAGAACAGTAAATAGGTTACAAATAATATCATGTTCCAGAGATCTTTTAGCAGAGAGATCAGGAAATGCCATCTGCATCATCATCATGCTCATCACTAATATCAAGGTTGTCATCATCATCACCCATCACTGGTTTTTGAATATACATGCAATTAAAAAAATTAAGTTCATGGTTGAACAAAATCCAAGTATTGACATGCCTAAATGTATCATAGATTTATAGCGAATAGGACATACGGAGAAGTCCATGCCACCAAAATCCATGTCCTGCCCGGCTGGAGGCACTAAAATGCAGAAAGGGGTTAGTGCAAATGAAATAAATAATAAATAACATAGGAATCGTAAACAAATAAAGTACAAAATTTATGTAAACATTTTACTAACATTTATCATCTTTTTCTTCATCCTCATCAACCCATTTGTCCCAGTCAACTTTAAGGAAAGGCAGTCGCTTCGCTTCACTCTTCAACAACTGTTTCCACCATTTATTTTCCTCTTTTTTAATGATGCAGATGATATTTCTCAAACCAACACTGATCTTGCTTTCCTAAACAAGAACAATGGAAGTCAGTATTACTTCAACCGAGCTCATGATAAATAAATATTGTTAAACTCTATAAATACAACTCAAATGAATAATGTATGCAGTGTATCCTCGATCATCCTACCTCTGCATTCACCCTATCATACAAGTAAAAGTCAAGCTCATAAAGTGTTTGCTTTTTCCCAGTAGTTGCAGATAAAGTAAAATTTCCATCGGGTTCAAGCTTCACTTTTGGATTGTTTGCATCAGGCAACTTGATTGTAATATACAATTTATCAGACCTCTGGGCCCATTTAACATTCGGATGTTGGCTGAAAATCAATTAGTCCAACAAATTTCAATTAACAAATAAAAGTGCTATATACAAAGATATATCTCGAATAGTTAGAAAACAGTTACCTCCATCAAGACGTAAACTTACACTCCCCTCACATGAAACAGATCTGATTTAAAACCAAACATATCCTAAAGAAAAAATAATAAAAGAGCCAGAAACCTAACATATGCTATAATGAAACACACACACATATATACCTAACCAAACTTGAAAATTTATTAAAAATCACCACTGTCAAAGCTACTTTTGGAATACTATCAATCCTCTCATTGTCCTATATTATTGCGAAACTATTGTTATGAAAATTGTTTACATTGGATACCATGGACGTTAAGAAACGTTTTAGTTGGAATTCACTAATATTAAAAATATGCACACATACATAGCCCAAACACAAATGCGTACAATTCAAGTTAAAATTTAAAAGGGAACAATAGGTCATACTAAGACTACCTATCATAGAGGAAATACATATACATCATATCTAGGTCTGGCAGGATATTTCTACATACACATCATATCTAGCTCTAGATGGATATTTCTATGGACACATCTTTAATTCCGTATATACCACACATTGGCCTTACCAATAAATGGATATAGCCATCCACCATCTCCTTCTAATGATCTGCATACCTAGTTTATATCTATTAACTCAATGTTCTGAAATTTCAGAGGTCATGCACTTGCTTTTGCTTTGATTATTTGTAATATTAGAATAAATTGTTGTATGGCTTGGCTTGGCTTTAGATTCACTAGTTCTTATACTTGGTTTTCCTTTAATCAGTAGCAGGAGCATTGACAATAACAAAAATACTTGGTTTGCCTTTAATCAGTAGTAGAAGCATTGACAATAACAAAAATAGGCAAGAGCTAGCAAGCTACCATATTTAACATACTTGTTTTTCTTTTAATCAGTCATTTTGTTTATTTGTAATATTAAAATAAATTGTTGTTTTTCCCCTTTTTTCAGAGTCATTGGCTCCAATACTTGTTTTTCCCTTAATTTTTCCTTTAATCAATGGCAGGGACTTGCTGCTTCACAGCCTCCCTTGTTAACTCATATTATTGCTCTTTTCTACTTATAGTGTTTTTATGTATTTTTTGAAATTGAACCTAAGGTTTAGTTGTTCTACCATTTCCCTTTTCTATTTTAATTTTAATTTTTTAAATCAAAATTATTAAACTTATAAATCAAATGAAAATTTTGTCAAACCAAGAGTTTGAATTTAAATTTGAGAATGGTAATGGGTTTTTAAGTCTATAAATTCATATTATTGTTCTCTTCTACTTATTGAGTTGTATATATTTTTGAAAATTGAACACAAGATTGAGTTGTTTTATCATTTTCCTTCTCTATTTTAGTTTTGAATTTGAGAATTTTATTTTGTTTTTATTTTATCAAGACATATTATTGCTTTTTTTATTATATGTTATTATTTTTTTAATGTAATTTTGACTCAAAGATTTAGTTGTTCCATCATTTCCATTTTGTTTTTAAATAAGTAAATTTTTTAATTGAATTTGTATTCACTTTTTATTGTGCAACATTCATTATATATTTATTTATAAACTTATTAATATAGTTTTCAATTTTATTTTATTAATAAATTAATTAATTAATTGTTTATAATAATAATAATACTTTGTTTTAAGATTATATTCTAGTTAGACATTAAATTGATGTATAAGACTTGAATTCTTTATTTATGAAATAATAAATCCACCTTTACAATATTCCTTTTTCTTTTTTCAAATAACATACTTTCTTTTATTTATTTTTATTTTTTAAATAAATTTTGATTTAATTTATTAAAATTGTCAATTTTACTAAAAATATGCAAAGATTATTGTATATATTTGTTTATTCATTAATTATTATATTTTTTCTCATTTATTTTATTTTATTAAGAAATTATTAGTTGTTCTTAATAATAATAATAATAATAATAATAATAATAATATGCCCAGTATATGCTATTATTCTCAATGACTATAATGTGTTACAAATTTTGTTAAGGTGCATTGACTTTTAATAAATTTAAAAATTTATATTCATGCCAAGTGACCCACCCCTACCAATTTCTTAAAGATTTGCAATTATTCCAATTCTAATAAATTTAAGTTTCTCATTATTATTTATAACATTTATTTTTATATAAACAAATTTTATTTATAAAAATTGTCCATTACATCTAACAAATTAAAAAAAATAGATTAATTGCAAGTGGCTACCAGCCCGCCAATTTCATTATTATTTATAACATTCATTTATATATATATACAATAATTTAGCAAAATAGTCGATTACTCTTAATAAATTAAAAAAGTTAGATTGGTAACAAGTGGCTCGGCCCACCAATTTCATTATTATTTATAACATTCATTTATATATAGAAAAACTAATTTAGTTTAGCAAAATGGTTCATTACTCTTAACAAATTAAAAAATTAGATTGGTGCCAAGTGGCTCCTCGCCCACTAATTTCATTATTATTTATAACATTCATTTATATATAAACAAATTATGTTAAATCTAAGACTTTTGTGATCCAAAATTTAGATAAATATTTTTCGATTAATCCTAATGATGTTATTAATCCCAAAGACATTTTTCTAAACAAATTTTATTTAGAAAAATGGTGCAAATAAATTTTAAAAATAGATTGGTGCTAAGTGGCTCCTAGCCCACCAATTTCATTATTATTTATAACATTTATTTATATATAAGCAAATTTTATTTAGCAAAATAGTCCATTACTTCTAAATAATTAAAAAAATTAGATTGATGCCAAGTGGCTCCTCGCCCACCAATTTATTTATTATTTATAATATTCATTTATATATAAACAAATTTTATTTAGCAAAATGGTCCATTACTCTTAATAAATTAAAAAAATAGATTGGTGCCAAGTGACTCCTAGCCCAGTAATTGTATTATTATTTATAGCATTTATTTATATATAAACAAATTTTATTTAACAAAATGGTCCATTGTTTTTATAAATTTTTAAAATTAAATTGGTGTCAAGTGGCTATCCCCTAGAAGTTTCAATATTATTTATAATATTCATTTATATATAAACAAATTTTATTCAACGAAATGGATCATTACATTAAATACAATTAAAAAATTAGATTGGTTTCTAATTGGTTATCCACCAATTTTTTAGGGATTTGAGATTATTTCAATTCTAATAAGTTCCTCCACCATAAGTTCCTCATTATTATTTATAACATTCATTTATATAAGAAAATTTTATTAAGCAATAATGTATGTATGAGTAGAGTGTTTCAATAATTTTTTTATTATAATATTTATAAATCCTTTAACTATATCAACCACATTAAAATTTTTAATTAATTTTAATATAACTATACTAATTATACACATCTCAAACACAGAAGCCATCAGTCTTTATATGATAGTTCGGCAGATAATTTCAGATCTCACTCTTCTTAACTTCTTATTCGCCTTACTAAAAAATTTCAGTAAAATTGTGTGAGAGATCCAATAGTCACAACCTCTCTCAGTTTCTGATAGCTTGAAATTTATGACTACAGAGTCCAGCAGCGAGCGCTTTTTAATGAGAAAGTTTGAGAATGGCAGTGACAACTTCACTGGCTTCTTCGTAACTGTATTGCTGCCCATTTTCGTGGCTCCTGCCGAGAATACGCCTATGGGGGTCTTTTATCTGTCAAACATTGACAATCTATTTGGCGGAACCACATGTCAAACCCTGCATGTTTATGGCGATTGTCCGAAAAACCACGGGGACCCAGTTCACGTTATCCGAGATGCAATCTCCAAAGCGCTGGTTCATTACTATCCTCTGGCTGGAAGGATGAGAAAGACTGCAAATGGGAAGCTTGAGGTATGTTGTACAAGAGAAGGGGCCGCGTTCGTTGAAGGCACTGCAAACTGCAGTGTGGAGGACGTTGGATACTTGGCCCACTTCACACCATTCTTGAAGCAACTGCTCTATGAGTATCCAGTGACATATGAGCATCATGACATCCCTCCTCTGGTTGTTCAGGTAATAAAAATACAAGGGATCGTCAGTAATTATCAATTCCTTTTCAATATAATAAAGATTAATTTACAGTGCTGTGCTGTTTATTATTCTCTGGGTAGGTAAAACTGTTTTGGTATCATTGGTGGTTATGTTTTGTTTTCTTTAAACAAAAATATATATCTAAAATCTTCTTGAAAATAATTCAAAGTAAAACCTCCGAGAAAATATTTCATAGTAATCCATTCATGGTTCCCCTTGGTCTCAAGGTGACGCATTTCCTTTGCGGAGGGTTCATTCTCAGCGTTGCGCTCTCGCACTGCATGGTCGATGGACTAGGATTTTCACAATTTCTGAATGCAATTGCTGATATTGCAAGAGGAATGCCGCTTTTATCTCTAACACCTGAATGGAAGAGAGAACTTCTGAAGCCACGAAGCCTACCTAGAGTCAACACTGAGCGCAAACCCCGAATCCCTAGCATGAGCCCAAGCAAAAGCAACCTGATCGACGCAACTGCAGGCCTAGTGCAGCAATCGTTTTTCGTGACTTCTCAATATTTAAATAAAATCAAGAACAACGTTTTAGCTGGTAAGACAACAAAAGATGAGCGGTATTTATATTGTTCAACATTTGAAGCCTTGGCTGCTTTGGTGTGGAAATCAAGGGTTAAGGCTCTTAAAATACCTTTCGATGAAGAAGCGTGCCTTTCTTTTGTTGTAGATGCGAGAAATGTGTGCAAACCACCACTCCGAGAGGGGTACTATGGCAACGTTGTTAACGGTGTTCGCATTTCCGTTTCTGCTAAAGTTGTATTAGAGGCTTCGCTTTGGGATTTAGTGAGAATGGTGAAGGAAGAAAAGGTGAGATTGACAGGTGAATACCTTATGTCCCTCATAGATTTCCTTGAGCTCTGTGACCCCAAACAGGAAATTGGGACTCCTCCACCAACAGAACTATGTTTGATTGACTGGAGCTGCCTTGGGTACTCACAAGTGGATTTCGGATGGGGAGAGGTAGTGAACGTGACTAGATTACAGAGCTTTCCATCTGTTAATGTCTGCGTCTTCCTTCCACCTCTGAATGTGAACATAGATGATGATAAGAATGGCATTAGAGTCGTCACTTGCTTGCCCACTGAAGCAATGGAAATATTCAAGTCAAAGCTTGCCCAGGTTATGTAACTAGTAACCCGGACATGCGAACTAGAGGGTGGCTATGCGAACTTACAGATGAATTGTGCATAGTTTTGTGATGTAGGTCTAGAAGAATTGACATCGATTTCCACTGCATGATCTGCGTCTCAATAACGTTCATCCATCAATGTTACCGTAAATTAGTACTTCAGCAATGTGAAACCATGTACTAGATTTCAATTATGTTAAAAATCAAAAATTTGAAAGTACAGTTGTTGTCCTCATTATTGAAAGCTAAGTACTCGGCTTTGCATGGTAGTATGTTGGGCATTGAAAAGAAGACGAAAGGTCTATGTCCAAAGTTTTATATTAATATTAGTCTAATTACAGACTATATATATATATATATATTTGGTTAAAAATTTGAAATCTAAATTATAATCTATTTTTATTTTTAAAATCCAAATTATAATACTTATAAATCTATGTTGCATGAGTTTCTGGAAACGACTCAAGGTTTCCCTAAAAATTATAGGAAACGGCTAATTGAGAGCGTTAATATTATATAATAATAATAAAAAATGTTTTTTTAATTACATAATTTATCTGTGGCTATGCGAACTTACAGATGAATTGTGCACAGTTTCGTGATGTGGGTATAGAAGAATTGACATCCATTTCCACTGCATCATCTGCATCTCAATAACGTTCATCCATCAATGTTACCGTAAATTAGTACTTCAGCAATTTGAAACCATGTACTAGATTTCAATTATGTTAAAAATCAAAAGTTTGAAAGTACAGTTGTTTTCCTCATTATTGAAAGCTAAGTACTCGGCTTTGCATGGTAGTATGTTGGGCACTTGAAAAGCAGACGAAAGGTCTATGTCCAAAGTTTTATGCTAATATTAGTCTAATTACAGACTATATATATATATATTTGGTTAAAAATTTGAAATCTAAATTATAATCTATTTTTATTTTTAAAATCCAAATTATAATACTTATAAATCCATGTTGCATGAGTTTCTGGAATGTGGAAACGTTGGGAACTTTGGTATGGATGTCCATAACGACTAAAGGTTTCCCTAAAAATTATAGGAAACGGCTAATAATAATAATAAATGTTTTTTTAATTACATAATTTATCTATGGAATGCTGTAATGTGCCATATGGGTCTGATACTTTGTACTTGTCAAAGGAGTGTCAATATTACTAATTCTAGAAAATTCAAACACATCATCGATGCATTTACTAATTTAATATAATTTTTTATTATGAAAAAATAAAATATCTTTACAAGAACCAGTCTAGAGAGTCTCTCTGAAACTGAAAGGAAATGAAACTAACATACTAATGGCAAGAGGAATTTCACATAAGGAAGCAAGAAACCAGAGCTTAGACATCACATAAAATAGGACTCAAAAATGAAATAGCCCCACAGAAGAGCTGGCATACTGAAAGGACAGAAAAGAAGAAATCCTTCAAAAGTTAAAGCCCTCACTATTGGAGTTTAAATGTCTAGAAAAAACAAAGTATTTGGAAACTCATTGAGGTTACTAGCCACAAAGACCCTCACTATTGGAGTTTAAATGTCTAGAAAAAGCAAAGTATTTGGAAACTCATTGAGGTTTCTGGCCGCAGAGAACTGTTGATTTAGGCACGGTTTGCAAATAAATATAAGGTTGCACTCTTAAACAAGTTAACAATTACAGTGATGGAGTGAATGGAGGACAAACTTTATGCAATATTGTTAGAGAGTTTGGTGAGAAAAAGATTGTACTTTGAGAAGGGAAGTTTGTTTTGGCGGATTTTGGGGCAAATTTATAGAAATGAAGTTTCTTTTTTGGTAAAAATTACTAAAAATGCTTAACGAAGTTTTGTTTTGGCAGAAAGTTTTGTTGGAAATACCGGAACGTCAATCATCATAGTGGCCAAAGATTCTGGAAGGTGCCCTGCCTCTGGTAGAAGCTCCTACCAAAAATGGTAAGTTCCCACATAGTTCCAAAGCTCCCGGGAATGGAGGAACCTCTCAAACGGGTTTCCCATTTCTCGAGAGCGGTTCCCGAGTTATAAATCAAATGAAAAAATTGTCATACCAAGAGCATTAATTATACCGTGATACTTTGAATTTAAATTTGAGAATGGTAATGTGTTTTTAAGTTTATTTACTCCTATTATTGCTCTTTTTTACTTATTATGTTTTGTGTATTTTTGAAAATTGAATATAAGCTTTAGTTGTTCTATCTTTTCCCTGCTCTATCTTAGTTTTTTATTTTTTAAATCCAAATTATAACACTTTGGAAAAATTGACATACCAAGAGCATTAATTATACCGTGATTCCTTCAATTTAAATTTGAGAATGGTAATGTGTTTTTAAGTATTTTTGAAAATTGAACATAAGATTTAGTTATTCTATCATTTCTCTTCTCTATTTTATTTTTTTATTTTTAAAATATCAATTATAATATTTATAAATCAAATGGAAAAATTGTCATACCAAGGGCATTAATTATATGGTGATAACTTGAATTTAAATTTGAGAATAGTAATGTGTATTTAAGTTTATTAGTCCCTGCCGCCTGCGGCATGGCAGGGACTATAGTAATCGAAATGATAGAGGTAGTATTATTTTTAATCACTGTTTTAGACAATAACCAATGTTTTAGGATGAAATGTATTTTCGATATTGTAATTTTTTTTTGTCGTCTTATTTGACCTCTTCCCGAGGCGGGAGGCTTTAACCATATGCTACATTCACGATTTCATTTCTTATTTAGTAACATTTTGCAATTGCTAAACTAATGTTAACATTAATTTAAAGCATTAAATGTTATGAGCTAATGACTTGGGTTTTTGACTATATATTAAAACGTCTTCAACACTACATCTATGACACTATGCTAATACGACAGGAACATCCTCCATATCTGGATCTGCATGTACTCTGCCACCATGCTAGCATGGCAGCCAGCCACGTGCATGTACTCTGCCACCATGCTAGTACAACAGCCACCTCCCATATCTGCATGTAGACTGAGACAAATCCACTGCTTGTGCAACCTATTCCCCTATTGGAAAACACATAGTGCACGTATGCTCTTCTCCATTAACCCCAGCAACAGAGGCCATCAACAAGCTCTCAATTAACCCAATTTTCATTAACCCAACGACAAAGAGGATAGAGATTATAGATATTATCGCTGTCCTAAAGTACTTGTGTGCATAGTTGTGCAGATTTGTAGGTGAATCAATTTCAAGAAGGCAAAAACCATGCAGATTTGTGTAGATTTATCGGTGAAATTGGCGAAATAAATTTCAAGAAAGTGCATATTTGTACACATTTACTGGTGAAATTGGCAAAATCAATTTCAAGAAAGCAACCACTGTGCAGATTAAAGCAATTTCAAAAAGATTAAAGAAATTTCAAAAATGCAATAAGAAACAATATTTCTACATCTATTAAGTATATCACTGTAAGAAACAATATTTCTGCATCTATTAAGTATATCACTATCATTGTTGAATCTACCACCGCTATACTTATATATGTTGTTATCAAAATTTTGTTATTATTTCCAATAAATTTTTCTGTACTAGACCAGCCTACTATTATAGAATAACCATTTTTAGGGATAATTTAATGGAGATATGTTTCTATGAGAGGAACAACCTCGGAATCATTTCTTATATATTTAGATACAAGACAACAACAGAAACAACAAGAGGGTTGCATTATCTCCATAAATGCTGGAAATGGCGGATTATCAATATGGATATCAAGACCTCAAATGTTCTGCTTGGGGCATATTTTATGCCACAGGTAAGCAATTTAACCTCCTAAAATATTGATAATGTGCTACCCTCATGAACATTAGGTCTAGCCTCTCCCTTTTTTTAAACTTCCTTGCTAATGGGATTCAAGATATTTTATTTTTTATATTGTATCTTATGTTTTATAGAATAATAGAATTTATATTTAGATCTTGCATAACAATAATTGATCATACTTGTCCATGAACATCCTTTCTTTTTTTCCTCTGGTTCGTGTGTATTGTTCATGTTTTAACTTCATCTTCATTTTGTTTGTTCAAAATGGTTGGTGCCATATTGTCACTCTACATGAAAAAAAATGGTTGGTGCCCCTGCCTTTGTCTGTACTGGCGCTCTAAATATTCCCTCGATCTAACAGGTTCCATTTTTTGAATAAAAGATTTAATTCAAATGTGCTTTAGCTAACCTATGAGAAACAAAAAACCGTGAGAAACAAAAAACCCTTGAATCCATTTCTGAATTGGAACATCTTGTGTTGTCCAATACACCTGATCATCATTGTCCACATTCCAGCAGTTATTGGCTTATATATAGATGCATTGCCCATGGCATGGCATCCCTTCCAGTTATATATTATTTCCGAACCCACAGCTTGTAGTTTCCAGCTATTACACGGACCCTTCGCCCTGCAGCTATGGCATCCCTTCAAGTTATATCTTATTTCTAAAGCCAGAGTTTGTATTTTCCGGCTGTTACATGGACCCTTCGCCCTGCAGCTACTCACTTGTTGTTGGAATAATCTGTTACTAGATTTCCATGTGTTACACTTAACAAACCTCTCTCCCTGAAACTAATCAATTGTTGCTGGAGTTATCTGCTTCGAATGGAACACGAGTTTCTTCCAATGGAACATGGGGAAGCTTTACTAGAGAAAATGGCATCGACCAATATCTTTAATGGAGAAAATGGCAGTGACAGGTATAATGTACACACAAGAAAAACAAGATGTTAGTGGTCTTAGGAACATGCATGTTCATTTTGTTTTACTCTAGACATGTGGTTGCAGGATGGGGCCATGCGGTGGCGTACTTCTACCATGTGTGGCCTGTGTGGTATGATACCATGTGTCATACTATTCTAGTGTTATTTAAAATTTTAATTTATTTAAATAGTCGCCTAAAATCTATTTAAAAATGATAAAAGAAAATTGTAATTTATTATGCAATGTAATTATCATATTTCAAATTTTATTTGAATTTATTGAAGTATATCATGGATATGGTGAAACACAGTAGTAACAGCCCATGTCACACCTCCCTTTTATATACCAAAGAAGATATAATTTTATTTATTTTTCCTCATTTATTTATTATTTCATTGGTAAAAACCCCATGCACTTTAAACAAAACTAACAATATATATATTAAAACATTAACGAGAGGCTTTTATACTCTCTCATTTTCCTATGGATAAATCCTTGAGTACACCCCCCATACAATGACCCTCAGAATTTTCTTAATTAAATTTACCCATCATTATATGGTTCTCTTTATATAACTCATTCACCATATATATATACAACATTATACCATATTATATATATATATATATATATATATAACATAACATTATATCACCTTATATATATATATGACATAACATATATCATTTATGAAACTCCATATATATGTTCTCACACCTCTACGTACCACCATGGTGATAGCTTTTATGTTTCCACACCGTATATATATATAAGCTTGTATACACCTTAACGCTTATGTTAGGGATGAAAGTTTGGAAATGTTAATACTTCCTATTACATGGGTATAACAAATTAAATCTAATGTCCATATTAACGCGACTAACACTCACACGACACTTCATGTTTGAATTTATGCGTAGTATGCCTCGAGCACTAGTTAATTCGCATGGAGATACGCCATCTGTCATTAAGGACAGAGTCCTTTCCCTTTAAATAGATGTGAGACTTGTTTTCAGTTCTTGGTTACAACTACCATGGTACTCAACGTAATTTTCCTGGTACATCTGGATTACATGTATCCTATCCAATTTATTTCACTATACGTTTGTTTTTGATATGTTGGAGTCACTTATGATTATATCATCTCTCGGGTCCGCGAGGTTGTACCTACTCGCTCGACATTTAATTGTGGTTTAACCATTCAGCTACGCAGGCGGGTACCATATTTCTTATCAACCATTACTATTCTATCGTTCTCGGGATTCTTCTTGTCCTGGTTGTTGATGGAGATTTCCCGCATCTCCATGGCTCGTTCTCAACCCTAATCCACCTTACACGTGGACGGTTCTCGACTTCTGTCTCTAGGGTTTGTTGTTCGTTTATTATCTCCAGTTATTCATTTTCTTGTTTCATTTGACCCTGTCGCTCCGCGTTCGGCTCTCATTCTTCCGCCATGGAGCATGCCGAGAATGTTACAGTTGAAGTGTATATCCATTCCTGCAATCATACGATAAGCATTTTATTTTTGAATCTATGGTCAGCGGCGTTAACATATGAATCGTTTTCTCCTTGAGGAGAAATTCCAATGGAGGTTACTTCCTGTATAGGTTATTTTATGTCTTATGGATTTGCTAATGACAGCCGTGCAGAAGGCCACGCTTGCGTAAGACACCTGTGGTTACATCCTGAGTTCACAGCGAATCCAATCGCGAAGATAGGTAATGAATTTATCGTTCTTCTTATTTTTCCATCCCTACGTCAAGATTTTAGTGTCGGTAAATTTTCTAACGCGCAATATATCTATTAAATCAACTTATCTATTTTTCTTACCAGTTCATCATTATTTTCCTTTAAGAACCCTGGTGAAAACGAAAGGGTTTCATTTCATTTTTTTTCTTATGTTCAATTGATGATAGGCAGGCGTTCAGAAGCGTTATGCGTGACCGGTGTGTATTCTAGCAAGGAGAAGTCCAAAATCGTTGTCCAGGTTTGATTTATTACCCTAACCCTGGTAAACCTGAATAGAAATCTCTTCACGGGCGAAATGATTAATCGTTCCACTACGTTTTGTTTCAGGAATTGATTCCATATTATCACTCAGGTATACGATTCCCACTTCGTTAAACTTCGTTTTTGCTCGTATGTGTGAGAGAATTGTTATTACCCTATATCTTTCCACTAATATTCATCGTAATGTTTGTTACAGGTATTAAGGCTTTCATTCGAACGCCCTTTTGTTCTCAGCTAGTCTCCTGCGTGTTCGGCAAGTTTGGTCGACTTAATGTTCTGTTCCTCGTCTCTTTATACAGGTTATACTCAGTTCCCCCAAATCGTTTACTCGGGGTTTCTTGCTACGTGTTCCAGTGCACCTCCGTTGTGATCTGCGTAATCGTAGAGGTTATATAAGTTTTCATTTTGTTCTCTATTACGGCTACAACCCTCTAATTTGTATAAGGACATTCTTAAAACGTGGCTACATTTCCGAACTAGGGTATCTGAAAGATCGATGTTTATAATTTTGACATTTCTTAATATGCCGTATGGAATGGCAGAGTAAATATCGATGAATCCTCCCTTAAAACATCCTTAGTATTGGAGACGCCTTGTCTGTCATGCTTTTGCGGGGTTTTATTTTTATACAGTTTGTTAATACGAATTGGAACCATGAAAAATCGATAATGAACTCATATAACACTGCCTATTACTCAGTTATGCTTTGCGCCCTACCATGATGGTTAATTTCTATTTCGATTGGGATGGTATTTAACGTTGAAATATGACTGTACGTTTTTTGATAGGGATAGTTTTAATGGTTTTATATTATTTATGCATATCTGTCACTTACTGCCTGATGTATTGTATTCAATACTTGTCAGTTCAGCACAGTTCTATTTTCCTGAATGTCGATGTAGTATATATATACATACTCATTTGTCAGTAGAATATGTTGGTATCCTTTGGGTCATGTAGGAGCTAGTTTACGAAATTGTAACATTCTTCAGCAGACTTCTTTTTATTAATAATAGCCGGCTTGAAGGTGATCTTTTTTTCTAGTGTTGGATATGGAACAGGAAGTCTCGTTTCAGATTCCTAAATCTCATAGTAACTACTATACAATTTCACTATAATACTTTTCAGTTCCTTTCTATCGATTGTATCGGAAAGGGGTTCTGTCAACTGACTGGTCTCTTTTTCCAGAACTGTTGAATGAACTTATGAAATTTTTTAGAGTATAGTTTATGTCTCACAAATCAGTTGCACTCTAGGTACTAGTAAATACACTGTTATTTCAATGCACAAGATAGAACATCTTACTCTATTTTCTCCAATGTATGTATATAATAGAATTTATTTTATCAATCAAAAGTAGATTAACACTAAATTTGATGCCCTTCCTATCCTAATTTGCATATTTACAGATCTCCAGATCTAACTTAACAATGGTTTGAAAGATACTAGAGGAATTCTTCTTGCAGTACCATTTTATGCTTATGAATGCATACTAATAGATCAGAAATAAATTAAAATGTAATTAGCAATGGAGAACTATATATTCACAGATTTAAACCATCCTTCGGTTTAGAATTTCTGTTGAATTCTACTCTACATATTTTTGTTCTCTACAACCATACAGAGTTAAGAAGGTAAATGCCTTATGATTAACTCTGTTAAATGTAGCAATTATAAATATACTATATAATCAATTTTTATATGTAGCCAATTCATACCATATAACACAAACATAATTAATTTTGGTAAACACATACCATGCACATAGTAGACCAACCTCCCAACCTTAGAGTCCTTTCTGTCTCCCAGAACTCACCCCTGAGCAGAGATCACCTCCTAGAACAGATCAACCCCTAATCTGTTTAGGAGCAGCTTATTTAAGCTATGATTTCCCCAAGCATGTTTCTAATTCTGCGTCCAGAATAGAAGGATGCTTTTCTTCCTATTTGCCTAGGCTTCCCATTTTGGGGACTCTTTTAAGCTGTTTCATGCTTTTCCTCAGCTTTTCCAGCTTTTTTCCTCTTCCCAACTACTTTCCTCATCATTGGGGAAATTTAGATTCTTACTAAAAATCTAAATTAGAAATAATTTCTTTCAAGGATTTTTGAAAGATTGTGGGGAATCTATTGCCTTATCCATCCTCATGAATATGGCAAGTGATCTCAACATCTCATTTTGGTCCATCTGTACACAATCATTTTAATCATTTCCTGAAATTAAATATTTAATTACATTCACAAAATACTTATCCTTTGGGGTCCACTCCCCTTAGGATAAAAGTTCAAATGTCTAGCTTTGAAATTCAAACACATAAATTGGGGGTGTTAAAGCCCAGTTGTGTTGAGGCTCGTAATTTGAGATCTGCCAGCCAGCGAAATAGGCAAAGGACATGAGAAATTCGAGTTTATTGTTTTGGGATTATAAGTCACGGAGATTACTACATAAATTTTAGCATTATGATGAAGTCATTTATATAATAGGAAAAAATAAAAATCGCATCTTCCTCATCCAACATCCTAACACTTTTTTACTGATATCGGCTCTAGCTTTCATACATCCTTTGGTGGGCGAACCATGATCATTCATGGGAAAAAATATTTAATCGCATCTACACTGCCTTGCCTTTATCAGATTCACCTTCTTCTATGTGGGCCTCGTTCTTTGATTCTTCTATTGGTTCTTCTACTACCTGGTCATCTTCTGCTGGTGGCTCTTGATCTACAAAAGTATGGTGGATAAATTTTATATTAACCATTCAGAATCAATATAGAATGGTAAATAGGTTACAGATAATATCATGTTCCAGACATCTTTTAGCAGAGAGATCGGGAAATTCCATCTGCATCATCGTCATGCTCATCACTAATATCAAGGTTGTCATCATCATCACCCATCCCCAGTTTCTGAATATACATGCAATTAAAAAAAATAAGTTCATGGTTGAACAAAATCTAAGTATTGACATGCCTAAACATATCATAGATTTATAACAAATAGGACATACCGAGAAGTCCATGCCACCAAAATCCATGTCCTGCCCGGCTGGAGGCACTAAAACACAGAAAGAAGTTAGTGCAAATGAAATAAATAATAAATAACATAGGAATCATAAACAAATATAGTACAAAATTTATGTAAACATTTTACTAACATTTATCATCTTTTTCTTCATCCTCATCAACCCATTTGTCCCAGTCAACTTTAAGGAAAGGTAGTCGCTTCGCTTCACTCTTCAACAACTGTTTCCACCATTTATTTTCCTCTTTTCTAACGATGCAAATGATATTTCTCAAACCAACACTGATCTTGCTTTCCTAAACAAGAACAATGGAAGTCAGTATTACTTCGACCGAGCTCATGATAAATAAATATTGTTCAACTCTATAAATACAACTCAAATGAATAATGTATGCAGTGTATCCTCAATCTTCCTACCTCCGCATTCACCCTATCATACAAGTAAAAGTCAAGCTCATAAAGTGTTTTCTCTTGCGCAGTAGTTGCAGAGAAAGTAAACTTTCCATCGGGTTCAAGCTTCACTTTTGGATTGTTTGCATCAGGCAACTCGATTGTAATATAAAATTTATGAGACCTCTGGGCCCATTTAAATTTTGGATGTTGGCTGAAAATCAGTTAGTCCAACAAATTTCAATTAACAAATAAGAGTTCTACATACAAATATATATCTCGAATAGTTAAAAAACAGTAACCTCCATCAAGACATAAACTTACACTCCCCTCACATGAAATAGATCTGATTTAAAACCAAACATATCCTAAAGAAAAAATAAAGAAAAGAGCCAAAAACCTAACATACGCGATAACGAAACACACACACATATATACCTAACCAAACTTGAAAATTTATTAAAAATCACCACTGTCAAAGCTATTTTTGGAATACTATCAATCCTCTCATTGTCCTATATTATTGCGAAACTATTGTTATGAAAATTGTTTACATTGGATACCATGGACGTTAAGGAACGTTTTAGTTGGAATTCACTAATATTAAAAATACGCACACATACATAGCCCAAACACAAATGCGTACAGTTCAAGTTAAAAGGTAAAAGGGAACAGTAGTTCATACTAAGACTACCTATCATAGAGGAAATACATATACATCATATCTAGGTCTGGCAGGATATTTCTACATACACATCATATCTTCTAGCTCTAGATGGATATTTCGATAGACACATCTTTAATTCCGTATATACCACACATTGGCCTTACCAATAAACGGATATAGCCATCCACCATCTCCTTCTGACGATCTGCATACCCAGTTTATATCAATTAACTCAATGGTCTGAAATTTCAGAGGTCATGCACTTGCTTTTGCTTTGATTATTTGTAATATTAGAATAAAGTGTTGTATGGCTTGGCTTGGCTTTAGATTCACTAGTTCTTATACTTGGTTTTCCTTTAATCAGTGGCAGGAGCATTGACAATAACAAAAATACTTGGTTTTCCTTTAATCAGTGGTAGAAGCATTGACAATAACAAAAATAGGCGAGAGCTAGCAAGCTACCATATTTAACATACTTGTTTTTCTTTTAATTAGTCATTTTTTTATTTGTAATATTAAAATAAATTGTTGTTTTTCCCCTTTGTTCAGAGTCATTGGCTCCCATGCTTGTTTTTCCCTTAATTTTTCCTTTAATCAATGGCAGGGACTTGCTGCTTCACAACCTCCCTTGTTAACTCATATTATTGCTCTTTTCTACTTATAGTGTTTTTATGTATTTTTTAAAATTGAACCTAAGGTTTAGTTTTTCTATCATTTCCCTTTTCTATTTTAATTTTAATTTTTTAAATCAAAATTATTAAACTTATAAATCAAATAAAAATTTCGTCAAACCAAGAGTTTGAATTTAAATTTGAGAATGGCAATGGGTTTTTAAGTCTATAAATTCGTATTATTGTTCTCTTCTACTTATTGAGTTGTATATATTTTTGAAAATTGAACATAAGATTGAGTTGTTTTATCATTTTCCTTCTCTATTTTAGTTTTGAATTTGAGAATTTTATTGTGTTTTTATTTTATCAAGACATATTATTGCTTTTTTTATTATATGTTATTATTTTTTAATGTAATTTTGACTCAAAGACTTAGTTGTTCCATCATTTCAATTTTGTTTTTAAATAAGTAAATTTTTTAATTGAATTTGTATTCACTTTTTTATTGTGCAACATTCATTATATATTTATTTATAAACTTATTAATATAGTTTTCTATTTTATTTTATTAATAAATTAATTAATTAATTGTTTATAATAATAATAATACTTTATTTTAAGATTATATTCTAGTTAGACATTAAATTGATGTATAAAACTTGAATTCTTTATTTATGAAATAATAAATCCACCTTTACAATATTCCTTTTTCTTTTTTCAAATAACATACTTTCTTTTATTTATTTTTAGTTTTTAAATAAATTTTGATTTACTTTATTAAAATTGTCAATTTTACTAAAATTATGCAAAGATAATTGTATATATTTATTTATTCATTAATTATTATATTTTTTCTCATTTATTTTATTTTATTAAGAAATTATTAGTTGTTCTTAATAATAATAACAACAACAACAACAATAATAATAATAATAATATGCCCAGTATATGCTATTATTCTCAATGACTATAATGTGTTACAAATTTTGTTAAGGTGCATTGACTTTTAATAAATTTAAAAAATTATATTCATGCCAAGTGACTCACCCCTACCAATTTCTTAAAGATTTGGGATTATTCCAATTCAAATAAGTTTAAGTTTCTCATTATTATTTATAACATTTATTTATATATAAACAAATTTTATTTATAAAAATGGTCCATTACATCTAGCAAATTAAAAAAATAGATTAATTGTAAGTGGCCAATTTCATTATTATTTATAACATTCATTTATATATACAAAAATTTAATTTAGCAAAATAGTCCATTACTCTTAATAAATTTAAAAAGTTAGATTGGTAACAAGTGGCTGGGCCCACCAATTTCATTATTATTTATAACATTCATTTATATATATAAAAACTAATTTAGTTTAGCAAAATGGTTCATTACTATTAATAAATTAAAAAATTAGATTGGTGCCAAGTGGCTCCTTGCCCACTAATTTCATTATTATTTATAACATTCATTTATATATAAACAAATTATGTTAAATCTAAGACTTTTGTGATCCATAATTTAGATAAATGTTTTTCGGATTAATCTTAATGATGTTATTAATCCCAAAGACATTTATCTAAACAAATTTTATTTAGAAAAATGGTCCATTACTTGTAATAAATTTAAAAAACTAGATTAGTGTCAAGTGGCTGCTCGCCCACCAATTTCATTATTATTTATAACATTCATTTATATATAAACAAATTTTATTTAGAAAAATAGTGCAAATAAATTAAAAAAATAGATTGGTGCTAAGTGGCTCCTAGCCCACCAATTTCATTATTATTTATAACATTTATTTATATATAAACAAATTTTATTTAGAAAAATAGTCCATTACTTGTAATAGATTTAAAAATTTAGATTGATGCCAAGTGGCTCCTCCCCCACCAATTTGTTTATTATTTATAATATTCATTTATATATAAACAAATTTTATTTAGCAAAATGGTCCATTACTCTTAATAAATTAAAAAAATAGATTGGTGTCAAATGGCTATCCCCTAGAAGTTTCATTATTATTTATAACATTCATTTATATAAGAAAATTTTATTTAGCAAAATATTCTCTTTTACAATATGTAATTTTTTTTTACCCACAATTTTTTTATACATAATTAATCAGATAATGTATGTATAAGTAAAGGTGTTTCAATAATTTTTTATTATTATATTTATGAAGCCTTTAACTATATCAACCACATTAAAATTTTTAATTAATTTTAATATAACTATACTAATTATACACATCTAAAAACACAGAAGCCATCAGTCTCTATATGATAGTTCGGCAGATAATTTCAAATCTCACTCTTATTAACTTCTTATTCCCCTTACTAACAATTTTCAGTAAAATTGTGTGAGAGATCCAATAACCACAGCCTCTCTCAGTTTCTGATAGCTTGAAATTTATGACTACAGAGTCCAGCAACGAGCGCTTTTTAATGAGCAAGTTTGAGAATGGCGGTGACAACTTCACTGGCTTCTTCGTAACTGCACTGCTGTCCATTCTGGTGGCTCCTGCTGAGAATACGCCTATGGGGGTCCTTTATCTGTCAAACATTGACAATCTATTTGACGGAACCACATGTCAAACCCTGCACGTTTATGGCGGTTGTCCAAAAAACCACGGGGACCCAGTTCACTTTATCCGAGATGCGATCTCCAAAGAGCTGGTTCATTACTATCCTATGGATGGAAGGATGAGAAAGACTGCAAATGGGAAGCTTAAGGTATGTTGTACAGGATAAGGGGCCGTGTTTGTTGAAGGCACTGCAAAATGTAGTCTGGAGGAATTGGATACTTGTCCCACTTGACACCATGCTTGAAGAAACTGCTGTATGAGTATCCAGTGACATATGAGCATCATGACATCCCTCCTCTGGTTGTTCAGGTAACAAAAATACAAGGGATCATGAGTAATTATCAATTCCTTTTCAATATAATAAAGATTAAATTACAGTGCTTTGCTGTTTATTATTCTCTTGGTAGGTAAAACTGTTTTGGTATCATTGGTGGTTATGTTTTGTTTTCTTGAAAATATATATATAAAATCTTCTTGAAAATAATTCAAAGTAACAATTCTGAAAATATATTTCATAGTAATCCATTCATGGTTCCCCTTGGTCTCAAGGTGACGCGTTTCCTTTGGGAAGGGTTCGTTCTCGGCGTTGCGCTCTCGCACTGCATGGTCGACAGATTAAGATTTTCACAATTTCTGAATGCAATCGCTGATATTGCAAGAGGAATGCTGCTTTTATCTCTAACACCTGAATGGAAGAGATAATTTCTGAAGCCACGTAGCCCACCCAGAGTCAAGATTGAGCGCAAACCCCGAATCCCTAGCATGAGCCCAAGAAAAAGCAACTTGATCGACGTAACTGCAGGCCTAGTGCAGCAATCATTTTTCGTGACTTCTCATTCTTTAAATAAAATCAAGAACAACGTTTTAGCTGGTAAGACAACAGAAGACAAGCGGTATTTATATTGTTCAACATTTGAAGCCTTGGCTGCTTTGGTGTGGAAATCAAGGGTTAAGGCTCTTAAAATACCTTTCGATGAAGAAGCGCGCCTTTCTTTTGTTGTTGACGCGAGAAAGGTGTGCAAACCACCACTCCCGGAGGGGTATTATGGCAACGGTGCGATCGGTGTTCGCGTTTCAGTTTCTGCTAAAGTTGTATTAGAGGCTTCGCTTTGGGATTTAGTGAGAATGGTGAAGGAAGAAAAGGCGATATTGACAGGTGAATACCTTAGGTCCCTCATAGATTTCCTTCAGTTCTGTGACCCCAAATAGGAAGTTGGGACTCCTCCGCTAACAGAACTATGTTTGACTGACTGGAGCTGCCTTGGGTATTCACAAGTGGATTTCGGTTGGGGAGAGGCAGTGAACGTGACTAGATTACAGAGCTTTCCATCTGTTAATGTCTGCGTCTTCCTTCAGCCTCTGAATGTGAACACAGATGATGATAAGAATGGCATCAGAGTCGTCACTTGCTTGCCCACTGAAGCAATGGAAATATTCAAGTCAGAGCTTGCCCAGGTTATGTAACTAGTAACCCGGACATTGACATTAGTATCTTGTATATAGCTTTATAAAAACCTTTGGCATTTTATTGCCTCTAGAGGGTGGCTATGTGAACTTACAGATGAATTGTGCACAGTTTCGTGATGTAGGTATAGAAGAATTGACATCCATTTCCAGTGCATTATCTGCATCTCAATAATGTCCATCCATCAATGACTTCACCAATGTGAAACCATGTACTAGATTTCAATTATGTTAAAAATCAAAAGTTTGAAAGTACAGTTGTTGTCCTCATTATTGAAAGCTAAGTACTCGCCTTTGCATGGTAGTATGTTGGGCACTTGAAAAGCAGACGAAAGGTCTATGTCCAAAGTTTTATGCTAATATTAGTCTAATTATAGACTATATATATAGTTAAAAATTTGAAATCTAAATTATAATCTATTTTTATTTTTAAAATCCAAATTATAATACTTATAAATCTATGTTGCATGAGTTTCTTGAATGTGGAAATGTTGGGAACTTGGGTACGGGTGTCTGAAACGACTAAAGGTTTTCCTAAAAATTATAGGAAACCGCTAATTGGGAGCGTTGATATTATATAATAATAATAAAAAATGTTTTTTTAATTACATAATTTATTTGTGGCTATGCGAAATTATAGATGAATTGTGCACAGTTTTGTGATGTGGGTATAGAAGAATTGACATCCATTTCCACTGCATCATCTGCGTCTCAATAACGTTCATCCATCAATGTTACCTTAAATTAGTACTTCAGCAATTTGAAACCATGTACTAGATTTCAATTATGTTAAAAATCAAAAGTTTTAAAGTACAGTTGTTGTGCAGATTATTGAAAGCTAAGTACTCGACTTTGCATGGAAGTATGTTGGGCACTTGAAAAGCAGACGAAAGGTCTATGTCCAAAGTTTTATGCTAATATTAGTCTAATTACAGACTATATATATATATTTGGTTAAAAATTTGAAATCTAAATTATAATTTGTTTTTATTTTTAAAATCCAAATTATAATACTTATAAATCTATGTTGCATGAGTTTCTGGAATGTGGAAACGTTGGGAACTTGGGTACGGATGTCCGGAACGACTAAAGGTTTCCCTAAAAATTATAGGAAACGGCTAATAGTAATAAAAATTGTTTTTTTAATTACATAATTTATCTGTGGAACGGTGTAATGTGCCATATGGGTCTGATACTTTGTACTTGTCAAAGGAGTGTCAATATTACTAATTCTAGAAATCAGACACATCATCGATGCATTTACTAATTTAATATAATTTTTTATTATGAAAAAATATAATATATTTACAAGAACCAGTCTAGAGAGTCTCTCTGAAACTGAAAGGAAACGAAACTAACATACTAATGGCAAGAGGAATTTCACATAAGGAAGCAAGAAACCAGAGTTTAGACATCACATAAAACAAGACTCAAAAATGAAATAGCCCCACAGAAGAGCTCGCATACAGAAAGGACAGAAAAGAAGAAATCCTTGAAAAGTTAAAGCCCTCACTATTGGAGTTTAAATGTCTAGAAAAAACAAAGTATTTGGAAACTCGTTGAGGTTACTGGCCGCAGAGACCCTCACTATTGGAGTTTAAATTTCTAGAAAAAACAAAGTATTTGGAAACTCATTAAGGTTACTAGCCGCAGAGAACCGCTGCTTCAGGCACGGTTTGCAAATGAATACAAGGTTGCACTCTTAAACAAGTTAACAATTACAGTGATGGAGTGAATGGAGGACAAACTTTATACAATATTGTTAGAGAGTTTGGTGAGAAAAAAATTGTACTTTGAGAAGGGAAGTTTTTTTTGGCGGATTTTGGGGCAAATTTATAGAAACGAAGTTTCTTTTTTGGTAAAAATTACTAAAAATGCTTAACGAAGTTTTGTTTTGGCAGAAAGTTTTGTTGGAAATATCGGAACATCAATCATCATAGTGGTCAAAGATTCTGGAACGTGCCCTGCCTCTGGTAGAAGCTCCTACCAAAAATGGTAAGTTCCCACACAGTTCCAAAGCTCCCAGGAATGGAGGAACCTCTGAAACGAGTTTCCCATTTCTTGAGAGCGGTTCCCGAGTTATAAATCAAATGCAAAAATTGTCATATCAAGAGCATTAATTATACCGTGATAGTTTGAATTTAAATTTGAGAATGGTAATGTGTTTTTAAGTTTATGTACTCATATTATTGCTCTTTTCTACTTATTATGTTTTATGTATTTTTGAAAATTGAATATAAGCTTTAGTTGTTCTATCTTTTCCCTGCTCTATCTTAGTTTTTTATTTTTTAAATCCAAATTATAACACTTTGGAAAAATTGACATACCAAGAGCATTAATTATACCGTGATTCCTTCAATTTAAATTTGAGAATGGTAATGTGTTTTTAAGTATTTTTGAAAATTGAACATAAGATTTAGTCATTCTATCATTTCTCTTCTCTATTTTATTTTTTTATTTTTAAAATCTCAATTATAATATTTATAAATCAAATGGAAAAATTTTCATACCAAGGGCATTAATTATATGGTGATACCCTGAATTTAAATTTGAGAATAGTAATGTGTTTTCAAGTTTATTAGTCCATGCCACCTACGGCATGGCAGCGACTATAGTAATCGAAAGGATAGAGGTAGTATTATTTTTAATCATTGTTTTAGACAATAACCAATGTTTTAGGATGAAATGTATTTTCGATAGTATAATTTTTTTTTGTCGTCTTATTTGGCCTCTTCCCAAGGCGGGAGGCTTTAACCATATGCTATATTCATGATTTCCTTTCTTATTTAGTAACATTTTGCAATTTCTAAACTAATGTTAACATTAATTTAAAGAATTAAATGTTATGAGCTAATGACTTAGGCTTTTGACTATATTAAAACATCTTCAACACTACATCTATGACACTATGCTAATATGACAGGCACATCCCCCATATCTGGATTCTCATGTACTCTGCCACCATGCTAGTATGGCAGCCAACCACTTGCATGTACTCTGCCACCATGCTAGTACAGCAGCCACCTCCCATATCTGCATGTAGGCTGAGACAAATCCACTGCTTGTGCAACCTATTCCCCTATTGGAAAACATATAGTGTAGGTATGCTCTTCTCCATTAACCCCAACAACAGAGGCCATCAAAAAGCTCTCAATTAACCCAATTTTCATTAACCCAATAACAAAGAGGATAGAGATTATAGAGATTATCGCTGTACTAAAGTACTTCTGTGAATAGTTGTGCAGATTTGTAGGTGAATCAATTTCAAGAAGGCAAAAACCATGCAGATTTGTGCAGATTTGTACACATTTACTGGTGAAATTGGAAAAATTAATTTCAAGAAAGCAACCACTGTGCAGATTAAAGCAATTTCAAAAAGATTAAAGCAATTTCAAAAATGCAATAAGAAACAATATTTTTTCATCTATTAAGTATATCACTGTAAGAAACAATATTTCTGCATCTGTTAAGTATATCACTGTCATTGTTGAATCTACTACCGCTATACTTATATATGTTGTTATCAAAATTTTGTTATTATTTCAAATAAATTTTTCTATACTAGACCAGCCTGCTGTTACAGAATAACCATTTTCAGGGATAATTTAATGGAGATATTTTTCTATGAGGGGAACAACCCAGGGAATCATTTCTTATATATTTAGATACAAGACAACATCGGAAACAACAAGAGGGTTTCATTATCTCCATAAATGCTGGAAATGGCAGATTATCCATATGGATATCAGGACCTCAAATGTTCTACTTGGGGCATATTTTAAGCCACAGGTAAGCAATTTAACCTCCTAAAATATTGATAATTTGCTACCCTCATGAACATTAGGTCTAGCCTTTCCCTTTTTTTAAACTTCCTTGCTAATGGGATTCAAGATATTTTATTTTTTATATTGTATCTTATGTTTTATAGAATAATAGAATTTATATTTAGATCTTGCATAACAATAATTGATCAGACTTGTCCATGAACGTCCTTTTTTTTTTCCTCTGGTTCGTGTGTATTGTTCATGTTTTAACTTCATCTTCATTTTGTTTGTTCAAAATGGTTGGTGCCATATTGTCACTCTACATGAAAAAAAATGGTTGGTGCCCCTACCTTTGTCTGTACTGACGGTCTAAATATTCCCTCGCTCTAACAGGTTCCATTTTTCGAATAAAAGATATAATTCAAATGTGCTTTAGCTAACCTATGAGAAACAAAAAACCGTGAGAAACAAAAAACCCTTGAATCCATTTCTGAATTGGAACATCTTGTGTTGTCCAATACACACGATCATAATTGTCCACATTCCGGTAGGTTATTGGATTATATATAGATACATTTCCCATGGCATAGCATACCTTTTTTTATATATTATTTCCAAACCCATGACTTGTAGTTTCGTGTCCCATAGGACCTTCACCACTATGACTACTCACTTGTTGCTGGAGTAATCTGTTACTAGCTTTCCATGTGTTACACTTAACAGACCTGTCTCCCTGAAACTAATCAATTGTTGCTGGAATTATCTGCTTCGAATGGAACACGAGTTGCTTCCAAGGGAACATTGGGAAGCTTTACTAGAGAAAATGGCATCGACCAATATCTTTAACGGAGAAAATGGCAGTGACAGGTATAATGTACACACAAGAAGAACAAGATGTTAGTGGTCTTAGGAACATGCATGTTCATTTTTTTTTACTCTGGACATGTGGTTGCAGGATGGGGCCATGCGGTGGCGTACTTCTACCATGTGTGGCATGTGTGGTATGATACCATGTGTCATACTACTCTAGTGTTATTTAAATTTTTAATTTATTTAAATAGTCACCTAAAATCTATTCAAAAATGATAAAATAAAATCGTAATTTATTATGCAATGTAATTATCATATTTCAAATTTTATTTGAATTTTATTGAAGTATATCATCGATATGGTGAAACACAGTAGTAGTAGCCCAGTTGCGCCGAGGCCCGTAATTCGAGATCTGCTAGCCAGCGAAATAGGAAAAGGACATGAGAAATTCAAGTTTATTGTTTTGGGATTATAAGTCACGGAGATTACTACATAACTTTTAGCATTATGATGAAGTGATTTATCTAATAGGAAAAAATAAAAATCGCATCTTCCTCATCCAACATCCTAACACTTTTTTTACTGATATCGGCTCTAGCCTCTGAATGTGAACATAGATGATGATGGGAGGGTCGAGGCGAAAAAGGTTCGGTCGACTGAAGCAAAGGGATAGGAGCAGGGTGCGGTAGGCAAGATTGAGGTTTCTGACTAGCCGAAGCAGGCTGTGAAAGACCAGCCTGAGATGATTGCATCATGCAAACATTCACTAAACTGGGGTCAGGGACAGGAGAAGGAGGAGGACCAGGAAAATTTCCAAGCAAGGAGGAGTCTTTGTAGACACCAGGGGAAACACTGGTCAATGAATCAACAGTTGGATTATTGGTGACAGAAGAGATGGTGGACTCAAGGGAGGTCTGAGAGTGTGGTTCATGGTAAGTCAACTGGTCAATCATGACAATTTTTCCATTATAAGGGAAAAACATCTTGCGGTGGCCTGTAGATGGGACGAAAGACATGGCGTAGGTGTAACTTCACCCCAAAATAATGTTGTAGTCAAGAGGGGCGTCGATAACTTCCACGTTGACACAAACCATCTTGCCAGCAAGGGTGATAGGACAATTACGGAAGAGGCCAATGGGCTGGGAGGCATGGCCATCCCACACACAAAGGGTGATTATGGAAGGGGCCAGCTCAGGGGATCCGAGTTGTTTCCAAACCAAAGCGGACATTACACAGGTAGATGCCCCCTCATCAATAATACACCAAGCAACATTGGCACTGTAGATTTTGACTGGGATTTGGAAAGCAACCGAAGGAGGAAGAGGGGGATGGTCTAATTGACGGGCATAAAAAATAATCAATTGGTCATCAGCAGGATATATAGCACCCACGGCAGATAATAAAGCCTTCTTTTGAGAAGGGAACGACTGGAGAGGTTCCAGTGTTGAAATGGCTGCAGGGGATTGTGCCAGATTATCTACTATGCTATATGAATGGGCGGCCCGACCAGAGGCAGTGTTTCAACGTAATGGTCCCTTATGAGTCTTGGAATGAACCGCAGCTTGGGGCGGAGGGATTTTTAATGGACCATGGGGTGTCGACAGAGGCTCTGTAGGACCTGAAGATGGAGACTCAGAGACAAAGGGAACGGGAGGCATGGAATAGTGACGGGACTGAGTTTGAAGGTTAAGGTTGATGGTGAGAGAAGGGTCAGAGGCCATCATTAGAATCTGGTAATCAGAGGAACCAGAAAGGGAAGGTTGAGTGGTTACCGGGGTATGAGGAAGTTGAATGGCCACGAATCCTTGGTGAGGGAAAAGATCGGTAAACACAGTGGGTTGAGAATTAGTTGGGGTGGGAGGGACAGCAGGGGAGGAGTACTGTCCTCGCACGGTGGCCTGAGATTCCCACATCTGCCGCATTTGTGGTAATAAGGGACAATTGTGAGTGTAGTGACCATAAACACCACAACACGAACAGGGATTATTGGTATGAAATGGCCTGTCCTGCTTGGGCTGAGGACCCTGTGGCTGGTTGGCAGTGGTAGGGTAAATGCTGGAAGAATTGAGTCTCCAGTTACCAGACATAGATTTGTTGCCTTTTATCTTTCTCTGAGAAGGAAGAAAATTAGGTGCCCCCTGCTGTGCAGAGACTTGCCCTAGGGGGGTAGTAATTATGGTTGTGGGGGTGGAAAAGGAAAAGGAGTGGGAGGTCCGAATGCTGGAGGAGCTGGGACACCAGGTTGTGGATATGGATAAGGGGTAGGATGGGCAACATTGAGGCAAGCAGGAGGGTGGGCAAAAGGAGGAGGCATGCCGTATCTTGGATACATGCTACCTGGAGGGGAAAAAGTGCCAGAGGGGCTGGCTCCCCCTGGAGGGAAGCCCGGAAGAGGCTGGGTAGAGGTATGGGATATAGATCCAACGATACCGTCGGCAGAATGAGATGCCCCCAAGGCATTAGGGCCACTGGGCTTTGGAAGGTCAGGAGGGACGGTATAAACATAACCAGATTGGGCGTAGATAAGTTCATATTTCAAGGCTATTTGGAGGGTGGCTTCTTCAGTTTGGGGAAAATGGGATGCGACATCTTTGGCAATGGAAGGTAAGAGAGAGCGAAGGAACCAATCCATGTAAACCCTATCTTCAAAGGGGGGAGCACGACACAAGCTCCATCTTCACCGCCATTCCTGGACATGAGCAGAAAGGCGGGTCGAAGAGGATTGATGGAAAGAAGTTAAAATTTCGGTACCAGTGTCGTATTGGAGGGGGAGATGGAAATAAGATAGAAAGGCTTGGGCAATGGTCGCAAAGGTGGTATGGGAAGAGGTGGCTTGGTCAACATACCATTTAGAAACTTCACCGGTAATCGTGCGTTGGAACAATTGAAGACGGATGGAGTCATCGGTGATGGAATTGGAGGGACACCACATGTGAAAAGATCGAATATGGTTAGAGGGATCTTCACTAGAAAGGCCTTCGAACATGGGAATGTCGGAGGGGAGCTTGGTTGGCATAGCAGGCTAACTGACATCGTGGCGAATAGGATCATTGATCAGCTGATTGAAATCGGGGAGACTGAGGCCAGCCATATAAGGGAGTAATGGGGCAGTCGAGGTAGGTCCCGTAGGGATTCCACTAGAAACGGACCCAGCAGTAGAACTGGGGTTAGGGCTAGGTCCGGAACTAGACATGGTGAAGGTAACAAGGGGGGAACCAAGAGGAGGGGGAGAACCCAAAAAATCAGAGGAAGAGTCGGAGTGTGGACTCAGGGGAGGACTTACTCGATGGCGACGGGAAGGAGGAAGTCAACCGACCGGAAACGAAGGGTGAAGGCCAAGAAGTCTCTGGGAGAAGTGCCTTGGGGGCACAATGATGATGGGAAGAAGAAAACCAACAAGGGTAGGGAGGGACAAAATCAAGTGAGGTCAAGGGCGGAGAGGTGTAATGACAATTGATTTTAAAGTCTTGTCCATGCGGTGTTAACCAGGCTCTTCTTCACTTAGGGTCAGTGTGTGGTGTGCATTAATTTTAATTGTTTAAACCCAGATGTTTTGAGAGTAAAAGAAAAAGTGTGCTGTGTAACTAAAAATAAATCTGCAGTAAATAAAATGAAAAGAACAGAAAATTAACAGCTACTAATGCATCAATTTAACCCAAGAAGCCGGGTCTCTCAAAACTAGTCTATAAGAGGGAAAAAACTATGCAAAGCACGAAAAAAGAGGCCAATAGATCTAAGGTCAGGAGGGACAGGGATATAAAGGGGAATTCTGCTGAAAATAGGTGCAAAGAACAACAAAGAGGCAGAGGCAAGGTTGCTGCTAAAAATGAGGAGATCAGCTAAAAATAGGAGGGACAATGAGGCGGCCCTAGAAATGAACCCAAACAAAACTATATTAGGTGATTTGAAAGGGGGAAGAGCTGATCTAAAGAGATCTGAAACTAAGGTATCAAAACTGAAAGCAATAACGCTGAAACTCTGGAAATTCAGACTTCTGAAACAACAAAAACTCTCCCACCAAAAGTGGAGGGTACTAGAGCCCTAAGGGGCAATATTCCCACTTATTTGAGTGAAACATATTAGAAATAGGTCTAAACGGGTGGAGACGGAGGCTGGAAAACCCTGACATAAGCTTCAGACAAACCCAGAAAGAGTGCTGAAAATTTTCCAGAAAAAGTGCAGGTCACAGGTTCTGACCTATTTTCAATCCAGGTCGCAGGTTTGGGGCAGAAAAGCATGTCCTAAAGCTCAGGTCACACTTTTTGGGTTGATAAGTGCGACCTACAGATCCGGCTCTTTCGGCGACGGATTTCAGAAAAAATTGTCGTCTCAGCTGCGGCTGATGTCTGTCACCTGCGCAATAAGGCCAGAAACACACGAAAGTTAAAAATTTGACTATTTGGGGGTTTTAGAGGTGAAAAGCACCATAAAAATAGGAAAAACAGGAAACTAAAGAGAAACCCTAGGGTCTGAAATAGCTGGATATGCAGGAATAGATAAAATGATAGTGGTCGTAAAATAAAACCCGTGTAGAGTCGCCAATAGTTAGTATGAATCTTTCGTCGTAAAAGATCACTTTAGCTATGCATAACAAATAGCCCTAACATCGATTATGGCTGCAAAATATCTTTAAGTCTGCTGCACAAATTCAGATCTAAGCACAAAAAGACATTAAGCAGATAAAATATAATATGGCTCAACGCATCCAATAGACAAGACAAGAACAAAGTGTTTAAAAGAATGATTTGTATTATACTAAAGAATGGGGCACCTGAGAGGAAAACAAGAAAGGTGTTTTCTGGTTCTCCTCAGTGGGATGGGTTCTTGAAAGTCCTCAACGTTTCAGATCTAAAATTCCTCTCTCTTATTCTGGTAGAAAACCTTGACAAACATAGAACTCAATGGGAGCTTACAAAGAAAAAATGTAAAATGGTGACCAAGAATAGATCGAGTGTGATCTAATGCAATGAAGGTGACTAATGAATGGGGAAAACCCTTCTATTTATAACAAAATATTGGGGTGTTCTAGAACTCGGTGCATGAATAAAATATTATTAATCAAATTCTAGAATCACCCTTTAGGAATATTTTATTATATTTGTTGGAGGGAAAAGGTCTTTTGACTTGGGTCAATTCCTTTATTTATGGAAAATAAATAAATAAATGATTTATTTATTATTTTAGGGAGATGGTGGGAATATAATTAAATAAATAATGATTTATTTAATTATTTACAAATGATTTAGTCAAATTAAACTAGGAATATTATTAAATAATGATTTGAATAACTTATTCCTAGGAAATAATTAAATAAATAATGATTTATTTAATCAATTTCCTTGTTTTGGGTTAAATATGACTAGGAAATATAGACAAATGTTATTTTATATGGTGAAAGCAATTTTACTTAGGGTAAAACTGGTCTTACATGATGTACTTGGGTTCATCTAATGCTAATGGGTTAGGTGACCAAAAAAATGGTGTACACTTAACAAACCTCTCTCCCTGAAACTAATCAATTGTTGCTGGAGTTATCTGCTTCGAATGGAACACGAGTTGCTTCCAAGGGAACATGGGGAAGCTTTACTAGAGAAAATGGCATCGACCAATATCTTTAACGGAGAAAATGATAGTGACAGGTATAATGTACACACAAGAAGAACAAGATGTTAGTAGTCTTAGGAACATGCATGTTCATTTTTTTTTACTCTGGACATGTGGTTGCAGGATGGGGCCATGTGGTGGCGTACTTCTACCATGTGTGGCTTGTGTGGTATGATACCATGTGTCATACTATTCTAGTGTTATTTAAAATTTTAATTTATCTAAATAGTCACCTAAAATCTATTTAAAAATGATAAAAGAAAATTGTAATTTATTATGCAATGTAATTATCATATTTCGAATTTTATTTGAATTTTATTGAAGTATATCATGGATATGGTGAAACACAGTAGTAGCAGCCCAGTTGCATCGAGGCCCGTAATTCGAGATCTGCCAGCCAGCACAATAGGCAAAGGACATGAGAAATTCAAGTTTATTGTTTTTGGATTATAAGTCATGGAGATTACTTCATAAATTTTAGCATTACGATGAAGTGATTTATCTAATAGGAAAAAATAAAAGTCGCATCTTCCTCATCCAACATCCTAACACTTTTTTACTGATATCGGCTCTAGCTTTCATACATCCTTTGGTCGGCGAACCATGATCATTCATGGGAAAAAATATTTAATCGCATCTACACTGCCTTGCCTTTATCAGATTCACCTTCTTCTATGTGGGCCTCATTCTTTGATTCTTCTATTGGTTCTTCTACTACCTGGTCATCTTCTACTGGTGGCTCTTGATCTGCAAAAGTATGATGGATAAATTTTATATTAACCATTCATAATCAATATAGAACGGTAAATAGGTTACAGATAATATCATGTTCCAGACATATTTTAGCAGAGAGATCAAGAAATTCCATCTGCATCATCGTCATGCTCATCAGTAATATCAAGGTTGTCATCATCATCACCCATCCCCAGTTTCTGAATATACATGCAATTAAAAAAAATAAGTTCATGGTTGAACAAAATCCAAGTATTGACATGCCTAAACGTATCATAGATTTATAGCGAATAGGACATACTGAGAAGTCCGTGCCACCAAAATCCATGTCCTGCCCGGCTGGAGGCACTAAAACGCAGAAAGGGGTTAGTGCAAATGAAATAAATAATAAATAACATAGGAATCATAAACAAATACAGTACAAAATTTATGTAAACATTTTACTAACATTTATCATCTTTTTCTTCATCCTCATGAACCCATTTGTCCCAGTCAACTTTAAGGAAAGGCAGTCGCTTCGCTTCACTCTTCAACAACTGTTTCCACCATTTATTTTCCTCTTTTTTAACAATGCAGATGATATTTCTCAAACCAACATTGATCTTGCTTTCCTAAACAAGAACAATGGAAGTCAGTATTACTTCGATCGAGCTCATGATAAATAAATATTGTTCAAATCTATAAATACAACTCAAATGAATAATGTATGCAGTGTATCCTTGATCTTCCTACCTCCACATTCACCCTATCATAAAAGTAAAATTCAAGCTCAGAAAGTGTTTGCTCTTGCTCAGTAGTTGCAGAGAAAGTAACGACAATAACCAAAAATTTACTTTCATCCTGTTAAATAGCCTCTGAAAGTGACGACAATAACC